>JACEEU010000731.1:1537022-1604522 GCA_016630915.1 Callionymus lyra | reverse complement strand
AAATAAGAATATTCAATTAAACATTTTCTTCATTGAAAACAAACTTTTCACATAGAAATGATTGAATATTGAAATATTTGAAAAGATAAAAACAACATTTAAATACAAGTCTAAACTTTAAACTGATATATTTCCAGAGAAAGATGATTTTAATGAACTGGACATTAATAAAGTCACGTGAACTAAGACCTTTGACAGGTTCGCGCTCCCTGAGTGCTTTTCTCGTTACACAACCTTAACAACAAAACATGTGTTTGAATGTGAGGAACAAGTGAAAAAGAAGATCCAGATGTGAGTCACAATCCTGAGCCACGATGACTCCAACGATTGAAACACAACAGAGTCTTTGTGTCGCTGGAGCAGCAGCTCGAGGGGTTCAGCAGAGATGGTTGGTGAACGAGGGTTTGATTCTTGTTTCACAGGGAAGTGTGACCTGATGGAACTTCCACCGGATTTCAACATAGATCCTCGTCTGAAGTCGCTTCTGTTTTCTCTCCAGGAAATCAAACCTTGTGTCTTTTGAGTCTAAAAATGTCAAACCAGTTTGAACTAGTTTCACATTTATTTACTTATTATTTTACACTGTCACTGTTTTCTCGTTTACACTATTGTTAGAGTTTATGTTCATGTCTAAACCAGAAGGATCTTCTCGCCTGCAGTTCATACTAAACTCTGCAGCCAGAATTCTGAGCCGCTCTAGTAGAAGAACTCACATTTCTCCTTCAAACTCTTCACTGGCTGCTCTAGTAGAAGAACTCACATTTCTCCTTCAAACTCTTCACTGGCTGCCAGTTTCTTTCAGGATCATTTTAAAATTCTGGTTCTTACTTTCAGATCTATTCATGGTCAGACCTTCCATCAGTGATCTGATCCAGACTTACACCCCAGCTCGGGCTCTGAGGTCTGTGGATCAGAATCTACTGATGGTTCCTGAACTTCAGGACCAGAGGAGAGAAATCCTTCCAGAATGTTGCTCCTAAGCTTTGGAACCATCTCTGTGTTTGATGATCTACTGACTCCTTCAAGAAACATCTCTGTGTTTGATGATCTACTGACTCCTTCAAGAAACATCTGTGTTTGATGATCTACTGACTCCTTCAAGAAACATGTGTGTTTGATGATCTACTGACTCCTTCAAGAAACATCTGTGTTTGATGATCTACTGACTCCTTCAAGAAACATCTGTGTTTGATGATCTACTGACTCCTTCAAGAAACATCTGTGTTTGATGATCTACTGACTCCTTCAAGAAACATCTCTGTGTTTGATGATCTACTGACTCCTTCAAGAAACATCTGTGTGTTTGATGATCTACTGACTCCTTCAAGAAACATCTCTGTGTTTGATGATCTACTGACTCCTTCAAGAAACATCTGTGTTCGATGATCTACTGACTCCTTCAAGAAACATCTGTGTTTGATGATCTACTGACTCCTTCAAGAAACATCTGTGTTCGATGATCTACTGACTCCTTCAAGAAACATCTGTGTTTGATGATCAACTGACTCCTTCAAGAAACATCTGTGTTTGATGATCTACTGACTCCTTCAAGAAACATCTCTGTGTTTGATGATCTACTGACTCCTTCAAGAAACATCTGTGTTCGATGATCTACTGACTCCTTCAAGAAACATCTGTGTTTGATGATCTACTGACTCCTTCAAGAAACATCTGTGTTTGATGATCTACTGACTCCTTCAAGAAACATCTGTGTTTGATGATCTACTGACTCCTTCAAGAAACATGTGTGTTTGATGATCTACTGACTCCTTCAAGAAACATCTGTGTTTGATGATCTACTGACTCCTTCAAGAAACATCTGTGTTTGATGATCTACTGACTCCTTCAAGAAACATCTCTGTGTTTGATGATCTACTGACTCCTTCAAGAAACATCTCTGTGTTTGATGATCTACTGACTCCTTCAAGAAACATCTGTGTTTGATGATCTACTGACTCCTTCAAGAAACATCTCTGTGTTTGATGATCTACTGACTCCTTCAAGAAACATCTGTGTTCGATGATCTACTGACTCCTTCAAGAAACATCTGTGTTTGATGATCTACTGACTCCTTCAAGAAACATGTGTGTTTGATGATCTACTGACTCCTTCAAGAAACATCTGTGTTTGATGATCTACTGACTCCTTCAAGAAACATCTGTGTTTGATGATCTACTGACTCCTTCAAGAAACATCTGTGTTTGATGATCTACTGACTCCTTCAAGAAACATCTCTGTGTTTGATGATCTACTGACTCCTTCAAGAAACATCTGTGTTTGATGATCTACTGACTCCTTCAAGAAACATCTCTGTGTTTGATGATCTACTGACTCCTTCAAGAAACATCTGTGTTCGATGATCTACTGACTCCTTCAAGAAACATCTGTGTTTGATGATCTACTGACTCCTTCAAGAAACATCTGTGTTTGATGATCTACTGACTCCTTCAAGAAACATCTGTGTTTGATGATCTACTGACTCCTTCAAGAAACATCTGTGTTCGATGATCTACTGACTCCTTCAAGAAACATCTGTGTTCGATGATCTACTGACTCCTTCAAGAAACATCTGTGTTTGATGATCTACTGACTCCTTCAAGAAACATCTGTGTTTGATGATCTACTGACTCCTTCAAGAAACATCTGTGTTTGATGATCTACTGACTCCTTCAAGAAACATCTGTGTTTGATGATCTACTGACTCCTTCAAGAAACATCTGTGTTTGATGATCTACTGACTCCTTCAAGAAACATCTGTGTTTGATGATCTACTGACTCCTTCAAGAAACATCTGTGTTTGATGATCTACTGACTCCTTCAAGAAACATCTGTGTTTGATGATCTACTGACTCCTTTAAGAAACATCTGTGTTTGATGATCTACTGACTCCTTCAAGAAACATCTGTGTTTGATGATCTACTGACTCCTTCAAGAAACATGTGTGTTTGATGATCTACTGACTCCTTCAAGAAACATCTGTGTTTGATGATCTACTGACTCCTTCAAGAAACATCTGTGTTTGATGATCTACTGACTCCTTCAAGAAACATCTGTGTTTGATGATCTACTGACTCCTTCAAGAAACATCTCTGTGTTTGATGATCTACTGACTCCTTCAAGAAACATCTGTGTTTGATGATCTACTGACTCCTTCAAGAAACATCTCTGTGTTTGATGATCTACTGACTCCTTCAAGAAACATCTGTGTTTGATGATCTACTGACTCCTTCAAGAAACATCTGTGTTTGATGATCTACTGACTCCTTCAAGAAACATCTGTGTTTGATGATCTACTGACTCCTTCAAGAAACATCTGTGTTTGATGATCTACTGACTCCTTCAAGAAACATCTGTGTTTGATGATCTACTGACTCCTTCAAGAAACATCTGTGTTCGATGATCTACTGACTCCTTCAAGAAACATCTGTGTTCGATGATCTACTGACTCCTTCAAGAAACATCTGTGTTTGATGATCTACTGACTCCTTCAAGAAACATCTGTGTTTGATGATCTACTGACTCCTTCAAGAAACATCTGTGTTTGATGATCTACTGACTCCTTCAAGAAACATCTGTGTTTGATGATCTACTGACTCCTTCAAGAAACATCTGTGTTTGATGATCTACTGACTCCTTCAAGAAACATCTGTGTTTGATGATCTACTGACTCCTTCAAGAAACATGTGTGTTTGATGATCTACTGACTCCTTCAAGAAACATCTGTGTTTGATGATCTACTGACTCCTTCAAGAAACATCTGTGTTTGATGATCTACTGACTCCTTCAAGAAACATCTGTGTTTGATGATCTACTGACTCCTTCAAGAAACATCTCTGTGTTTGATGATCTACTGACTCCTTCAAGAAACATCTGTGTTTGATGATCTACTGACTCCTTCAAGAAACATCTCTGTGTTTGATGATCTACTGACTCCTTCAAGAAACATCTGTGTTCGATGATCTACTGACTCCTTCAAGAAACATCTGTGTTTGATGATCTACTGACTCCTTCAAGAAACATCTGTGTTTGATGATCTACTGACTCCTTCAAGAAACATCTGTGTTTGATGATCTACTGACTCCTTCAAGAAACATCTGTGTTCGATGATCTACTGACTCCTTCAAGAAACATCTGTGTTCGATGATCTACTGACTCCTTCAAGAAACATCTGTGTTTGATGATCTACTGACTCCTTCAAGAAACATCTGTGTTTGATGATCTACTGACTCCTTCAAGAAACATCTGTGTTTGATGATCTACTGACTCCTTCCAAGAAACATCTGTGTTTGATGATCTACTGACTCCTTCAAGAAACATCTGTGTTTGATGATCTACTGACTCCTTCAAGAAACATCTGTGTTTGATGATCTACTGACTCCTTTAAGAAACATCTGTGTTTGATGATCTACTGACTCCTTCAAGAAACATCTGTGTTTGATGATCTACTGACTCCTTCAAGAAACATCTGTGTTTGATGATCTACTGACTCCTTCAAGAAACATCTGTGTTTGATGATCTACTGACTCCTTCAAGAAACATCTGTGTTTGATGATCTACTGACTCCTTCAAGAAACATCTGTGTTTGATGATCTACTGACTCCTTCAAGAAACATCTGTGTTTGATGATCTACTGACTCCTTCAAGAAACATCTCTGTGTTTGATGATCTACTGACTCCTTCAAGAAACATCTCTGTGTTTGATGATCTACTGACTCCTTCAAGAAACATCTGTGTTTGATGATCTACTGACTCCTTCAAGAAACATCTCTGTGTTTGATGATCTACTGACTCCTTCAAGAAACATCTGTGTTCGATGATCTACTGACTCCTTCAAGAAACATCTGTGTTTGATGATCTACTGACTCCTTCAAGAAACATGTGTGTTTGATGATCTACTGACTCCTTCAAGAAACATCTGTGTTTGATGATCTACTGACTCCTTCAAGAAACATCTGTGTTTGATGATCTACTGACTCCTTCAAGAAACATCTGTGTTTGATGATCTACTGACTCCTTCAAGAAACATCTCTGTGTTTGATGATCTACTGACTCCTTCAAGAAACATCTGTGTTTGATGATCTACTGACTCCTTCAAGAAACATCTCTGTGTTTGATGATCTACTGACTCCTTCAAGAAACATCTGTGTTCGATGATCTACTGACTCCTTCAAGAAACATCTGTGTTTGATGATCTACTGACTCCTTCAAGAAACATCTGTGTTTGATGATCTACTGACTCCTTCAAGAAACATCTGTGTTTGATGATCTACTGACTCCTTCAAGAAACATCTGTGTTCGATGATCTACTGACTCCTTCAAGAAACATCTGTGTTCGATGATCTACTGACTCCTTCAAGAAACATCTGTGTTTGATGATCTACTGACTCCTTCAAGAAACATCTGTGTTTGATGATCTACTGACTCCTTCAAGAAACATCTGTGTTTGATGATCTACTGACTCCTTCAAGAAACATCTGTGTTTGATGATCTACTGACTCCTTCAAGAAACATCTGTGTTTGATGATCTACTGACTCCTTCAAGAAACATCTGTGTTTGATGATCTACTGACTCCTTCAAGAAACATCTGTGTTTGATGATCTACTGACTCCTTCAAGAAACATCTGTGTTTGATGATCTACTGACTCCTTTAAGAAACATCTGTGTTTGATGATCTACTGACTCCTTCAAGAAACATCTGTGTTTGATGATCTACTGACTCCTTCAAGAAACATGTGTGTTTGATGATCTACTGACTCCTTCAAGAAACATCTGTGTTTGATGATCTACTGACTCCTTCAAGAAACATCTGTGTTTGATGATCTACTGACTCCTTCAAGAAACATCTGTGTTTGATGATCTACTGACTCCTTCAAGAAACATCTCTGTGTTTGATGATCTACTGACTCCTTCAAGAAACATCTGTGTTTGATGATCTACTGACTCCTTCAAGAAACATCTCTGTGTTTGATGATCTACTGACTCCTTCAAGAAACATCTGTGTTTGATGATCTACTGACTCCTTCAAGAAACATCTGTGTTTGATGATCTACTGACTCCTTCAAGAAACATCTGTGTTTGATGATCTACTGACTCCTTCAAGAAACATCTGTGTTTGATGATCTACTGACTCCTTCAAGAAACATCTGTGTTTGATGATCTACTGACTCCTTCAAGAAACATCTGTGTTCGATGATCTACTGACTCCTTCAAGAAACATCTGTGTTCGATGATCTACTGACTCCTTCAAGAAACATCTGTGTTTGATGATCTACTGACTCCTTCAAGAAACATCTGTGTTTGATGATCTACTGACTCCTTCAAGAAACATCTGTGTTTGATGATCTACTGACTCCTTCAAGAAACATCTGTGTTTGATGATCTACTGACTCCTTCAAGAAACATCTGTGTTTGATGATCTACTGACTCCTTCAAGAAACATCTGTGTTTGATGATCTACTGACTCCTTCAAGAAACATGTGTGTTTGATGATCTACTGACTCCTTCAAGAAACATCTGTGTTTGATGATCTACTGACTCCTTCAAGAAACATCTGTGTTTGATGATCTACTGACTCCTTCAAGAAACATCTGTGTTTGATGATCTACTGACTCCTTCAAGAAACATCTCTGTGTTTGATGATCTACTGACTCCTTCAAGAAACATCTGTGTTTGATGATCTACTGACTCCTTCAAGAAACATCTCTGTGTTTGATGATCTACTGACTCCTTCAAGAAACATCTGTGTTCGATGATCTACTGACTCCTTCAAGAAACATCTGTGTTTGATGATCTACTGACTCCTTCAAGAAACATCTGTGTTTGATGATCTACTGACTCCTTCAAGAAACATCTGTGTTTGATGATCTACTGACTCCTTCAAGAAACATCTGTGTTCGATGATCTACTGACTCCTTCAAGAAACATCTGTGTTCGATGATCTACTGACTCCTTCAAGAAACATCTGTGTTTGATGATCTACTGACTCCTTCAAGAAACATCTGTGTTTGATGATCTACTGACTCCTTCAAGAAACATCTGTGTTTGATGATCTACTGACTCCTTCAAGAAACATCTGTGTTTGATGATCTACTGACTCCTTCAAGAAACATCTGTGTTTGATGATCTACTGACTCCTTCAAGAAACATCTGTGTTTGATGATCTACTGACTCCTTTAAGAAACATCTGTGTTTGATGATCTACTGACTCCTTCAAGAAACATCTGTGTTTGATGATCTACTGACTCCTTCAAGAAACATCTGTGTTTGATGATCTACTGACTCCTTCAAGAAACATCTGTGTTTGATGATCTACTGACTCCTTCAAGAAACATCTGTGTTTGATGATCTACTGACTCCTTCAAGAAACATCTCAAGACACTTTTATTTGAGCTTTTCCTTGATTCTCTGAGACTCTTGTGTTTGTCTCAGTGTTATTTTGATCTTTTAAAGTATATATTTTATCGAGTATTGTTTTGATTGTTTAAGTTCTTGTGACCCTGGTCTGGAAAAGATCTTTACAAATAACTATTACTTATTTATACTTTACGATGAAAGTGGAGTCGAAGCTTCTCCTTCTCAACATCTGTTTGACGTTAGCTTGAGAATCACCTTTGACCCCGAGAAACATCTGGTTTCCTCTGGTGACCCTAAAACTCAGAGTTTATCAAACTCTATGTATTTTTAATTTAATTTCTAATAATGTAGACGTCAATGTCAAAGTGTGATTTTAATTTAGGTCAGAAATACGAACAAACATTAGGTTTAAAACAGAAAAGAATTTCCTTCAGGCTGAGAACATTCTTGACCTGATGACCTTTGACCCCGAGCTGCAGCGAGGAAAGAGAAGAAAGAACCTGATTTATTAACGTTCTCGTCTGCTCAGCATCGTCGCTCCATGTGTTTCACGACTGCAGGAGGAAAAGATAACAATACAAATAAATAAATAATAATTAATATAAATGAGATAATAAACTTCAGATCATTTCAACAATCAATCACTAATTCAAAGATTAAAATTAAGAAAGAATAAATTCTCAAGAACTAATATATATTATCTTTAATATTAAATACCTTGTTTTTTTCCTCATAAATTATAAAGATTTGGACACAAGAGTTTATGTTTAATATAAATATGATATTGGCAGTAAAATAAAAAAAATTTAAAATCATTGAATGTGTAGAAGCCGTGACGATAATAACAATAACAACAATAATAACAATAATGACAATAATAACAATAACAACAATAATAACAATAATGACAATAATGACAATAACAACAATAATAACAATAATAACAATAATAACAATAACAACAATAATAACAATAATGACAATAATGACAATAACAACAATAATAACAATAATAACAATAATAACAATAACAACAATAATAACAATAATGACAATAATGACAATAACAACAATAATAACAATAATAACAATAACAACAATAATAACAATAATGACAATAATAACAATAACAACAATAATGACAATAACAACAATAATAACAATAATAACAATAACAACAATAATAACAATAATAACAATAACAACAATAATAACAATAACAACAATAACAACAATAATAACAATAATAACAATAACAACAATAATAACAATAATGACAATAACAACAATAATAACAATAATAACAATAATAACAATAACAACAATAATAACAATAATAACAATAATAACAATAATGACAATAATGACAATAATGACAATAACAACAATAATAACAATAATAACAATAACAACAATAATAACAATAATGACAATAACAACAATAATAACAATAATAACAATAACAACAATAATAACAATAACAACAATAATAACAATAATAACAATAATAACAATAACAACATTAGTTACAAACTCATCATGGAACTAAAGTTCAATTAACCCTTGACCTCCACCACTGGATTTATGGAAGCCATCGTTGACCTTTGACCCAGAGACAACACAAGGGATACCACAAACACATTTGTTTTCGGGCCTTCGGGGCAAAACCTATTGAGACCAAAGTTGAGTTTCAAATTCAGCGAAGCTCAAATATGTCGAAAAAAACACGAGAAGAAACTAGTTTGATTTGTGAGTCTTGTGTAGTTGTGTGTGTTTAATGTGTTTATATAGGGGTGCATGTGTATGAGTGTGTATGTCTGTGGTGTGTAGAAATTTGTGTTGTAGGAGTGTGTATGTTGGTGTGTGTGTCTGTAACTCACCAGGTAGAGAAATGACTCCCATGATGCATCAGTGCTCACATCTCTGATGAACATAAAATATTGAGTCACTGACACCATGTGACCTTTGCTGCTGGAAGCTTCACTGATGACTCTGTTATGACTCACCTCCTCCTCCTCTTCCTTCTTTTCCTCTTCCTCCTCCTCCTCCTCTTCCTTCTTTTCCTTTTCCTCCTCCTCCTCCTCTTCCTTCTTTTCCTCTTCTCTTCCTCCTCTCAGCTCCTCCTCCTCCTCTTCCTCTTCCTCCTCCTCCTCTTCCTTCTTTTCCTCTTCCTTCTTTTCCTCTTCCTCCTCCTCCTCCTCCTCCTCTTCCTTCTTTTCCTCTTCCTTCTTTTCCTCTTCCTCCTCCTCCTCTTCCTTCTTTTCCTCTTCCTCCTCCTCCTCTTCCTTCTTTTCCTCTTCCTCCTCCTCCTCTCAGCTCTTTCTCCTCTTCCGCCTCCTCCTCCTCCTCTTCCTCCTCTCAGTTCCTCCTTTTCCTCATCCTTCTCTTCCTCCTCCTCCTCTCAGCTCTTTCTCCTCTTCCTCTTCTTCCTACTCCTCTCAGAGCCTCCTCCTCCTCCTCCTCCTCTCACCCCCTCCTCCTCCTCCTCCTCCTCTCAGCTCCACCTCCTCTCTCCATCCAAGCAGAAACCTCTGGACGTGGATCTTCATCTTCATCTTCTTCAGGAAACAAAGAAATGGAGAAACGAACGTGTAGCTTTAAAAACTTGTGCGTGTTGTGCGAGTGAGTTCTGTGCTGCTGCTGCCACCTGCTGGCCACTGAGAGAATTACAGTCCTTTTAAACGCCTATACATTGATTATAATAATAATTATAAGTAATAAATGTTATTGAGTTTAGATCATCTTTACAAGAACCAGATCAACGTGGACTCGAGCAGCGACTGGACCTCACTGGAAGGAAAACTGTGTGTGTGTTTGTGTGACTGTGTGTGTGTTTGTGTAACTGTGTGTGTTTGTGGAACTGTGTGTGTTATTGGAACTGTGTGTGTTCGTGTGACTGTGTGTGTTTGTGTGACTGTGTGTGTTTGTGGAACTGTGTGTGTTCGTGTGACTGTGTGTGTTTGTGGAACTGTGTGTGTTTGTGTGACTGTGTGTGTTAGTGCAACTGTGTGTGTTTGTGGAACTGTGTGTGTTTGTGGAACTGTGTGTGTTTGTGGAACTGTGTGTGTTCGTGTGACTGTGTGTGTTTGTGGAACTGTGTGTGTTTGTGTGACTGTGTGTGTTTGTGGAACTGTGTGTGTTTGTGTGACTGTGTGTGTGTTTGTGTAACTGTGTGTGTTTGTGTGACTGTGTGTGTTTGTGTAACTGTGTGTGTTTGTGTAAATGTGTGTGTTCGTGTGACTGTGTGTGTTTGTGTGACTGTGTGTGCTTGTGTGACTGTGTGTGTTTGTGGAACTGTGTGTGTTTGTGTGACTGTGTGTGTTTGTGGAACTGTGTGTGTTTGTGTGACTGTGTGTGTGTTTGTGTAACTGTGTGTGTTTGTGTAACTGTGTGTGTTTGTGGAACTGTGTGTGTTTGTGTGACTGTGTGTGTGTTTGTGTAACTGTGTGTGTTTGTGTAACTGTGTGTGTTTGTGGAACTGTGTGTGTTTGTGTGACTGTGTGTGTTTGTGAGTCTGAGCCTCGACTCTGTTGGACGAGAGTCTGGAAGTTTCCAGGTCTGAGGAAAAAACTGCTCAAGAAAACATGGAAGAAAATGTTCGTTTGGCTTCAAGAAACAGTTTTTCTTCTCTTGAATCGAACCAAAGAACATCAGATAAATGTTTATATTTTCAACATCATTTAAACTTTGAATACGTCACATTTTTTTCACAATATTTTCTAAATTGACCAAAAATAGTGTGAATTAATTAATTTAACTCGAGCATAAACTATATAAAACAGTTATTGTTAAAATAAAAAAGAACAAACATAATAAATAAAGACAAATAAAAAGAAAACGTAACAAAATACTGAAGATAGAAAAAGGGGAAAAAAAATCCTACTTTTTTAAAACTTATTCTCCAATTTGTAGCAAATTGCCACAAAAATACAAAATATATAAAAACATCTTGTATTATCTATATTACTCATATTAAAACCTGATATTGAGTAAAGTGTAAAAACATATATGCAATCGTTGATTTTTCTACATTATATAATAAAGTTGTATCCATCCATTCATCCTTCTATCCATCTATCCATCTATCCATCCATCATTCTATCCATCCATCCATCATTCTATCCATCCATCCATCCATCATCTAATAATATTTAAATACAAACAACAAACTACAACAAAATGTAAAACGCGAACCCAATGATGTGCAATGCTGCCCCCAGCTGGTCAAACACAGTAGTGCACGAAACCGTCGGTTTAATTCACGTTATCAAAGAAACGTTTAAGCTGCTGATCACGTGAGTCAATAAACATAAACAATAACAATCTTTCATTTTAAAACTCTTGCTGAGACAAAAAGCAAGTTGTGAAAATGTATTAAAAATAAATTACATTTCATGCGATTGTTGTGACAAATGTGTTTTTGTATGTTTTACATTGAATGACGAGACAAAAGAGAGACAGAAGTTTGATAAAGAGATGATGTTGTTGAGAATCTTTGTTTTTTTTTTTAAATAACGAAAGAAAACGAGATTTTAATTTCTATGATAGCAGAAAATATGATGCTGCCCTCTACCGGTCATTACAGGTATCAGATCTGACGTTACATTAGTTAAACCTGAACATTAACCTGAGAAATAAACATCTTCAACAAAATACAAACATATCATCTTTGTTGGTTCAGACTCATCGAAAAAACATTTGTTACACGGAACTCTTAATATAAACCATTTATAGATCAATTAAATCAACTTCAAAGCTCACTTTAACGTCAAATACTAAACGTTCAAATGATTCCATGAACAAATGAAACAAAGACAAAAGTTATTCATACATTTATCGACATGAACTGAAACATATGACGATAGAAGTAGTTCTTAGTCGAAGAATAACATCATAAATAAAGGTTTTAAAGAGAGAAACTGAAAAAAGTAGAAATGAACAAGAATAAATAACAAGAATAACTTCACAGAATTTATTTGAACAAGAATACAAAGAACAACATATACAAAAAAAACCTGCAAAATATAACTTTATTATCAATTGGATCAAGAACAGAAAGACGTACAAACATATAAAATCTCAGGCACACGTTTGGTCGTCGTCTGCAGCGGCTGGAATGTTCAGCATCACTGCTACAGTAAGAAACAGTGTTAAGGCTTAGATATCGTCATGACAACGACTACTTTAAATAAACACCTTTCAGCTTTTGGTAGATTTTTTTGGGATTGTTTCATTTTTGGCTACATTTAAATTATATTTAATTAGACTATTTTGCATCGTGAAAAAAAACTAAACTAAAAGTGTCAACAAATGAGCCGTGAAATCAACACAATAACAGTCAAAAGTGTGTGTTCGCGTCACACGTGTGTGTTTGTGATTCAAGAACAGACTTGCATAGAGAAGCGACTGCTGACGGGAAACTGGACGATCCATGATTTCCATCCTCTGAGCTCGTGTCGCCTCGAACCCGAACGCCGGGACGTACTCGTGCCTGACCAGCAGGGGGCGTCCTGACACGCGAGCCAGAGATGAACCTCCAGTGTGGACTCGGTCCAGTGTCAATACTGATCCAGGAATAAAAGAAATATACAAACATTTCAAGGATCGTCGTTTCACGAGAACAAGCTTTAAAGATGGCGATAATCACGATGACCCCGCAGTCAGTGGTCATAATGTTTTGGCTGATCTGAGGATTGGTAGAAGCGTGAAAAAAACACACACACTCTCACATCCAGTGACAGACACACAACCCTGAAGCAACTGTAGACAGCATCTGGATTCTCCCGCACAGGAAGTTGTAACGGCACGAGACGGCGAGGGCGGCTTGAGTGACGTGCAATACTAGTTTGAGGGAGTGTGTGTGAGCGTGTGTGTGCGTGTGTGTGTGCGTGCGTGGATAGCAGCATGGTCTCCAGCGATGGCTGAGGTCTAGAAATAGTGGCGACCAGGTCGTCTTAATAATACAGCATCTGGATGTTTCAGTGTCAAAGCGTCGGCTGAATAAATAGATAAATATGTGCACCAACACAAGCGTGCACACACATACACACACACACACACACACACACACACACAGACAGACACACACAGACAGACACACAAGTCCACTCCAAGCAGGATCCGCCGTCGTCACGGTAACGTTTTCATCATTTTCATCAGGAAACGTAATAAGTTAAATGACCTTTTCTTTCTTTCTTTTTTTTTTTTTAACACCCAAAACTTGTTCTGGTCACTGGCAGTTCAGGGAGGGGCTGCTGAGCCAGGACCAGATCTGGATCATCTCCTGGGGGGTCCTGGGGTGGACCAGCATCAGACTCTTATAGACGCAAGGGTTCGATCGGTACTTCTCCTCGATGTTGAAGGTCCGGAAGCCCTTGTTCTTCTCCGGCGCCAGGCCCAGCTTGCGGAGGCACATGCCGGTGTAGACGTCGTCGATGGGGTACAGGGCCACGGTCTGGGACGTGTTGTGGAGCCGGGCCGCGATGTCGCCGGAGAACAGGTAACCCCCGCCCCCCGCGTACGGCGGGTACGCGCCCACGTACATGCTCTCGGGGATGAAGTACTTGAGCTTCTTGTCGCGGTGCGGCCCGGCGTTGGTGATCACGTCGCCCACGAACAGATCCTTGGCCTTGGGCTCCTTCAGATCCTTCAGGAAGTCCAGGATGCGATACGTGTTGACGAAGACGTCGTCGTCGCCCTTGAAGATGAAACGCGCACCAGCGCAGCGGGTCTGGATCCAGTCCAGGAACAGAACCTCCTTGACCGTCAGGTTGAAGAAGGAGTCCCTGTAGTCCCACTGGATCAGGTCTCTGTGGCGGACGCCCTCGTAGCGCAGCATCTCCGACAGGTCCGGGTGGTGGTCCCCCGAGGTGGCGTTCCCCAACAGGAAGATGGTGACCACCGTCTTGTTGGCCACGACCCCGGCTCGACCCCACGACTGGCGGATGGCCTGCCGACGGTCGAAATGCGGCGCCAAGGACTTGACGGCGAGGAGCAGGAAAGGCGGATCCTTGCAGATGTCCGGCTGGTCCACGAGGACCGGGTACGAGCGGCACCGCATGTACAGCAGGAAGTCCTTGAATCGATCCGGGAGAGAGTTGTAGTCCTTGACCTGAGTGGTGACCCTGAGGTTTGGCTGGCAGGGGTCAGAGGTCAACGTGTCATTCATCCAATCGGGCGTGTCGGTGGAGTTGGCCGTCAGGACGGGGTTGTTCTGAAGGTCCAGGATCTGCTGCTGCCGGTTCCAGTACGCCGGGCTCGGCGCCAGCTTGGTCCAGAAGGGCTTGGTGGGGATGAGGAGCTTGTGCTGGCCGTTCTTGTCCTGGCCACCATGTCTGGTGATGATGATGAAGATGAAGAAGTTGACCATCATCATCGACACGATCCACTTGAGCCTCCGGCGCAGCACCGCCATCCTGCTCGCGGCGGACCCACCTGAGGGGCACAAACGGGTCAGTTAGACTCTGAACCGGGTCACATCATGTTGAACCAGGACCGACACAATCCTACGGCAGGAAATCACAACGTTTCATCAGATCGTTTGTGTGCGAGTCGTGGAATCACAAGTATGTGCGTCTGAGCCTCAGACCTTCAGAGCTGGACACGTCTATTTAAAGGATGAAGCATGAGTGTGTGTGTGTGTGTGTGTGTGTGTGTGTGTGTGTGTGTGTGTGTGTGTGTGTGTACATGCCTGAGGTCGGACGGAGAGTTTTATTCTTGTACATTTTGAATAGCATTCGTCGTCTCTGAAGGAGAAAACCACGAATCAAGATCTTCTTGTTAATATTATTAGTTTTATATTCGTACTTTTATTTATCAAATCATTTCCTGAAGGATGGATGGAGTGCGATCGTCCTCGTTCTGGTAATAAAACAATAATATTGCTTTAGTAGCAGCAGGAGGTTCTAACACTGATGCTAATGGTCCATAAAGATAAAGTGTGTAAACTCACTCTGTGTGTGTCTGTGTGTGTGTGTGTGTGTTTGTCGAGTAGTAAAAAAGTCGCTTCTTTATCTCCAAGTATTGACTCAACAAGTCGTTTTATAGAGTAAAAACCACGAAGCCTGACAGTTTCCTCGACATCAAAGCCGTCACAGAGAAGCTGCTCCTGCATCGACGTCTACAGACGCTCGTTTGAACGCAACGACAATAAACAACCGTGTGTTTAATGATAATAGTCACGTCCAGTGATACACATGTTGACATCACACCGAGCCGCCGGCCGAGAAGAGTCTCCACAGGCCGGAGATGTTTATCCAGGTTTTACGACCAACACTGTCCAGCGTCGACACCGGAGCGAAGACCTGAAGCTTCACACGTTTGTCTCGGAAGAAACTGATGAAACACTTCCAAGCTGTTCTACTGCTTCTCTCACTCGAAAGAAGGAACAAAGTACAAAGGCTTGTTCAACGATGACTCACTTCACGTGAAAGCAACAGTTTCAGACGACGTTGCTACTGTTTTCAGTGTTTTTGTGCGACGACGAGCAACCGTCTCACCAGAAACAAGTCCTTCTCGACGTCGGGTCGACTTCTGGTGAGATCGGCCAAGTTTACACACGAGACGTGAATTTCCAGTGACTAACGCAGGAAAAGGACAGAGAAGGAAACACTGATTGAATCGACATCTGGAAAATATTACGGCGATGATGGGCAACAGTGCAGAGTCCTTTTATGGAAAAGATGAAGTTCCTCAGGAGCAGATGTATCAGGAAAATAAAGTTTCCGTCATAAGTGAAGAAGGTTGACTTCACTCCTGACGAGCGTCTTCTTGTGAGCTGTGTTGCTGCGACTCCTAGCAACGGCTTCTCTCGGTGCATCTGCCTCGTGTCTCGCCGTCTCCTGGACGAGCTCTGGTCCAGGAGACCAAGCATTAGTCGCGGGAGATCATTCTCAGAGTCCTGGTAACATTAGACGAGGAGATCAGCGCCGACACCGAGGGTTTCTGCTCGGATCTCGGCTCGAGGATAATTATCACGGTCGTGCAAACAAAGAGGCTCTTGGGAGATAAGTGGAGGGGAATCTCGAGAACGGAACAACATGTTGACAGAACGGCGGCTTCCGGCCACAACACTCCAACCTCTTCACTCTCTTCTTCAGCTAAGATCACACTTTTCATGCTTTTAAAAACTCACATATAGTGAAAAACGACAACATTAAAACAATGAAAAATAAATGTCAATATCAGCCGTTGTTGCCAACATAGTAAGTAAGTAAATTATATTTATATAGAGCTTTTCCAGACCAGGGTCACAAAGCGCTTAAACAATTAAAACAATATTCAATAAAATAAATACTTTAAAGATCAAGATAACACCAACATGAATAGATCTGAAAGTAAGAACCAGAATTTTAAAATGATCCTGAAGGAAGTAAGAGTTTGAAGGGGGAATGAGTTCAGATTTAAAAAATACTTCTACTAGAGCAGCCAGTGAAGAGTTTGAAGGAGAAATGTGAGTTCTTCTACTAGAGCAGCCAGTGAAGAGTTTGAAGGAGAAATGTGAGTTCTTCTACTAGAGCAGCCAGTGAAGAGTTTGAAGGAGAAATGTGAGTTCTTCTACTAGAGCTGCTCAGAATTCTTACGATAGTGAGTCGACGACTGTTTACATGCAATAGTTAATAACATTTCTTCAAAGGCGACAATTACACTGCGTCTAGTGAGGGATTATCTATATATATATATATATATAAGAATATATTTTGACAGTTTTTATCTGAAGGTCTGTCGACAAAAATGTTTGGTACCACTCAAGCTACAGCAATACTGTAACTTAAATACTTTTAAAGTTATTTAAACATTATTTAATCAATAAGTCTCAATCATGACAGAGTTTCTTGGCCGTTGTGTACTTTATGTGTTGAAAAACTATATTTGTTTACTAGTGTGATCACTCACAACGATCGACCTTTGCAACAAATGATGCTGAACCGTTGAAAATTATCTCATTGCTATTATTCTCCTCAATATTATGATTGGGATTAAATATGAAAATATTTATTCTCTAATACGATAAACTATTTATATTATAATGAACAAACTTTTGTTATGATTGTTAAGATAAGATGATAAAGCCATTCTTAAAGTGATAAGTAATCGTTCACCCAAAATTTAAACTACACTCATTTTCTACTCTTATGTCATATAATGTTGGATTATATTCAGATTAATCTGTTCTTTTTAGAGTTATAGACACAAATGTTTGTTCATTTTAATGTAGCGACTGGCGCTCAGTTGTCTTCGTCCAAAGACACTTAAAAACATTCAATACTTCATACTGCTCGTCTGTAACGTCTCGTTGACCTCGACCAGAGGAATTTAAAAGGTCTGTATAATAAGCTAAAGGCTAACATGCTACACAGACAGGAAGTACTTCAGGTAAAAACTGGAGTTCACTGATATGTTGCACGTCTGCTCAAAGCTTTCAGTTTCTCTGCCCCGTTTTCTTGGAAAACTCTCCAAACTGACCTCAAATTACAAACTTTTAGTTGACCTGAATCTTTCTGCTCCGTCTTGAAAACACTGACAACGAAAATCCACTGAACAGTTTCTACGTTTTTCAAATGTTTGTGACCACGACTCAATACGACCACGAAAACTTATTTCATCTCCTTCATTTGGAAATAGATCAAAAAAAAAGAGATTTAGGGACGACTTGTTTTCAGGAGATACTCAAATGGGTCCATCAGCTCACCTGTGCAGGTGAGTTGGGCCCTCGTCTGGTCTCTGTTTCTCCCTGTGTCCTCTTAACCCATGCTGAGCTCCAGCTCCTGGGAAGCAGCAGAGGCCGACGAGGACATGGAGGAAACCCTGGAGGACACCCTGGAGGACACTCTGGGGGACACTCTGGGGGACACTCTGGGGGACACTCTGGGGGACACTCTGGGGGACACTCTGGGGGACACTCTGGGGGACACTCTGGGGGACACTCTGGGGGACACTCTGGGGGACACTCTGGGGGACACTCTGGGGGGCTGGACCTGCAAACAACAGACACGGAGAGTCAACAGCCGAGACAAACAGGATTCATCGCTACATTTAAGAAAGTCAATCTGAGAAAAGTCCTGGAATCTAAGGGTTATGTTTAGGTAACCTGGTACAACAATCATTCATTCAAGTCACTTAATGGTTTTGACCAGAAGTCATTTTCTATTATTCATCAACTTTTAAATCCCCTCAGATCTTTCTGCCTCGTCCCTGTCGAGCCGAAACCACCGAGGGAAGAAAAACAAGCAAGAATGTCAGACGTCAGGTTGTCACAAGAACCGATACTTCGCTAACAATTCTTTACCAGCATGTAAACAACAATGTGTTTTTTTGGTAACGTAAGTACCAAATACACGTTATTCATACGTATATCTATTTATCCATCAATCTATCCGTCCATCCATCCAAATATACAGTTATTGCACAAAACATACTTTGTTCATCGAAGTCAGTCGATACATTCAATTCCTTCAACGACACAGACCTTGTGATTAAGAAATGTCTTGAAATAATCACAGAATTTCTGTATCATGACATTATTGTACAGCGTTTAGGTAAATTAGTATTTTAAATACTTCCAAGAGTGTTAAGAGTATTTTTAGAATTCTAAATATGCATTTAACAAAGTTAAAAGTAAAAAAAACAACAACCCAACCCCCAAAAAACCAACACTCCACGCAGTCGTATCCCCTTCCAGGGATTCTGAATATAGTCACCCTAGTTATGAGACCAAAATATTGTGATAGTTGATACTAATAATTCAAAATTAAAAGATAAATTCCCCGTCTCAGCTTCAGCGGAAATAAAAGCCGAACCAATTACGCCGAAGTAGCGAAGTGTCACCAGATTTATTCCACGACCCTCTGGACATGAGTGACATCAGCCCTCAGGACTGCAGTATAAATAACCCTGGTGGCACCTACACATTCATGAGCCGTCCACACGCTCCATCGACACCACAAATACTCCCGAGCACCTCTTGACCCGGGTCACAGGAACATGTGACACAAGAGCCCAATAGAAACTCAGTGTGAAGGAGAAGAAGCCATGAATAGATCACATGACTGAGCTGACGTCTGTTCACCAAATATCTAGAGTCAATATCAGATTCACACTCACACTACGGTCGCACTTCTTCTGTCCGTGCGAGAACAACCACATATGGATCTTGGAATAACGATCATGACGGTGTAGAGATGGACGCTCTGATGAAAAGCGTGTCAGCGACGCCAAGAAGATATGCAACGACACGTTCTTGTAGTCGTAATGTTACGCCCTCATGTTATTAACAACTGGTCTGACGGGATGTTTTGCAATCTATATAATCTTGACTCTTATTTCAACATGTACAGTTGAACCAACAAAGGCCTCACACAGGGTGAAGAAAATTCCTTTACATTTCTGTACGTTGACATCCAGATAAAATGTTGCCACAGTCTAGCCGACAAGAAGTTGAACACTGGACAGTAACCAGTGAATGAACCTCTCTAACCAACACTAGCATTTCACCAAATTAATATTTACAACTAAAGTTCGTCCATCATCATGTTTCCCAGCGACATAAATATCTCTATAGTAATGGTCTTCATTCTTTAAGGAAGTTCAGGAACCATCAGTAGATTCTGATCCACAGACCTCTGAGCCCGAGCTGGGGTGCAAGTCTGGATCAGATCATGAAGACCATGAATAGATCTGAAAGTAAGAACCAGAATTTTAAAATGATCCTGAAAGAAACTGGCAGCCAGTGAAGAGTTTGAAGGAGAAATGTGAGTTCTTCTACTAGAGCAGCATGAGATTTGGAGTCCAGCGGCAGAATTCTGGCTGCAGAGTTTAGTATGAACTGCAGGCGAGAAGATCCTTCTGGTTTAGATGGAATAAACTGTTACAATAGTGTAAACGACACAAACGCATGGATTATAGATTTATATAGAGGTGATACGGCGAAGAATACGTAGGAGGACGAATCTCAGAACGAGAAGACCATGTGATGAGAGGTGTTTAAGAGGTTGTGTATTTGCAAACTCACTTCTGTATCAACATCAATCCATTTTAATCTGGACTGTTCTCACTAGTTTTTAATCTTGTTTTGTGTAAAAATGTTTGTGTTTGTTTTATTTAAACACATATAACACCTGAACTAGTAAACTAGTTATTCTTGTTTTCTCTGATCCAAAACCATGTTGGTTAGAGGTGCAGTTTTATATATATATTCCTGTGTATAGGTCACAGTACAGATTGTAATTCCAGTTGTAATGCTTGTAGAGCCTCGTCATATCTTTCTTGTGTGATGCACTAGCTTTCCTTCTTTCTCAAGGCTGCTGATCTTCTCTTCAAGCGATCTGTAGAGTTCTGCTGCTGCTCATCCATCACTTGATCAAGATACTTTATGTCACTTTGACATCAACTTTGGAACTGGCTTTTATACCGAGTCACTAACTTACGGTTTCTCTCTGATTTACACATAAATATTAAGATCCCAGTTCAGTAGCTGGATTCCAATCTCTACTAGTAGGATCTGGAATCTGTACTACTACTGTAATACTACTGTATTGTGGAATAACCTTGTAGTCATCTTGATGCTATAATGTACAATTGCTATGTCCTCGACAAAGAAGCTACATTGTCCTTTTCCTGACAGCTAACTTGCTGTTAAAATTCATCGACATTTAAAGAACTTGTTCGGTAGTTCTGAGGAAAAAAAGGGACCAAAACTAAGTCTTTCTTCTTGCTACACAGTTCTCCAGGAAAGATTGAAATATTTTATTTAAAAACACATTAAGGTCAGGGGTCGCCAAGCTTTTTTGAAAAAAAAAAAAAATCTATAAAAACCATATAGTTTTGCTCATTTTCATTTGTTTACACAGTTCATTTTTTGAGTGAACATGACTGAAGGTAAACTTTAAATGTCAAGAGTCAGAGTCCAAGGTCACTTGAGAGGAAAAATGTGGCTTTTTCCACAAAATAAAACCTCTTTCAGTTATAAACAGAAACTATACAAATGGATTCTTCTTTTGGTTTGGCACTGTATCAAGTGCATCACATGGGTCTGTGACCACCGAGTACAATCTTTAGTAGGACACTTTGGTGACGTCGGTAGAGATAAACACTATCAAAGAGCAAAAAAGCTAAAGATCTCCAGGAAGAGACAAAACAAGCAAGAAAAAGAAAACATTGCATTATCTCTCTTTGTCTTGCTGGTTCAAATCTTCTCATGCACGTCACACAAACATCATTTCTTAAAAACACTCAGAAATTAACGAGATAAGTGTCTCTGTGATCAATAAATCTATAACGTGAACCAGCAGTCGAGCGTAAACAGAGCCCAGACGATGAAAAGCATATTTTCCTGCTGCTGCCAAATCAAGCTTCAATTGAAACATGGCATTAGGATTACATTTCCAATCAAGTAAGTGCCTGGATTTAATCAAAGACTGGAAGCTGCTGAAACAATGATTATGAAAGGAGAGAAAAAGAAGAATCGCTAACATTCCACGAACGCACACAACATTTAAAATAGCAAAGAATTTGTGGTTATCAACAAACAGATGCGACTCGGCCTCCTCGAGCCAGAGGTCACCTCTATGTATGGTGAGAAGCACTCGCTGGTTCTTTGTGTAATCCAAAGTCAAACATGCGTCGAGCGCCGCCGTGTTGTTGCACATTTAACAGACGCACTGGCGTGAAGGATGAGGTAAGAGTCGACAGTTTGTTGCGACATTAAGTTTCAACTTTGAAAGAAGGTAAAAACTACAAAATGTTCTGCTTTAATGACTATACAAATACTTTGATTTACAGATTATAGACGCACATGTGGATGAGCTGCAGGTGTTATGTTGTGTTTACACAGAAAGATGCTACTTTTAATCAAATCAAGCCTTTTTTCCTCGTTATTAACACGACAGTAAAACGGCAAGATAAAGTTAAGCCTTAGTCATCAACGTCTAACCATCGATTTATGAATGTGAAGCATTTGTGTCATATTTATTTATCCATGTTGTTTCATCATTAGAGTTTGTTGCAAAATACAAAATACACTTTATTATCTTCATGACAATCTGTCATCCTGGCATTACCAGGATATCGACATCAGCATGTTTTCTCTCTTGCTCTTCTTGCTAAACAGCCTCCTGGAGACTCGTAAAAAGCCAAATTGTAATTGGATTTAATAGACTATACAACTTGTATTCACTTTCCTCATTATCAATATATAAATATATTTACATAAATACCTTCTTATATCACAATATTTCCACTTTAACCTCCCTAAGGGTGTTAAACCCAATCATACAAGGGTCATAAATCTTTTAGAAAACAAAAGATACCAGTTTGACTGTAACAGGAAGTACAAGAGGCTCAACCGTTCACAATCGTCCTTTCACAGTTACTTTGTCATCCTTCAAAAAATTCCTTCCTCTGGTCATAAGTCTTTTAGGAAGTCTGTGTATAATTGTTGACATCCATAAATCTCTATTTATTATCCGATCTTAAACACTGGATCACTACACAAACATTTATCAACATTTGATTCAGAACCAACAATCGCTCCGGCCACAAAGGATGACTCGACACATGTTCTTATGAATCTATCATCTGTGTTGTTGTGAACTGGAATATCAGTTTCCCAAAGGAGATCTCCAGAGGGATTAATGAAGTCAATCTATCCATCTATCTATCCATCCATCTAAAGTACACCAGGATGTTTCCACCTCTAGACTACAAAGTTCTGAGTACTTGTTAATGTACATTTGCTTCAAATGTTTTCTCACATCAATTTAACCTCAAACCTTTTCCAGACATGGACATAATAAAGAAACAATCGCTTTTAAATGTGAAGTAAACGATGAAGCACGTACTTAAATGCTTATTCCATCAGTTGAAAATGTCTTCTCAAAATGAGGATTTGAAAATACATAGAAAATATATAATAACATAATATATATGAAAATGAATGAGAAAAATGCACAAGTTATTATCTTGTCAAAAAAAGGGGGGGGAAAAAAAAAAAAAATTTTTTTTTTTTTTAAATTTTTTTTCCCCCCCCCCCCACGAAAGGTGGGCTCTGGTTTTTTTTCCCCCCTTTTGAAAATTTGAAAACGGCAGCTAATGGAGACATTTATTACAGGAAGGTAAAGAGCTTTCAAAGGAAGAGGGAAAGAGAGAGAGAGAATATCTTTATTACCAGAATAGGAAGAGATGTAACATCTTATTATTAGCAGGAATAGAAAGAGATGTAACATCTTATTATTAGCAGGAATAGAAAGAGATGTAACATCTTATTATTATCAGGAATAGGAAGAGATGTAACATCTTATTATTAGCAGGAATAGAAAGAGATGTAACATCTTATTATTAGCAGGAATAGAAAGAGATGTAACATCTTATTATTAGCAGGAATAGAAAGAGATGTAACATCTTATTATTAGCAGGAATAGGAAGAGATGTAACATCTTATTATTAGCAGGAATAGGAAGAGATTGTAACATATTATTATACAGGAATAGGAAGAGATGTAACATCTTATTATTAGCAGGAATAGGAAGAGATGTAACATATTATTATCAGGAATAGGAAGAGATGTAACATCTTATTATTAGCAGGAATAGAAAGAGATGTAACATCTTATTATCAGGAATAGAAAGAGATGTAACATCTTATTATTAGCAGGAATAGAAGAATAGAAAGAGAGAACATATTATTATCAGGAATAGGAAGAGATGTAACATCTTATTATTAGCAGGAATAGAAGAATTTATTAAAAGATGTAACATCTTATTATAGAATAAGGAAAAGAAAGAGATGTAACATATTATTATCAGGAATAAAAAAAGATGTAACATCTTATTAGGAATAGAAAGAGATGTAACATCTTATTATTAGCAGGAATAGAAAGAGATGTAACATCTTATTATTAGCAGGAATAGAAAGAGATGTAACATCTTATTATTAGCAGGAATAGAAAGAGATGTAACATTATTAATAAAAAAAAAAAAAGAGATGTAACATCTTATTATTAGCAATAGGAATAGAAAGAGATGTAACATCTTATTATCAGGAATAGAAAGAGATGTAACATCTTATTATTAGCAGGAATAGAAAGAGATGTAACATCTTATTATTAGCAGGAATAGAAAGAGATGTAACATCTTATTATTAGCAGGAATAGGAAGAGATGTAACATCTTATTATTAGCAGGAATAGAAAGAGATGTAACATCTTATTATTAGCAGGAATAGAAAGAGATGTAACATCTTATTATTAGCAGGAATAGAAAGAGATGTAACATCTTATTATTAGCAGGAATAGAAAGAGATGTAACATCTTATTATTAGCAGGAATAGAAAGAGATGTAACATCTTATTATTGCAGGAATAGGAAGAGAGAGATGTAACATCTTATTATTAGCAGGAATAGAAAGAGATGTAACATCTTATTATTATCAGGAATAGAAAGAGATGTAACATCTTATTATTAGCAGGAATAGAAAGAGATGTAACATCTTATTATTAGCAGGAATAGAAAGAGATGTAACATCTTATTATTAGCAGGAATAGAAAGAGATGTAACATATTATTATCAGGAATAGGAAGAGATGTAACATCTTATTATTAGCAGGAATAGAAAGAGATGTAACATATTATTATCAGGAATAGGAAGAGATGTAACATCTTATTATTAGCAGGAATAGAAAGAGATGTAACATCTTATTATTAGCAGGAATAGAAAGAGATGTAACATCTTATTATTAGCAGGAATAGAAAGAGATGTAACATCTTATTATAAAAAAAGAAGAGATAAAAAAGAAAAGAAAGAGATGTAACATCTTATTATTAGCAGGAATAGAAAGAGATGTAACATCTTATTATTAGCAGGGAATAGAAAGAGATGTAACATCTTATTATTAGCAGGAATAGAAAGAGATGTAACATCTTATTATTAGCAGGAATAGGAAGAGATGTAACATCTTATTATTAGCAGGAATAGAAAGAGATGTAACATCTTATTATTAGCAGGAATAGAAAGAGATGTAACATCTTATTATGGATAGCAGGAATAGAAAGAGATGTAACATCTTATTATTAGCAGGAATAGAAAGAGATGTAACATCTTATTATTAGCAGGAATAGAAAGAGATGTAACATCTTATTATTAGCAGGAATAGAAAGAGATGTAACATCTTATTATTAGCAGGAATAGAAAGAGATGTAACATCTTATTATTAGCAGGAATAGAAAGAGATGTAACATCTTATTATTAGCAGGAATAGAAAGAGATGTAACATCTTATTATTAGCAGGAATAGAAAGAGATGTAACATCTTATTATTAGCAGGAATAGAAAGAGATGTAACATCTTATTATTAGCAGGAATAGAAAGAGATGTAACATCTTATTATTATCAGAGAATAGGAAGAGATGTAACATCTTTATTATCAGGAATAGAAAGAGAATGTAACATCTTATTATTAGCAGGAATAGAAAGAGATGTAACATCTTATTATTAGCAGGAATAGAAAGAGATGTAACATCTTATTATTAGCAGGAATAGAAAGAGATGTAACATCTTATTATTAGCAGGAATAGAAAGAGATGTAACATCTTATTATTAGCAGGAATAGAAAGAGATGTAACATCTTATTATTAGCAGGAATAGAAAGAGATGTAACATCTTATTATTAGCAAAAAAAAAAAAAAAAAAAAAAAAGAAAAAAAAAAAGAGATGTAACATCTTATTATTATCAGGAATAGAAAGAGATGTAACATCTTATTATTAGCAGGAATAGAAAGAGATGTAACATCTTATTATCAGGAATAGAAAGAGATGTAACATCTTATTATAGTAGGAGAAAGAGATGTAACATCTTATTATTAGCAGGAATAGAAAGAGATGTAACATCTTATTATTAGCAGGAATAGAAAGAGATGTAACATCTTATTATTAGCAGGAATAGGAAGAGTGTAACATCCAGGAATAAGAGATGTAACATCTTATTATTAGCAGGAATAGAAAGAGATGTAACATCTTATTATTAGCAGGAATAGAAAGAGATGTAACCAACCATGACCAAATATAAATTCAGTCACAAGCAAAAAGTCTTTAAAAGAGAGACTTTTTTTCTTTCCTTTGACAAGCAGACGTATGGAAAACTGTTGTATTGAAAAGGGGAATAACAACAGCTTGTTTACACTTATGAATCAACATTATTAGTTATGGGTGTAATTGAAGAAACAATCATAATTATTGCTGTATCTATTGAATACAGATTCATATTTTGATGTTTAAAAATAAATAGAATCACCATCATTGTTGAATAGATTGTAATCCAGCCATGAACGTACAACATCGAAAACATGGAAGTCAAAGACGTTTGCTTTGGTTCCAGTTCAAACACGGAGCTAGAATATCCGGTGATAGAAGAACTAAACAAGTGAGTAACGTGTCCTCGGGGACTCGTGGCAGGAAGAGGGAAATAAGCAGGAATACTGCAGACAATAGAGAAAATAAGCGTCCAGCCCACAAACATGTATTCTAGTGAAGTGAACTCGTGCGGTCGAGTCTGACCTGCAGTGGTCAGTAATACCTCAGGCTCTGAACTAAGAGATGTTTGATCTGAGAGTGTGGTTTGTTGCTCGAGCATCTTGAGAATCATTCACTGTTACCCTGTCCCGGACTTTGACTTCAAATGACCAGAAGCTTTCGATAGATATAACACCGAGACATCCAGGAAACATCGTCTTATGCATCGACTTCTGCAGCAGCTCTTCGTGAATAAATAAGTGGAAGAAGATGAGACGTGATAATGAACAATAATAAAGCACTTGATGATTCTCTGGAACACATGATCCAAAGTTGACTCAACGAAACACTCACACAACTAATGACCTCTTTGAACTAACGTATCAACAACATTCATTTAATTAAAAAACATTATTGACCGTTTTGAGTGAGACGACGACTACATTACAGGACATCACATGATATTGATGAAGTAAAATGTTCAGAAAATATTGGTTTGTATGTCGTGAGAGAAATATAATGTTTGAAATCAATTTCAACCTTTTTCTACTTGGCACAGTTTCTGAGAGCAGTAAAATGATTCAAACATTTAGAAGTATATTGGGGATGTATAACAAATTTTAGGTTTAGTTTATTTATTTTAACGGACAATGTGCAGTTCCATTAAAACTGCACCAGATTTAGCACAAGATGCTACTTTCCATGTGTCGTCCTCAACAAAGATAGTTTACACAATCCATCGCATACAAATAAAGCAAATACACAATCATATACAAAAACACAGTACAATCCAATAATGTCAATGATGGCCATATACCCGTCTGGTACTATTATTGTACATTATTATTATTATTATTATTATTATCATTAGTGTACAAATAGATACATAATAATAAAGACACAGAAGGACACCATAAGAAACAGATTTTTAGTTTTAAAGATAAAAAAGATACAACATTTTAATTCCATTTATTTTCTACAAATTTTATTTTTACTGGGACAGAAAAAGTCGGCGTCGTGTCGTCGTTGAACATCAGAAATACTTGATGAAGTGGGTTCCGCTCAATGCAAATAACAGCTAATGACTACTTTATTTGGTTATTTCACTTGACAGGTGAGATATGGGAAAGGGTTGTGTATTACTTATTTTTAATTATACTTTGACGTTAATGTTTGCACTTCCTACTGATGAAAGTCCACAATTATTCAAGGTCAGGGTTTACTCTTTGCACCAACACAGAAAAATAAATACATGAAATATAGAAAACACATAAAATAGACAAAAGTTTGTGAGGCATAAAATGTGGAAACATATTTCAAAATGTGTGGAAGCCGCAGTGTTGCATGTTTGCAGCTCCGGCAGTTGTGTAACTACCAACATGTGTGCACAGTAACGTCTCATCACATGTCGCCAAATTGCAAACGTTCATATCCTGTTTCCAGAAGCAAACTTTAATCCTTACCAAACTTCCCAGTGAGCAGTTTAACTGACGCCTGATTAACATTTAACTTTCACTCAAAACTCGGTTTGTTTGTGGGAGGTTTTGTAAAACTATAAGCAAAGACAGTTGGTTTTGGTTCTAGAATAGAGTCTTAACCAACAAGATAACGGTTTAAAAGAAATATAATAATAATTTTATCATCTGACACAAGATGATGAGTTAAATACAACTGATCTTTATTGCATCATGCTAAATAAAATACTTTCTTAGGGAATATTAGAAGTACCAAACACTGCAAACAATACATGGAAAAAAGTAAATTAAAATAAATAGTTTCCCGTTAGCAACAAGGTAAGAGTTGGCAGCAAGGTGAGAGTTAGCAACAAGGTAGCATTAGCAGCAATGTAAGAGTTAGCAACAAGGTAGGAAGTTAAAGTTGGCAACAAGGTTGGAGTTAGCAACGAGGTTGAGTTAGCAACAAGTTAGTGTTAGCAGCAAGGTAGCGTTAGCAGCAAGGTGAGAGTTAGCAACGAGGTTGGAGTTAGCAACAAGGTAGCATTAGCAGCAATGTAAGAGTTAGCAACAAGGTTGGAGTTAGCAATGTGCTGGAGTTAACAACAAGGTAGCGTTAGCAGCAATGTGGAGTTAGCAACAAGGTGGAGTTAGCAAAAATGTGGATATAGTAATGAGGTAGAGTTAGCAAGAAGGTAGAGTTAGCAAGAAGGTAGGGTTAGCAACAAGGTAGGGTTAGCAACCAGGTAGAGTTAGCAACAAGGTAGAACAAGTACACAGAGTTAAAGAGTTCAGTTCAATATAACTTATGTCACGTTAAAGTTAAAACAAACACACAGAGACACGACACTGCAGATACACTCACTAAAGTCGTCCGTTTCTAATACTTTAACTCATGTGACGAAACAGTTTTGTAAGAAACATGTATCATGAGATGAGGCTCTTATTTGAAATAGTTTTTATTTTACAGTATCTGTCCGATGACACTGAAGAGTCAGAAACATTTAAAGGCAGAGAAAATATGAAAACATGTTCTTTTATAATTGAAAACTGCTTATTACCACAGTTTGAATGATAACTATATTAATGTGCAAACAAATAAGAAAATCAACATAGGTTTGTTATGGAGCTTGAAGGCTGTACAAACATTTTTTGAATGTCTAAAGTTTTGTTACAGAAAATTTTACCACAAGAATTAAATATTAAAAAAGTTAGGCTCCATAGTATATCTGGAAAAGCACCTTGTATTTTTGATCGACTACTAAAATGTTGGTATTTTGACAACCCTATTAGCAACATAATGACATTAGCAACGAGGCGGCAGTAGCAACGAAGCAGCATTAGCAATGAAGTGACATTATCAACGAGGCAGCATTAGCAACAAAGCGACATTAGCAACAAGGTGATATTAGCAACAAGGTGATACTAGCAACTATTTGACTTTACCAAGTAGGTGATGTTAGTGAACAAGCAGTAAATAGAGTTTGTTCGGCACTAGCAACGAGGCGGCATTAGCAACGAGGCGGCATTAGCAACGAAGCGACATTAGCAACGAAGCGACACTAGCAACGAGGCGACACTAGCAACGAGGCGACACTAGTAACGAGGCGACACTAATAACGAGGCGACACTAGCAACGAGGCGACACTAGCAACGAGGCGACACTAGCAACGAGGCGACACTAGCAACGAGGCGACACTAGTAACGAAGGCGAACACTAGCAACGAGGCGACAAAAACTAGCAACGAACGGCGCAACACTAGTAACGAGGCGACACTAGCAACGAGGCGACACTAGCAACGAGGCGACACTAGTAACGAGGCGACACTAGCAACGAGGCGACACTAGCAACGAGGCGACACTAGCAACGAGGCGACACTAGAAACGAGGCGACACTAGCAACGAGGCGACACTAGCAACAAAGTGATATTAGCAACAAGGTGATATTAGCAACAGGGCGGCATTAGCAACGGAGCACCATTAGCAACGAAGTGACATTAGCAACAAGGGGATATTAGCAACATGGGGATATTAGCAACAAGGTGATATTAGCAACAGGGCGGCATTAGCAACGGAGCAGCATTAGCAACGAAGTGACATTAGCAACGAAGTGACATTAGCAACAAGGTGATATTAGCAACAAGGTGATATTAGCAACAAGGCGACATTAGCAACAAAGCGACACTAGCAACGAAGCGACACTAGCAACGAAGCGACACTAGCAACGAAGCGACACTAGCAACGAAGCGACACTAGCAACGAAGCGACATTAGCAACGAGGCAGCATTAACAACGAGGCAGCATTAGCAACGAAGTGACATTAGCAACGAGGCAGAATTAGCAACGAAGCGACATAAGCAAAGAGGCGACATTAGCAACGCGGTGACACTAGCAACGAAGCGACACTAGCAACGAAGCGACATTAGCAACGACATTAGCAACGAGGCGACATTAGCAACGAGGCGACATTAGCAACGAGGCGGCACTAGCAACGAGGCGGCACTAGCAACGAGGCGACACTAGCAACGAGGAGACACTAGCAACGAGGCGACACTAGCAACGAGGCGACACTAGCAACGAGGCGACACTAGCAACGAGGCGACACTAGTAACGAGGCGACACTAGCAACGAGGCGACACTAGCAACGAGGCGACACTAGCAACGAGGCGGCATTAGCAACGAGGCGACATTAGCAACGAGGCGGCACTAGCAACGAGGCGACACTAGCAACGAGGCGACACTAGCAACGAGGCGACACTAGCAACGAGGCGACACTAGCAACGAGGCGACACTAGCAACGAGGCGACACTAGCAACGAGGCGACACTAGCAACGAGGCGACACTAGCAACGAAGTGATATTAGCAACAAGGTGATATTAGCAACAGGGCGGCATTAGCAACGGAGCAGCATTAGCAACGAAGTGACATTAGCAACAAGGGGATATTAGCAACAAGGGGATATTAGCAACAAGGGGATATTAGCAACAAGGGGATATTAGCAACATGGGGATATTAGCAACAAGGTGATATTAGCAACAGGGCGGCATTAGCAACGGAGCAGCATTAGCAACGAAGTGACATTAGCAACAAGGTGATATTAGCAACAAGGTGGCATTACCAACAAAGTGACATTTTCTAGAAAGGCGCTATATAAATAGAGATTATTATTATTATTATTATTAGCAACAAGGGGATATTAGCAACAAGGTGATATTAGCAACAAGGTGATATTAGCAACAAAGCAGCATTACCAACAAAGTGACATTTCACAGCCCTATATAAATAGAGATTATTATTAGCAACAAGGGGATATTAGCAACAAGGTGATATTAGCAACAAGGGGATATTAGCAACGAAGCAGCATTAGCAACAAAGCAGCATTAGCAACAAAGTGACATTAGCAACAAGGGGATATTAGCAACGAAGCAGCATTAGCAACAAAGTGACATTAGCAACAAGGGGATATTAGCAATGAAGCAGCATTAGCAACAAAGTGACATTAGCAACAAGGGGATATTAGCAACGAAGCAGCATTAGCAACGAAGCAGCATTAGCAACGAAGCAGCATTAGCAACGAAGCAGCATTAGCAACAAAGTGACATTAGCAACAAGGGGATATTAGCAACGAAGCAGCATTAGCAACGAAGCAGCATTAGCAACGAAGCAGCATTAGCAACGAAGCAGCATTAGCAACAAGGTGTTACTAGCAACTCTTTGACTTCACCAAGTAGGTGATGTTAGTGAACAAGTAGAAAATAGAGTTCATTCCCTGAGATGCTTGAACTCTAGAGCAGCAGCTGGAGATGGTTTGTGTCATGAGAGGTGTTTCCATAATTAGCATCAAGACAGGAACACATCCCAGTGGAGATGATCTCAAACAACGACCTCCAAATAGAAGAGACGCTCGAAAGTACTGCAATACCGGTTTTCAAAAAAGCAACAAAAACATCATATATAAATATATATATATATATATACTGTATATATGTAAAGAAGTGAGTTTAAATGTATGATGCTTAAATTATGGGTTATTATATTAAACAAGAACCTTAGAACTCTTGAAGAATCTAATTTAAGAATATTCTAAGAACATACTCTAACAGAACCTTCCTTAGCAAAAACTCCTCTTGGCACCAGAACCTCCCTCTTAAAATTGACAGAACCTCCGACTCTGAGCACCAGAACCTCCAACTCTCTCCAGAACCTCTTAATTAGGGGCACCAGAACCTCCAACTCTCTCAAGCACCAGAACCTCCGACTCTCTCGAGCACCAGAACCTCCACACTCCTCGAGCACCAGAACCTCACGCCTCCAACTCTCTCGAGCACCAGAACCTCCAACCTCTCGAGCATCCAGAACCTCAACTCTCAGCAAAACCAGAACCTCCGACTCTCTCGAGCACCAGAACCTCCAACTCTCTCGAGCACCAGAACCTCCAACTCTCTCGAGCACCAGAACCTCCAACTCTCTCGAGCACCAGAACCTCCAACTCTCTCGAGCACCAGAACCTCCAACTCTCTCGAGCACCAGAACCTCTAACTCTCTCGAGCACCAGAACCTCCAACTCTCTCGAGCACCAGAACCTCCAACTCTCTCGAGCACCAGAACCTCCAACTCTCTCGAGCACCAGAACCTCCAACTCTCTCAAGCACCAGAACCTCCAACTCTCTCAAGCACCAGAACCTCCGACTCTCTCAAGCACCAGAACCTCCAACTCTCTCGAGCACCAGAACCTCCAACTCTCTCGAGCACCAGAACCTCCAACTCTCTCGAGCACCAGAACCTCCAACTCTCTCGAGCACCAGAACCTCCAACTCTCCTCGAGCACCAGAACCTCCAACTCTCTCGAGCACCAGAACCTCCGACTCTCTCGAGCACCAGAACCTCCAACTCTCTCGAGCACCAGAACCTCCAACTCTCTCGAGCACCAGAACCTCCAACTCTCTCGAGCACCAGAACCTCCAACTCTCTCGAGCACCAGAACCTCCGACTCTCTCGAGCACCAGAACCTCCAACTCTCTCGAGCACCAGAACCTCCAACTCTCTCGAGCACCAGAACCTCCAACTCTCTCGAGCACCAGAACCTCCTCTCTCGAGCACCAGAACCTCCGACTCTCTCAAGCACCAGAACCTCCAACTCTCTCAAGCACCAGAACCTCCAACTCTCTCGAGCACCAGAACCTCCGACTCTCTCGAGCACCAGAACCTCCGACTCTCTCGAGCACCAGAACCTCCAACTCTCTCGAGCACCAGAACCTCCAACTCTCTCGAGCACCAGAACCTCCGACTCCCTCGAGCACCAGAACCTCCAACTCTCTCGAGCACCAGAACCTCCAACTCTCTCGAGCACCAGAACCTCCAACTCTCTCGAGCACCAGAACCTCCAACTCTCTCGAGCACCAGAACCTCCAACTCCCTCGAGCACCAGAACCTCTAACTCACCAGAACCTCCGACTCTCTCGAGCACCAGAACCTCTAACTCACCAGAACCTCCAACTCTCTCGAGCACCAGAACCTCTAACTCACCAGAACCTCCGACTCTCTCGAGCACCAGAACCTCTGACTCTCTCAAGCACCAGAACCTCTGACTCTCTCAAGCACCAGAACCTCTGACTCTCTCAAGCACCAGAACCTCCGACTCTCTCGAGCACCAGAACCTCCGACTCTCTCGAGCACCAGAACCTCCAACTCTCTCGAGCACCAGAACCTCCAACTCTCTGGAGCACCAGAACCTCTAACTCTCTCGAGCACCAGAACCTCCGACTCCCTCGAGCACCAGAACCTCCAACTCTCTCGAGCACCAGAACCTCCAACTCTCTCGAGCACCAGAACCTCCGACTCTCTACCAGAACCTCCACTCTCTCAAGCACCAGAACCTCCGACTCTCTCAAGCACCAGAACCTCCAACTCTCTCGAGCACCAGAACCTCTAACTCACCAGAACCTCCGACTCTCTCGAGCACCAGAACCTCCGACTCTCTCAAGCACCAGAACCTCCGACTCTCTCGAGCACCAGAACCTCCGACTCCCTCGAGCACCAGAACCTCCAACTCTCTCGAGCACCAGAACCTCCAACTCTCTCGAGCACCAGAACCTCTAACTCACCAGAACCTCCGACTCTCTCGAGCACCAGAACCTCCGACTCTCTCAAGCACCAGAACCTCCGACTCTCTCGAGCACCAGAACCTCGACTCTCTCGGGCACCAGAACCTCTAACTCACCAGAACCTCCGACTCTCTCGAGCACCAGAACCTCCGACTCTCTCAAGCACCAGAACCTCCGACTCTCTCAAGCACCAGAACCTCCAACTCTCTCGAGCACCAGAACCTCTAACTCACGACCTCAGACTCTCTCAGCACCAGAACCTCTAACTCACCAGAACCTCCGACTCTCTCCAGCACCAGAACCTCCAACTCTCTCGACCAGAACCTCTAACTCACCACAGAACCTCCGACTCTCTCCAGCACCAGAACCTCTAACTCTCCTCAAGCACCAGAACCTCCGACTCTCTCAAGCACCAGAACCTCTGACTCTCTCAAGCACCAGAACCTCTGACTCTTCTCAAGCACCAGAACCTCCGACTCTCTCAAGCACCAGAACCTCTAACTCTCTCAAGCACCAGAACCTCTGACTCTCTCAAGCACCAGAACCTCCGACTCTCTCAAGCACCAGAACCTCTAACTCTCTCAAGCACCAGAACCTCCGTCTCTCTCGAGCACCAGAACCTCTGACTCTCTCAAGCACCAGAACCTCTAACTCTCTCAAGCACCAGAACCTCTAACTCTCTCAAGCACCAGAACCTCTGACTCTCTCCAAGCACCAGAACCTCTAACTCTCTCAAGCACCAGAACCTCTAACTCACCAGAACCTCCGACTCTCTCAAGCACCAGAACCTCTAACTCTCTCAAGCACCAGAACCTCTGACTCTCTCAAGCACCAGAACCTCTAACTCTCTCAAGCACCAGAACCTCTGACTCTCTCAAGCACCAGAACCTCCGACTCTCTCAAGCACCAGAACCTCCGACTCTCTCGAGCACCAGAACCTCCGACTCTCTCGAGCACCAGAACCTCCGACTCTCTCAAGCACCAGAACCTCCAACTCTCTCGAGCACCAGAACCTCTAACTCTCTCAAGCACCAGAACCTCCAACTCTCTCAAGCACCAGAACCTCTAACTCTCTCAAGCACCAGAACCTCCAACTCTCTCGAGCACCAGAACCTCCAACTCTCTCAAGCACCAGAACCTCCAACTCTCTCAAGCACCAGAACCTCTAACTCTCTCAAGCACCAGAACCTCTGACTCTCTCGAGCACCAGAACCTCTGACTCTCTCGAGCACCAGAACCTCCGACTCTCTCGAGCACCAGAACCTCTGACTCTCGCTGGTAATGAATCATCTGAACAGGAGGCGGCGCCGAGCAGCGAGCGAGACAATGTTCTGAATGCTAAGAGCAGATGATTTAATCAACAGATGAGTGACTGAGGGTCAACGTGTCCTTGAACACTGGAGAAGGTCCAGGACAGTTGCTGCCGCAGATAATCACATTATGACGAGTGGCAGGAATTACTGAGCAGTAACTAGGATGGATATGAATATCTGTTTCTCTCTCAAACCAACCAGGTGTCTTCTCACTCGGTGGTTACGAGTTTCCATCAGGACATCCTGATCATCTCATTCACACAAGATCTCAACGTTCTTCTTGGTGGTTGATGGTGTTTGGTGGATTTTAATCCTTTAGATGCCGATCTATGATTAATGACTTTATGTCAGTGGAAGGAAAACGATCCAGAAAAACATTAGAAACTCATAATAATCTTAATTTAATTTGTAATAGTTTTAACCTGATGATGATGAAACATTTAAATGTTGAATCTGCTCAAAATATTTACTCGTAAACACTCGCTCTTCAAGGAAACACATTCGATTAAGTGCATCCGTTTATTCTGGATGATAATAAATCTTCTGAATAAATCACTCTGATGTTCTAAGTGTGTGTGAGTGAGTACAGTGTTCTGAAGACGACGAAGTACAACTTTTGCTCGACACTAGTTTCGTTTCGAGGAAAGTTCAGTGGATATTGATGATGTTTACTGTGGTTCACAGAGCTGCTGACAACAAGGCGGGGTTGAAGTATGAGATACTGAAGTAACTTCTGTTGATTATTACTCTGTGTTAAGTGTTTTCAAACAGAATTAACTTGTGAAATTAACCTTTAACTCCATCTGTTGATTCAGGTTCTAAACCAGTCGTGCTCCAAGATATTTGTTGTTTCCACTGAAGGTCAGTCATCAGGGCCACGATTACAAGTTTTATCTTTCAATCCATAATAAAAGTGTGTTTTCTTGAAACTAATCTTCACTCCAAACCAGGAGCGAGAAGATCGTATTTAACCTTCACTAGTTTCTCAATAGTTTGTTTGTTTTCCTGCAGTTTGACAAGACTCGAGCAGGAGTCGAAGAAGAACCAAGTGTTGAGGAAACATCTCGCAGTTTCAAACAAGTGAAAACAACAAACCCTCTGATGGTTGAAACGTCACCACTGGGTGTAAATGTCTCCATTTTAGATCGTCCACAGGTAAGAAGAAGGTCACCTTGAACAATAACATCCCACAACAAACCCAGAGTCACTTATTAACCGAACGAGAGAGAAAGAAGGAGCTTCATCTGGACCAGCACATGGAACTGGGCGTCAAACCCTAGAGTCGAATCTCGAGGAGAACATATGGCTTCAGAAATAAAACTACATTTAACTTCCATTAAGTCAAAAACACAACGAGTCCCTTGAGTTCGTTCGCTTCTTAAAACACTTAAAGTGACGTCGGGACCGTGTTCTGGTTCTGGTTCTGCTCGAGAACATGCTTTCCATCTGGTTCAGAAGGTCCAGGACCAGCATGCTAACAGAGGCTCAGCCGGGAAACACGAGCCCAGACCGGCTGGACTTCACCGAGGAGTCGCTGAAAAACTTACCGTGTTTCTGTCCTCGAGCTTCAGCCGAACTCCGCCTCGGTTCCGGACCAGGAAAAGTATCTCCAGGGGTTCGGTTCCCCCACGAAATGAAGAAAAAAGCGTCGACAGTTAATCCATGTGTTGGACGTGTGTGTGGATCCGCTGCTAGCAGCTGTTCTGACGGCAGACCACAGCGTTTCTACGGCGGCGACGCTCCGCCCCGGAGGACCTCAGAGACCCAGAGACCCTCAGAGACTCAGAGACCCTCAGAGACTCAGAGACCTCAGAGCTCAGCGACTCACCAGAGGAGCTTGAAAAGGTCCAGGTACGAGACCTAGTGAGTGGTGGAGGAACTGAAGGGTCGGTCCCCCCGGTGAGCGAACTAAACGGCTGCTCATATGCTATTAGAAAAAAACACTTTATAAAATGATGTTGTTATTGACAATTTAAACTAGAGATAAAATATATAACTGTAGTCAAACTGTTATTATCTTGCTGCGATGCTTCAGAACCATGGAGTTAAATATGTATTTTATTAAAATGTTAAGTGTAAACCCTTTGTTTTACTATTTATTTTTGGTATCAGACCATGAAAATGTTATTCAATAAAATGTGTAAACATGATCTTTTTTGTTCACTTCCTGTCTCTGGAGCTTTTTAATATTTATGTAACAATTAATGGAAGTTTAATTTGTTTGTTTAAGTTGTTAATGTTGTTGTTTGAGTTACTGTTTTTATGAAATATTGATTAAAATCTTCAATTTCCCTTTTCTCACTTCATCTATCTATCTGTCGATCTGTCGATCTATCTATCTATCTATCTATCTATCTATCTATCTATCTATCTATCTATCTATCTATCTATCTATCTGTCTATCTGTCTGTCTGTCTGTCTGTCTGTCTGTTTATCTGTCTGTTTGTCTGGCCGTCCGTCCCTCTCTCTCTCTCTCTCTCTCTCTCTTTCTCTCTTTCTTTCTCTCTCTTTCTCTATTTCTATCTTTCCCTCTCTCTCTCTCTTTCTTTCTCTCTCTCTCTCTCTTTCTCTCTTTCCCTCTCTCTCTCTCTCTTTCCCTCTCTCTCTCTCTCTATATCCCTCTCTCTCTCTCTCTCTCTCTCTCCTAACTATCTAAATATTGACATTAGAAAATGATCTTAAGCTCCGCCCACTAAAAACACTGTTTTTCTGGAGATTAAATCTCGTTGACCATAACCACGCCCACTCTACTGTGATTCGTCAAGCGTGGAGGTTTGTCAGCGCGCGTCATCAATGGTGTCCATCTCTAAGGGACTCATTGTATAAACAAAGTTTGATTACAGCCTGTGGAGGAGTGAAGCCATTATTACGTCATGATGGACTGCAGAGTCTTCGTAGTCAGATCCACCTCAAGGCTCCTGAAGGAGGTCTGGACCAGAAGGCCACCAGGAAGCAGTTGAAGATCCTGTCACTGCAGCAGACCAGCGGTGCCACCATGAGACATGCTAGTGGCGCTGGTCAGACCCGATGCCTGATCCCCCCTAAGAGGGAAGCTCTAACCCCAACTGGTTTTGTTTGTTTATGTGGTTTTTTGTTGTTTTTGTTTGTTTTTGTTTGTTTTTGTTTGTTTTTGTTTGTTTTTGTATGTTTTCGTGATCTTTAACAACCAGTGCCACTGAGAATTCTTTCATTAATCCTGTTGTTGGGTCACTGTTGAGGGACGTAAACACAGCAGGGAGTGGGATTTGGAAAGTGCAAGAGGTCAAACCCGGCGCCCTCTTGAGAGCAGAATAATCCCTTCACAATGTACATTAGCTCTTACCTCCACTTGGACCACGTCCAGAACACCTGAAACCAGAGAAGGCCCTCAAAAGAAAGACCCCCCTGTGATGTTTTACTGAGTTCCTGGGAAGAACCTTGTGATCACGTTTCATCTAAAACACGACAAAACAACATGAACCTGCAGTGTTTAAATGTTAATATATATAATAATATAACAATTAATAATATATATATATATATATATATATATATAATATACTAATTAATAATATGATATAACATCTATAATATGACGAAGAATCTTTGAGAATCTTAAAGCGAAAGAAACTAAATCAAAAGGTTAAAATACATAGAAATGAGTCGGAAAATAATGAAACGACAGAATATTGTGAAGTAAAATAAAGGAATGAAGTATTAAATATTAGGAGTTTCATAAGAAATGTATCTGGGAATAAGAAGGAAACATGTACAGACAACAAGGTAAATGAAATAAATACCATATAAACACTGAAGCCTCAAAAACAGTTACTTCCATTTTCGTTTTTCTACTTTTATTTTCCATCAATCTTTCCTCATTAGTTCAACGTTTATTTCCAAACTAACATCTAAACGTCTTCATGTGTTTGGATACGTTTGTGGACTTGAGTTGCAGATCTTTGGATTAAACTCAAACCAGGCCCTTGTGACCCATTTTTTACACAAACCGCTTTGAAATCCAGGATCAAGCGAAGAAGGAGCTTTTCCTGGTCGAGCGACAGACGTGATCCTCGACAAACCTGGACGTCTCTGGATCCACGTCGCCTGGAGGGTCAGAAGGATCAGTGGGCGTGAAGGAGTCCAGCAGCAGTCAGGTGTCAGGTGTCACCTTCATGCTCCTCCAGGAGTCTCAGGTGGACATTGTCCTCGAAGGAGGTGCTCACTCAAGGGGTCTGTTGGGGGGACACAAGAGAGCTTCCTGAAGATCGGGTTTTAATCTCGACCAGAGCGTCGTGTGAAACATGTTCACTGACCTGAGGTCCAGCAGGAGAGACGTCGATCTCATGGCTTGATTTTGCACTTTATTTGATTTGTTTTTTACAGAGTATTTATGGCGACACTGCCTTCTACGTATTTATATCATAGTTTATCACATTTATATCGAAATAAAGTCATTCATGAGATTGACAGCGATGGAAGCTTCTAGTCCAGCACCTTGTTTACAGTCGCAGATTAATATGATTCGATCACATCTTCACGTGCAAAGTATCTTCTCATGAGTGACGGCTGACGTCTGTCACTGTCCACTCAAACCACAAATAACGCTGATCAAAGTCTAGTGCTGTGTCTCAAACATACTTCTCTTAGTATACTAGAAGTTAGTATCATCAGGATAGTGTACGTACTAACTAGTAACTAATCCTCCACAGATAGTAAGTCTCAAACATACTTCTCTTAGTATACTAGAAGTTAGTATCATCAGGATAGTGTACGTACTAACTAGTAACTAATCCTCCACAGATAGTATGTCTCAAACATACTTCTCTTAGTATACTAGAAGTTAGTATCATCAGGATAGTGTACGTACTAACTAGTAACTAATCCTCCACAGATAGTATGTCTCAAACATACTTCTCTTAGTATACTAGAAGTTAGTATCATCAGGATAGTGTACGTACTAACTAGTAACTAATTCTCCACAGAAAGTATGTTTCAAACATACTTCTCTTAGTATACTAGAAGTTAGTATCATCAGGATAGTGTACGTACTAACTAGTAACTAATCCTCCACAGATAGTATGTCTCAAACATACTTCTCTTAGTATACTAGAAGTTAGTATCATCAGGATAGTGTACGTACTAACTAGTAACTAATTCTCCACAGAAAGTATGTTTCAAACATACTTCTCTTAGTATACTAGAAGTTAGTATCATCAGGATAGTGTACGTACTAACTAGTAACTAATCCTCCACAGATAGTATGTCTCAAACATACTTCTCTTAGTATACTAGAAGTTAGTATCATCAGGATAGTGTACGTACTAACTAGTAACTAATTCTCCGCAGAAAGTATGTTTCAAACATACTTCTCTTAGTATACTAGAAGTTAGTATCATCAGGATAGTGTACGTACTAACTAGTAACTAATCCTCCACAGATAGTATGTCTCAAACATACTTCTCTTAGTATACTAGAAGTTAGTATCATCAGGATAGTGTACGTACTAACTAGTAACTAATTCTCCACAGAAAGTATGTTTCAAACATACTTCTCTTAGTATACTAGAAGTTAGTATCATCAGGATAGTGTACGTACTAACTAGTAACTAATCCTCCACAGATAGTATGTCTCAAACATACTTCTCTTAGTATACTAGAAGTTAGTATCATCAGGATAGTGTACGTACTAACTAGTAACTACTCCTCCACAGATAGTATGTCTCAAACATACTTCTCTTAGTATACTAGAAGTTAGTATCATCAGGATAGTGTACGTACTAACTAGTAACTAATCCTCCACAGATAGTATGTCTCAAACATACTTCTCTTAGTATACTAGAAGTTAGTATCATCAGGATAGTGTACGTACTAACTAGTAACTAATCCTCCACAGATAGTTTGTCTCAAACATACTTCTCTTAGTATACTAGAAGTTAGTATCATCAGGATAGTGTACGTACTAACTAGTAACTAATTCTCCACAGAAAGTATGTTTCAAACATACTTCTCTTAGTATACTAGAAGTTAGTATGCATCAGGATAGTGTACGTACTAACTAGTAACTAATCCTCCACAGATAGTATGTCTCAAACATACTTCTCTTATATACTAGAAGTTAGTATCATCAGGATAGTGTACGTACTAACTAGTAACTAATCCTCCACAGATAGTATGTCTCAAACATACTTCTCTTGTAGTATACTAGAAGTAGTACATCAGGAAGTGTACGTACTAACTAGTAACTAATCCTCCACAGATAGTATGTCTCAAACATACTTCTCTTGTATACTAGAAGTTAGTATCATCAGGATAGTAGTGTACGTATCTAACTAGTAACTAATCCTCCACAGATAGTATGTCTCAAACATACTTCTCTTAGTATACTAGAAGTTAGTATCATCAGGATAGTGTACGTACTAAATAATCTCCAAGATGTTTAAACTAGTAACTAGATTAGTATACAGGAAGTATAACTAGTAACTAATCCTCCAAAATACTTCTCTTAGTATACTAGAAGTTAGTATCATCAGGATAGTGTACGTACTAACTAGTAACTAATCCTCCACAGATAGTATGTCTCAAACATACTTCTCTTAGTATACTAGAAGTTAGTATCATCAGGATAGTGTACGTACTAACTAGTAACTAATCCTCCACAGATAGTATGTCTCAAACATACTTCTCTTAGTATACTAGAAGTTAGTATCATCAGGATAGTGTACGTACTAACTAGTAACTAATCCTCCACAGATAGTATGTTTCAAACATACTTCTCTTTGTATACTAGAAGTTAGTATCATCAGGATAGTGTACGTACTAACTAGTAACTAATCCTCCACAGATAGTTTGTCTCAAACATACTTCTCTTAGTATACTAGAAGTTAGTATCATCAGGATAGTGTACGTACTAACTAGTAACTAATCCTCCACAGATAGTATGTCTCAAACATACTTCTCTTAGTATACTAGAAGTTAGTATCATCAGGATAGTGTACGTACTAACTAGTAACTAATCCTCCACAGATAGTATGTCTCAAACATACTTCTCTTAGTATACTAGAAGTTAGTATCATCAGGATAGTGTACGTACTAACTAGTAACTAATCCTCCACAGATAGTATGTCTCAAACATACTTCTCTTAGTATACTAGAAGTTAGTATCATCAGGATAGTGTACGTACTAACTAGTAACTAATCCTCCACAGATAGTATGTTTCAAACATACTTCTCTTAGTATACTAGAAGTTAGTATCATCAGGATAGGTATGTTATATTATAAAAATCTCCAAGATATATGTCTCAACATACTTCTTTAGTATACTAGGTTGTATATAGGATAGTGTGGTAGGAGGGTAAATAGTAACTACTAGAAGGTTCAAACATACTTCTCTTAGTATACTAGAAGTTAGTATCATCAGGATAGTGTACGTACTAACTAGTAACTAATCCTCCACAGATAGTATGTCTCAAACATACTTCTCTTAGTATACTAGAAGTTAGTATCATCAGGATAGTGTACGTACTAACTAGTAACTAATCCTCCACAGATAGTATGTCTCAAACATACTTCTCTTAGTATACTAGAAGTTAGTATCATCAGGATAGTGTACGTACTAACTAGTAACTAATCCTCCACAGATAGTATGTCTCAAACATACTTCTCTTAGTATACTAGAAGTTAGTATCATCAGGATAGTGTACGTACTAACTAGTAACTAATCCTCCACAGATAGTATGTCTCAAACATACTTCTCTTAGTATACTAGAAGTTAGTATCATCAGGATAGTGTACGTACTAACTAGTAACTAATCCTCCACAGATAGTATGTCTCAAACATACTTCTCTTAGTATACTAGAAGTTAGTATCATCAGGATAGTGTACGTTCACAACTAGTAACTAATCCTCCACAGATAGTATGTCTCAAACATACTTCTCTTAGTATACTAGAAGTTAGTATCATCAGGATAGTGTACGTACTAACTAGTAACTAATCCTCCACAGATAGTATGTCTCAAACATACTTCTCTTAGTATACTAGAAGTTAGTATCATCAGGATAGTGTACGTACTAACTAGTAACTAATCCTCCACAGATAGTATGTCTCAAACATACTTCTCTTAGTATACTAGAAGTTAGTATCATCAGGATAGTGTACGTACTAACTAGTAACTAATCCTCCACAGATAGTATGTCTCAAACATACTTCTCTTAGTATACTAGAAGTTAGTATGCATCAGGATAGTGTACGTACTAACTAGTAACTAATCCTCCACAGATAGTATGTCTCAAACATACTTCTCTTAGTATACTAGAAGTTAGTATCATCAGGATAGTGTACGTACTAACTAGTAACTAATCCTCCACAGATAGTATGTCTCAAACATACTTCTCTTAGTATACTAGAAGTTAGTATCATCAGGATAGTGTACGTACTAACTAGTAACTAATCCTCCACAGATAGTATGTCTCAAACATACTTCTCTTAGTATACTAGAAGTTAGTATGCATCAGGATAGTGTACGTACTAACTAGTAACTAATCCTCCACAGATAGTATGTCTCAAACATACTTCTCTTAGTATACTAGAAGTTAGTATGCATCAGGATAGTGTACGTACTAACTAGTAACTAATCCTCCACAGATAGTATGTCTCAAACATACTTCTCTTAGTATACTAGAAGTTAGTATCATCAGGATAGTGTACGTACTAACTAGTAACTAATCCTCCACAAGATAGTATGTCTCAAACATACTTCTCTTAGTATACTAGAAGTTAGTATCATCAGGATAGTGTACGTACTAACTAGTAACTAATCCTCCACAGATAGTATGTCTCAAACATACTTCTCTTAGTATACTAGAAGTTAGTATGCATCAGGATAGTGTACGTACTAACTAGTAACTAATCCTCCACAGATAGTATGTCTCAAACATACTTCTCTTAGTATACTAGAAGTTAGTATCATCAGGATAGTGTACATACTAACTAGTAACTAATCCTCCACAGATAGTATGTCTCAAATCACATACTTCTCTTAGTATACTAGAAGTTAGTATGCATCAGGATAGTGTACATACTAACTAGTAACTAATCCTCCACAGATAGTATGTCTCAAATCAAACTCTGCTGCTACAAACTAGCAGGAAATGACGCGACAGCCTCTTCTTCTACTACTATTTAACGATGTTTCAACCAGCTGTAGGAACACTAGCGCCACCTGCTGGCAGCACGTTTTGCAAGTTTTGAAAAAGAAATAAAGAAAAAATATGAGAATCGAAATATTGGCGAGATATTTAAGCTGGTATCAGCAGCGAAGACATGTCGTCCTTCTACTGCTGGCTGAAAATACACCTGTAAGTATATGAATATATATATATATATATATATATATATATATATATATATATATATATATATATATATATATATATATATATATATATATATATATAAGACGTAACTTCCGTTTACAACGTCACTAAGATGGAGTCGTTTAGTGTAGAAAGTGTCCATCGATCCAGACTCAGTTTTGTGGGCGTTTTAGTGACAATCTAGTGTGTATGAAGCACTACATTTACATACTAAGAATTGAGACGCACTTACGCACTAAAAATACTAACTTTGAGTACACAAGTATGTGATTTGAGACTCAGCACTGGTTTTGGACGCAGTATAAATTTGATCATCAGGCAAAAAAATTAGGATAAAATCATTTCACAAAATCAAAGCTAAATAAGCTAAATTATGATGTATTTTATTCAACTTAAAAATAACATAACTTTTATCGTAATAGTTTTTATATTTCCCTTCATCTTCTGCGCCATATTAACGTTAACATTAGGTGAAGAAGTGACGGGCGATAGATACTCACGAGAAGAGAAAAGTCTTAAAACAAAAACGTCATATTAGTAGAGACTAGTATTGAGTATTACACAAAATACAATGATTACAATACGTGACGGCCTCAGAAATGCTACTTTGGACTGCGGGAGGAAATCAGAGTTGCTCAGAGTAAACCATTGTGTTTGTCAGAAAAAAATAACTCGCACAAAGGTTGCGCCGATCAACGTTAAAACTACTTTAACAAATAAAATAAAATAATAAATACATTTAAAATAAATCTTTTTCATTGTATAGTAAAGTTTTGTTTTTCTATGAATCCACATTATAAATGAAAGAAATCATACATGAATTGATCCAAAATATTTCTAAATTCTCAAAGAAATGCCACAGAAAACAAAGATTTAATTTGTTCAATGTTTTAAAAACGAATGTATTTCTTCGTTAAAAACCTGTGAAATCAAAAGATAACGTTCTCTGTGGAGCTGCAGCAGCAGCTTCGACATCAGCTACACAACAAGAAGCGACACACACTGAGGCTTGAAAGCAGTCGATGTTTAAAATGTATGTAATAAACATAATTAAAGTAAAGCGAAGATATTCCTTGAATCGTTCCACTAGTTATGTGGAAGAAACTGGAGAGCGTTGAGGAAACAGCTATCATGCTCCTCACTTCCTGTTTCCTTAGTTCTTCCCTAATTCTGCATCCTGTGTTTCATCTCCTGGCCTTTGAGGAAACAAAAAAAACCGCCACAACCTCTCATTTGTTGGTTGATCTGATTAAATTAGGAAAAAAGTGTTTAGGATCAAATAGTTTTCCCTCAAAACCGGCTCAAGAAAAATCTCTAAATTTAGTAAAATGATGTCACAACATGATCTGGATCTTATAATCCATGTGTTTGTGTCGTTTACACTATTGTAACAATTTATTTTGTGTCTAAACCAGAAGGATCTTCTCGCCTGCAGTTCATACAAAACTCTGCAGCTAGAATTCTGAGCCGCTCTAGTAGAAGAACTCACATTTCTCCTTCAAACTCTTCACTGGCTGCTCTAGTAGAAGAACTCACATTTCTCCTTCAAACTCTTCACTGGCTGCTCTAGTAGAAGAACTCACATTTCTCCTTCAAACTCTTCACTGGCTGCTCTAGTAGAAGAACTCACATTTCTCCTTCAAACTCTTCACTGGCTGCTCTAGTAGAAGAACTCACATTTCTCCTTCAAACTCTTCACTAGCTGCTCTAGTAGAAGAACTCACATTTCTCCTTCAAACTCTTCACTGGCTGCTCTAGTAGAATAACTCACATTTCTCCTTCAAACTCTTCACTGGCTGCCAGTTTCTTTCAGGATCATTTTAAAATTCTGGTTCTTACTTTCAGATCTATTCATGGTCAGATCTTCCATCAGTGATCTGATCCAGACTTACACCCCAGCTCGGGCTCTGAGGTCTGTGGATCAGAATCTACTGATGGTTCCTGAACTTCCGGACCAGAGGAGAGAAATCCTTCTAGACTGTTGCTCCTAAGCTTTGGAACCATCTGTGTGTTTGATGATCTACTGACTACTGACTCCTTCAAGAAACATCTGTGTTTGATGATCTACTGACTCCTTCAAGAAACATCTGTGTTTGATGATCTACTGACTCCTTCAAGAAACATCTGTGTTTGATGATCTACTGACTCCTTCAAGAAACATCTGTGTTTGATGATCTACTGACTCCTTCAAGAAACATCTGTGTTTGATGATCTACTGACTCCTTCAAGAAACATCTGTGTTTGATGATCTACTGACTCCTTCAAGAAACATCTGTGTTTGATGATCTACTGACTCCTTCAAGAAACATCTGTGTTTGATGATCTACTGACTCCTTCAAGAAACATCTGTGTTTGATGATCTACTGACTCCTTCAAGAAACATCTGTGTTTGATGATCTACTGACTCCTTCAAGAAACATCTGTGTTTGATGATCTACTGACTCCTTCAAGAAACATCTGTGATTGATGATCTACTGACTCCTTCAAGAAACATCTGTGTTTGATGATCTACTGACTCCTTCAAGAAACATCTGTGTTTGATGATCTACTGACTCCTTCAAGAAACATCTGTGTTTGATGATCTACTGACTCCTTCAAGAAACATCTGTGTTTGATGATCTACTGACTCCTTCAAGAAACATCTGTGTTTGATGATCTACTGACTCCTTCAAGAAACATCTGTGTGTTTGATGATCTACTGACTCCTTCAAAGAAACATCTGTGTTTGATGATCTACTGACTCCTTCAAGAAACATCTGTGTTTGATGATCTACTGACTCCTTCAAGAAACATCTGTGTTTGATGATCTACTGACTCCTTCAAGAAACATCTGTGTTTGATGATCTACTGACTCCTTCAAGAAACATCTGTGTTTGATGATCTACTGACTCCTTCAAGAAACATCTGTGTTTGATGATCTACTGACTCCTTCAAGAAACATCTGTGTTTGATGATCTACTGACTCCTTCAAGAAACATCTGTGTTTGATGATCTACTGACTCCTTCAAGAAACATCTGTGTTTGATGATCTACTGACTCCTTCAAGAAACATCTGTGTTTGATGATCTACTGACTCCTTCAAGAAACATCTGTGTTTGATGATCTACTGACTCCTTCAAGAAACATCTCAATACACTTTGATTTGAGTTTTCCTTGATTCTCTGAGACTCTTGTGTTTGTCTCTGTGTTATCTTGACCTTTAAAGTATATATTTTATTGAGTATTGTTTTAGATCATTCAAGCGCTTTGTGACCCTGGTCTGGAAAGGCACTTTAGAAATAACCACTACTTACTTACTTACTTACTTCCATCTTAGGGTCAAGGTGACCCGAAGTCCCCAAAAATAAAATGTTTTTGAGGTATCCCTTGTGTTATCTCAGAGTCAAGGTGACCCGAAGGCCCGAAAACAAATGTGTTTGTGGTATCCCTTGTGCTATCTCAGGGTCAAGGTGACCCGAAGGCCCGAAAACAAATGTGTTTGTTGTATCCCTTGTGTTGTCTCAACTGACAAATTCAGTGATGTGAAAGTTGGCTTGAATCCAAGTTTACGGTGTGAATTTCCAGATGGTATAGATTCGGGAGCGACAGATGCAACCACTGGCGTAAACCTTGGTCTAATTTTGGCCGCACTAATGGAAGCATATGTTGAGAGAGTTTTTCTCCAGCAGACGATCCAGTGACTACAACAAATGTAGCATCTGAGAGGATGTTTACTTTTAGGTCAGTTGAGTATTTATCATGTCTGAGGAAAATTAAAATAGACACAAAAACAACCAGATCAGTTCACAACCAGGTCAACAACCCGTGTCAGGCACAACCATTAAATAAAGAAATGAACAAAAAGATTCATACAATTATCTATCCATTAAAAGTTGTACTTCTGTCTTTCTAAGTAAGTATTGCTAATATGTTTATAGTATCATGACACAGGAGAAATAAAGTAAAAAACAAAAGATTAAATTCATAAAAGAACAAACTTACAAACCACATTAACAAACATGAATTTTATTTACAAACTGAAAAAAACACATTTAAAAACCCACACAAAACTAATCTACAAACTCTAGATTATAAAGAAAGATTCTGAATTCTAATGGTATAAATGCCACATTATGTTTTGTTCAACCTTCGGTACATTTGTTCGGACAAATGTGAAAATAAAATGTCAACAACTGTGACCTTGACATTGTGACCATGGACTGTGAAATACAAATAAAACCTACAATAACAAGCGTTTAGACATGTTTAGTTTTCAAGTCACATGAAAGACAGAAGTTAGTGTTTCATTGAAGGAATCAACTATTTATTTACAGTTTTTATCGTAAAAACAAATTGTCTGTGTGACAGAGAATCACTTAATGACCTAAACACAACAAGGGAGGTCAGAGGTCAAGAGCCAACAGTGAAAACAACACTCGGTCAGTTGTATTTCAGCAGCAGCGTTTGTCTTTCGTAGAACAAAAGTATCTTTGTGGCCGTTTGCCCAGATGTCCTTGAGCCCGATGACTGTGAGCGTCGACACCAGAACATTCTCTTCTTCTCTGATTGTCGAAGTAAAGTCGACAATTAAACGTGTCTGTGATGAGATTAATCTCTGGAATGTGTTTGTTGTTATTCAAACGATCATTTATTCATCGATGACTCTTTGAGCAGAACCTTCCCAACACGTTTGATTCATTCAGCTGTTGTTCAAGAAGGATCAGAAATGAACCTTTTAAAAAAAAAAACACCAGCATGTTTTTTCATAGGACGAGTCCAGGAGAGAGTTGATGTTTGTTCTATTGATGGTTTGAAGAAGATTGATGAAGCTTTGTACGGTTCTTGTAGGCTCCTGGATCGGGTGGATTTCTCTCGGGTTAATGAAGTTATTTTCGTTGTGTTGATGAAGCAGTGAAACAGAGACAGTTAAGCCTGTCCCTGGTTTCTCTGTCTGGCTGGGCCTGGTCTCCTTGTCAGCTCAGGCCTTCCACAGGCTCTAGTACTTGTTCCCCATATTACCTGATAAGTACACGATGCAGTTTTAGTTCAACAACAACAGGTTGATAGTCAGGAACAAAGAGCAACATTGATTCCGGTCGTTGAGTGATGGGATGAAAGTGATAACAAGGTGGAGAGAATGTTATCAGCCACAGTCTGAGGATGAAACCTGATAGAACACAACATCTCACACTGTTAATCAGTAGCTTCTGGAAGGTTTTAGGTGCTGAGAGTTTCACTGGAGACTCAGACAACAAGAACATCTGTAAGGTTAGAGGTCAAGGACAGAGACGGATGGACATATATAGACATAGGTAGATGGATGGATGGATGGATGGATGGATGGATGGATGGATGGATGGATGGATGAATGGATGGATGAATGGATGGATGGATGATGGATTGTTGGATGGGTGGATGGATGGATGGATGGATGGATGGATGGATGGATGGATGAATGGATGGATGGATGGATGGATGGATGGATGGATGGATGGATGGATGGATGGATGAATGGATGAATGGATGGATGGATGGATGGATGGATGGATGGATGGATGGATGGATGGATGGATGGATGGATGGATGGATGAATGGATGGATGGATGGATGGATGATGGATGGATGGATGGATGGATGGATGGATGGATGGATGGATGGATGGATGGATGGATGGATGGATGGATGGATGGATGGATGGATGGATGGAGATGGATGGATGGATGGATGGATGATGGATGGATGGATGGATGGATGGATGGATGGATGGATGATGGATGGATGGATGGATGGATGGATGGATGGATGGATGGACGAATGGATGGATGGATGGATGGATGGATGATGGATGGATGGATGGATGGATGGATGGATGGATGGATGGATGGATGGATGGATGGATGGATGGATGGATGGATGGATGGATGGATGGATGGATGGATGGATGGATGGCTTATTCTCTGATAAGATACAAGTAAGATTAGAAAATATCTAACTGAAGAAACCAAACAGAACGTGGATGGATGGGATTCAAAAAAGGGTTGTGTAGCTGTTTACAGTGTAACTTCAGGGTAAAATACATATTTTGCTTTTACTTTGAAGAAAATTGAGCATTACACAAACTTACAGTGTTTTTAGAGAATAAACTATGTTCTCTTCATCAACCAGTGCTGTTCAGTTTACAAGAGAGGACAACACAATTGTAGCAGCATCAGCCTGTGGTTCACACATGTATGCAGGACTTAAGGTATGTAGGTACATGTATGTAGGACCTAAAGGTATGTAGGTACATGTATGTAGGACCTAAAGGTATGTAGGTACATGTATGTAGAACCTAAAGGTATGTAGGTACATGTATGTAGGACCTAAAGGTATGTAGGTACATGTATGTAGGACCTAAAGGTATGTAGGTACATGTATGTAGGACCTAAAGGTATGTAGGTACAGGTATGTAGGACCTAAAGATATGTAGGACCTAAAGGTATGTAGAACCTAAAGGTATGTAGGTACATGTATGTAGGACCTAAGGGTATGTAGGGCCTAAGGTATGTAGGACCTAAAGGTATGTAGGTACAGGTATGTAGGACCTAAAGGTATGTAGGTACATGTATGTAGAACCTAAAGGTATGTAGGTACATGTATGTAGGGCCTAAGGTATGTAGGACCTAAGGGTATGTAGGTACATGTATGTAGGGCCTAAGGTATGTAGGGCCTAAGGTGTGTAGGACCTAAAGGTATGTAGGTACAGGTATGTAGGACCTAAAGGTATGTAGGTACATGTATGTAGAACCTAAAGGTATGTAGGTACAGGTATGTAGGACCTAAAAGTATGTAGAATCTAAAGGTATGTAGGACCTAAAGGTATGTAGGTACAGGTATGTAGAACCTAAAGGTATGTAGGTACAGGTATGTAGGACCTAAAAGTAAGTAGAATCTAAAGGTATGTAGGACCTAAAGGTATGTAGGTACATGTATGTAGAACATAAAGGTATGTAGGTACAGGTATGTAGGACCTAAAGGTATGTAGGTACAGGTATGTAGGACCTGTTTGCAGTGGGCGGAGCTTAAGATCATTTTCTAATGTCAATATTACAATGAAAAGAGTTTTGTACAAACACACACTGATGATACAATAGAGTCACACATCACAACAACACACACACTGATACAATAGAGTCACACATCACAACAACACACACACTGATGATACAATAGAGTCACACATCACAACAACACACACACTGATACAATAGAGTCACACATCACAACAACACACACACTGATGATACAATAGAGTCACACATCACAACACACACACACACTGATGATACAATAGAGTCACACATCACAACACACACACACTGTTGATACAATAGAGTCACACATCACAACACACACACACTGATGATACAATAGAGTCACACATCAAAACAACACACACACTGATGATACAATAGAGTCACACATCACAACAACACACACACTGATACAATAGAGTCACACATCACAACAACACACACACTGATGATACAATAGAGTCACACATCACAACAACACACACACTGGTGATACAATAGAGTCACACATCACAACACACACACACTGATACAATAGAGTCACACATCACAACAACACACACACTGATGATACAATAGAGTCAAACATCACAACAACACACACACTGATGATACAATAGAGTCACACATCACAACAACACACACACACTGATACAATAGAGTCACACATCACAACAACACACAGACTGATGATACAATAGAGTCACACATCACAACAACACACACACTGATGATACAATAGAGTCACACATCACAACAACACACACACACTGATACAATAGAGTCACACATCACAACAACACACACACACTGATGATACAATAGAGTCACACATCACAACAACACACACACACTGATGATACAATAGAGTCACACATCACAACAACACACACACACTGATGATACAATCGAGTCACACATCACAACAACACAAACACACACTGATGATACAATAGAGTCACACATCACAACAACACACACACTGATGATACAATAGAGTCACACATCACAACAACACACACACACTGATGATACAATAGAGTCACACATCACAACAACACACACACTGATGATACAATAGAGTCACACATCACAACAACACACACACTGATGATACAATAGAGTCATACATCACATACAACACACACAGACTGGTATGATACAATAGAGTTATATGATCTACAACATATGTATATACAAGGTATGTATGAGTACAGGTATGTAGGACCTAAAGGTATGTAGGTACAGGTATGTAGGTACATGTATGTATGACTTAAGGTATGTAGGTACAGGTATGTAGGACCTAAAGGTATGTAGGTACAGGTATGTAGGTACAGGTATGTAGGTACATGTATGACTTAAGGTATGTAGGTACAGGTATGTATGACTAAAGGTATGTAGGTACAGGTATGTATGACTAAAGGTATGTAGGTACAGGTATGTAGGTACATGTATGTATGACTAAAGGTATGTAGGTACAGGTATGTAGGTACATGTATGTATGACTAGGTATGTAGGTACAGGTATGTAGGTACATGTATGTATGACTTAAGGTATGTAGGTACAGGTATGTAGGACCTAAAGAACTTGGAGCCACGATGTTAACCCAAAGAAGGTTCCTCCCTGGAGTCTTTAAACCTTCTTCATGTTCTAGTTCTGTGAGGTCCTGCAGTCGTGTATCATAAGCTTGACTGGCCTGAGATGATCAGGAAGAGAAACCATGACTTCTCAACTCGTGACTTAGGTTTCGCTTCACTTTATGTGTTACCAGTAAGCGTGACGTTTACAAGATCAGTCTGTGAGGCTAAAAATAAATAACAACTGTTGCACAGAAACTGTAAAAAGTTTCCAGGAATTCAATCCAACTGTAGATCAAAATTGCCAAAAAATAATTTAATGAAAAAACGAAGTCAGGGTTCTTATCATCTTCACAGACACCAACACACACCAAAACTCGTTTGCAACGAAATGTTAATCTTGGTTGATCCTTCAGTATTTCCACATGAGGATGTTTGGTCTCGATGGACTTTAGGTCATGAGTCTCCAGTGGACAAACGAAGCTACAATACAGTGACACTGATGCACTTGATCGTTTGGAGGGTTTGTTTTTTTCGGGTGTGGTTGACATTTTGATCCCTCGCTGGGTGTGTTTTCTGGAACATGATCAAAAGTACATTATCAACTGTTTATCAAATTGTTCACAGATGTTGTAACGACTTTAAATGAGACGTTAAATGTCGTATGACGTCAACAAATTTTGAGATCTGAACTCAAAACTCCAGGACATAAGAAGTTTCAACCTGCTGACTCCGGGAAAAAAAGCATTTAGGAAAGAATCCAAAGTGTTTGCAGTGGGCGGAGCTTAGGATCATTTTCTAATGTCAATATTTCAATGAAAAGAGTTTTTTACAAACACACACTGATGATACAATAGAGTCACACATCACAACAACACACACACACTCTGATGATACAATAGAGTCACACATCACAACAACACACACACTGATGATACAATAGAGTCACACATCACAACACACAAACACTGATGATACAATAGAGTCACACATCACAACACACACACACTGATGATACAATAGAGTCACACATCACAACACACAAACACTGATGATACAATAGAGTCACACATCACAACACACACACACTGATGATACAATAGAGTCACACATCACAACACACAAACACTGATGATACAATAGAGTCACACATCACAACAACACACACACTGATGATACAATAGAGTCACACATCACAACAACACACACACTGATGATACAATAGAGTCACACATCACAACAACACACACACTGATGATACAATAGAGTCACACATCACAACACACACACACTGATGATACAATAGAGTCACACATCACAACAACACACACACTGATGATACAATAGAGTCACACATCACAACACACACACACTGATGATACAATAGAGTCACACATCACAACAACACACACACTGATGATACAATAGAGTCACACATCACAACAACACACACACACTGATGATACAATAGAGTCACACATCACAACAACACACACACACACTGATGATACAATAGAGTCACACATCACAACAACACAAACACACACTGATGATACAATAGAGTCATACATCACAACAACACACACACTGATGATACAATAGAGTCACACATCACAACAACACACACACTGATGATACAATAGAGTCACACATCACAACAACACACACACTGATGATACAATAGAGTCACACATCACAACAACACACACACATAGATGATACAATAGAGTCACACATCACAACAACACACACACACATGATGATACAATAGAGTCACACATCACAACAACACACACACTGATGATACAATAGAGTCACACATCACAACAACACACACACACTGATGATACAATAGAGTCACACATCACAACAACACACACACACTGATGATACAATAGAGTCACACATCACAACAACACACACACTGATGATACAATAGAGTCACACATCACAACAACACACACACACTGATGATACAATAGAGTCACACATCACAACAACACACACACTGATGATACAATCAAGTCACACATCACAACAACACAAACACAAACTGATGATACAATAGAGTCACACATCACAACAACACACACACACTGATGATACAATAGAGTCACACATCACAACAACACACACACACTGATGATACAATAGAGTCACACATCACAACAACACACACACACACTGATGATACAATAGAGTCACACATCACAACAACACACACACACTGATGATACAATAGAGTCACACATCACAACAACACACACACTGATGATACAATAGAGTCACACATCACAACAACACACACACACTGATGATACAATAGAGTCACACATCCCAACAACACACACACACTGATGATACAATAGAGTCACACATCACAACAACACACACACACTGATGATACAATAGAGTCACACATCACAACAACACACACACACCGATGATACAATAGAGTCACACATCACAACAACACACACATAGATGATACAATAGAGTCATACATCACAACAACACACACACATAGATGATACAATAGAGTCACACATCACAACAACACACACACATGGATGATACAATAGAGTCACACATCACAACAACACACACACACACCGATGATACAATAGAGTCACACATCACAACAACACACACACATAGATGATACAATAGAGTCACACATCACAACAACACACACACACCGATGATACAATAGAGTCACACATCACAACAACACACACACACCGATGATACAATAGAGTCACACATCACAACAACACACACACATAGATGATACAATAGAGTCACACATCACAACAACACACACACTGATGATACAATAGAGTCACACATCACAACAACACACACACTGATGATACAATAGAGTCACACATCACAACACACACACACTGATGATACAATAGAGTCACACATCACAACAACACACACACACCGATGATACAATAGAGTCACACATCACAACAACACACACACATAGATGATACAATAGAGTCACACATCACAACAACACACACACTGATGATACAATAGAGTCACACATCACAACAACACACACACTGATGATACAATAGAGTCACACATCACAACACACACACACTGATGATACAATAGAGTCACACATCACAACAACACACACACATACACACACTAGTTACACTTCAATAAAAGTTAAATCATGTTTAATACCAACAATTTAAAACACAACAAATCATGTTACTGAATGTAAAACGTGGCCTTCATGGTTGTGTTCCTGCTGAACGTGATGTTGTCACAGGATGTTTGCTCTCTTCAGTTCGTCAGCAGCTCAGTATGAACACAAGAACGACAAACTTTGTCTTCAGCAGATGATCAAGGAAGTATTAGCAGCAGCTGCTCCACTCAAAACAACATGAACTTTCTTCGCTGCAGACTTTGAAGGACGTTGCAAACAAACATCAGACCCTGTCATTAGAATTCTTTTTCTCGGGGGAAGTCGCTCAGACGATGTCAAACCACCTACTGTGACCAACGATGTCTAATCCGTGGTCAGACTGCTCTGCAATTATGCTGCGAGATGGTTATCACACATGTTCCTGGAATGTCACCGGAGAAGAGGAGGATGTGGAGAATGACAATTTTCATACCATTGAAATTGATGTGAACTGTGCGTTTTTGATCAAATAACAATATTTGTAATAAATATGTTGTTAATATGTTTTATACTGGTTTTTACATTTAAATGTCTTCATTCATTCATTCATTTTCTGCCACTTAATCCCTTATGTGGGTCCTGGGGGGCTGGAGTTTATCCCAGTTTTTAAAGGCGAGAAGCAGGGGACACCCTGGACAGGAGGCTAGATAGACAGATACATAGAGAGACGAACAGACAGACACCCGGATAGAGATAAAGATGGATTGACGGACAGACACACACATCACCATCACATCATGAGAAGTTTCAGTCTGGCTTCCGTAAACATCACTCTACGGAGACAGCTTTATTGAAAGTGTCCAGTGACATCATGATGTCGGCTGACTCTGGTAAATTCACTGTTCTGGTTCTCTTGGATCTGTCGTCAGCCTTTGACACAGTTGATCACCAGATCCTGCTGAGAAGACTGAGGGATGAAGACTGTCTGGGTCTGTGTTAGAATGGTTCTCATCTTACCTTTCTGGGCGCAGTTTTAGTGTATCTGCCAATCAAATGAGGTCTGAATCGGCAGATCTGTTGTGTGGAGTCCCTCAAGGTTCTGTTCTGGGTCCTTTATTGTTTTTGCTGTACTTGATTCCCCTTGGTAAAATCATTCAGAGATTTCCAGATGTTTCTTATCACATTTTTGCTGATGACATCCAGCTCTACTGCTCTGTTGATCCAACTGAGCTCCAGAGGCTGAACTTAGTCAATTGTTTGCTAGAAATCAAACAATGAGTGAAAACACTTTGAAGCTAAATGTGGACAAAACTGAAACTCTGGTGATTGTTGATGATAAGATTCCAGGGTTGAGTCAGTACTTGGGTGACTTAGGTCAGTCTGTCAAACTGAGCCTGAGAAACCTGGGTGTTGTATTTGATAAAGACATGTCTCTTGTTCAACACTGAAGAAAACTGACCAGAAACTGTTTCCTTCAACTGAGAAAAATCTCTAAACTTAGGAAAATGTTGTCACAACATGATCTGGAGCTTATAATCCATGTGTTTGTTTCTTCTCGTCTGGACTATTGTAACAGTTTGTTTTCATGTCTTAACAAGAAGGATCTTCTCGTCTGCAGTTGATTCAAAACTCTGCAGCCAGAATTCTGACCCGCTCTAGTAGAAGAACTCACATTTCTCCGATCCTTAAAACTCTTCACTGGCTTCCAGTTTCTTTCAGGATCAACTTTAAAATTCTGGTTCTTACTTTCAGATCTATTCATGGTCAGGCTCCTCCTTACATCACTGATCTGATCCAGCCTTACACCCCAGCTCGGGCTCTGAGGTCTGTGGATCAGAATCTACTTATGGTTCCACGCACACGGTTCAGGACCAGAGGAGAGAAATCTTTTCAGGCTGTTGCTCCTAAGCTTTGGAACGATCTTCTCTCTCTTTGCGCTTGATGATCTACTGACTCCTTCAAGAAACATCTGTGTTTGATGATCTACTGACTCCTTTAAGAACCATCTTTTTATGTCTCTGACTCTTAAGAAACATCTGTGTTTGATGATCTATGCTCTTCAAGAAACATTCTGTGTTTGATGATCTACTGACTCCTTCAAGAAACATCTTGTGTTTATGATCTATGACTCCTTTAAGAATTTAAGACGTTTCTCTTTGTTTCAGGCTTTCTCCAATTTCTCGAACTCCTGTGTTGTTCTCAGTATTATCTTGATCTTTGAAGTATGTACTGTTTTGAGTATTGTTTTGATTGTTAAAGCGATTTGTGACCCTGGTCTCGAAAAGCGCTATATAAATAAATATTACTTACTTACTTACTTACTTACCAGGCGTTTGATCACATCACCAAATGATCTTAAAAGTCTTGTCTTAAGCTTCTGGACGTTTTGAATAGAAAACAAACTCCTGTTTCTTTACCTTCTTGTTTTGGTTCATTCCTGAGCTTGAACGGTAGAAACATAATCAGTGGACATTAATGGATGTTAAATGTCAAGATAAACGCTGCATGTTGTAGAAACATCCGGCACAGACCCATGTGTGACACCACAGACCACACCGAGCTACAGCGCAGAGTCTAGAATAGAATAGAAACTGTTTATTCATCCAGAGAGGAAACACACTTTTACAACAGCACAGTTGAAAAAAATAAAGTGCAAGGAAAAAAGAAATAATAAAAGAGATAATCCAAAATTAAATAAAAATCTTATCTTATCTTAAAAATACACAAATTATTTACAAAATTAGAAATTTAACACTATTAACAAAATACAATAGAATAAAATAAAAAAATAAAAAAATAAAGTCTGCAGTCTGCAGTTAGGAAACATTTAAGATGTAACTTACATGTAACTTAGTAAGAAAGTAAGTTAGGAAGAATAAGTAAGTAAGTAACTTAGTAAGAACTAACTAAGTAAGTAACTTAGTAAGAAAGTAAGTTAGTAAGTAAGTAAGTTAATAAGAAAGTAAGTAAGTAACTTAGTAAGTAAGTAACTTAGTAAGAAAGTAAGTAAGTAACTTAGAAAGAAAGTGTAAGTAAGAAAGTAAGTTAGTAATGAAGTAAGTTAGTAAGTAACTTAGTAAGAAAGTAAGTTAGTAAGTAAGTAAGTTAGTAAGAAAGTAAGTAAGTAACTTAGTAAGAAAGTAAGTAAGTAACTTAGAAAGAAAGAAAGTAAGTAAGTAAGTTAGTAAGAAAGTAAGTAGTAAGTAACTTAGTAAGAAAGTAAGTTAGTAAGTAACTTAGAAAGAAAGAAAGTAAGTAAGTAAGTTAGTAAGAAAGTAAGTAAGTAACTTAGTAAGAAAGTAAGTTAGTAAGTAAGTTAGTAAGAAAGTAAGTAAGTAACTTAGTAAGAAAGTAAGTTAGTAAGTTAGTAAGTAAGTAAGTAAGTAACTTAGTAAGAAAGTAAGTTAGAAAGTAAGTAAGTAAGTAAATTAGTAAGAAAGTAAGTAAGTAAGTAAGTTAGTAAGTAAGTAAATAAGTAATATTCGTAGATCACTTTTCCAGACCAGGTTGACAAACCGCTTCAACAATCAAAACAATGGATGAAACACACATATTGTTCGTTCCAATACCTCGATAAATATGAATGAAAGGAACTCACTGGTCCAACAAGAACGCTGAAATAATCGTGTTATCACATGATCCTGGGCGGCAGGTTCTGCCGGATTTAATTGTCGGAGGAAGAAACAAGACAAGACGTGTCCTGGCATGACTTTCACGATCAACATCCGTTGTTTAATCAAATAAATGTCATGAATACACCTGTGGACATAACAGAGTCGAGCTCTGATCCAGGATTAAACCCTCACGACTCATTTTGACCTTCTATCAATGACGGGCAACGACCATGATCTTCAATAGACGTTTGTACGTCGCACCAAAAACCCAGTGTGACGCAGCGAGTCAGAGAAGGTGGTGCTAATATGTCATGTTGTGTTTACCTTGTGACAGGTGAGCACATTCAGCAGCTGTGACCTCATCAATGAAGCTGCAGTTGAATCTGCAAGACTTGACCAACCAGTCTGTGATTCAACTCTGAGGTGACGAGCAAACATGGGCGTCATGTGACAGAGACGAGAAACTCAAGTTTGATTTGATTCCAAACAGGTTTGTGTCGTCAATCTTAAACGAGGCAACAACGTAACCTGACGACTCACGTTTGAAGCTGTAACATCAACAGCATGTGATGAAGAGATAAAAACAAACTCTTGATCATAGTTTCTCATCAGTTTATGGATCCATGCAAAACAAAACTGACTTTTATGAATGTTTGTCCAACAATTGTATTCAACTCTACATGTAACTTGTTAAATACCTTCTTTTCTTCATTAATACCCTTTTTTTCGTGTTTTTTTAATCATTTTTTAAGTCAAATATCACACAATTCATTTTATGGAATAATAGCACTTTTTGCATCTGATGCATAAAAGTTGTCAAGTATATGAAAATGTGTTTTATTCTTTAGAATCTTTAGATAATATGAACATAAAACATTCAAATGAATAGTTTGAGAATATCATTTATTTTTAAAGTTTACGTTTTACCATGATATGAAACCCTCATGTGTGCCTTCAGTCTACCTTTATTTCTTGTCTTTTGCATCATTTTTTCATTCATTCTTTATTGAATATATTTTCACATACATTTGTATGGTTACGTAAAATAATCTTGTTGTTAATACTCTTGAGTTAACATACTACTCATCATGGTGCATCTTCTGCTGCTTACCTGAGATTCTGACACAAAGATGTTGAGACAATAGTTGCTCTTTCAAATCCTGGGTCTGCCCTGGGGTTTCCTCCTCAGTGGACCTGGAACATCTACCAAGAACCTGCTGCAGGCTTACAGGCTTCACCTCCAGGGTTGAATACATTGATCACATGATCAGAAGCGTGTTTTCCTTGCACTGATACAGACTCTGCGTTAAAACTACTTTTACATGTCGGTTTTCTGTGTTTTCATGTCCAACTTCTCCTCGACCCAAAGTCCTGACCACTGACGGAGAGCTGCATGTTGGCATCTGTAGATGTTGTTGTAATGATTCATGTGAGACTTGTCTCTCAATCATGAAGGTGTTCCTAGTCCATGTGAGACTTGTCTCTCAATCATGAAGGTGTTCCTAGTCCATGTGAGACTTGTCTCTCAATCATGAAGGTGTTCCTAGTCCATGTGAGACTTGTCTCTCAATCATGAAGGTGTTCCTAGTCCATGTGAGACTTGTCTCTCAATCATGAAGGTGTTCCTAGTCCATGTGAGACTTGTCTCTCCTCAATATCATGTGAGACTTGTCTCTCAAACATGAGGTGTTCCTAGTCCATGTGAGACTTGTCTCTCAATCATGAAGGTGTTCCTAGTCCATGTGAGACTTGTCTCTCAAACATGAAGGTGTTCCTAGTCCATGTGAGACTTGTCTCTCAAACATGAAGGTGTTCCTAGTCCATGTGAGACTTGTCTCTCAATCATGAAGGTGTTCCTAGTCCATGTGAGACTTGTCTCTCAAAGGTGTTCCTAGTCATGGAGTTCATGAAGGTGTTCCTAGTCCATGTGAGACTTGTCTCTCAATCATGAAGGTGTTCCTAGTCCATGTGAGACTTGTCTCTCAATCATGAAGGTGTTCCTAGTCCATGTGAGACTTGTCTCTCAATCATGAAGGTGTTCCTAGTCCATGTGAGACTTGTCTCTCAATCATGAAGGTGTTCCTAGTCCATGTGAGACTTGTCTCTCAAACATGAAGGTGTTCCTAGTCCATGTGAGACTTGTCTCTCAATCATGAAGGTGTTCCTAGTCCATGTGAGACTTGTCTCTCAAACATGAAGGTGTTCCTAGTCCATGTGAGACTTGTCTCTCAAACATGAAGGTGTTCCTAGTCCATGTGAGACTTGTCTCTCAATCATGAAGGTGTTCCTAGTCCATGTGAGACTTGTCTCTCAATCATGAAGGTGTTCCTAGTCCATGTGAGACTTGTCTCTCAATCATGAAGGTGTTCCTAGTCCATGTGAGACTTGTCTCTCAATCATGAAGGTGTTCCTAGTCCATGTGAGACTTGTCTCTCAAACATGAAGGTGTTCCTAGTCCATGTGAGACTTGTCTCTCAATCATGAAGGTGTTCCTAGTCCATGTGAGACTTGTCTCTCAATCATGAAGGTGTTCCTAGTCCATGTGAGACTTGTCTCTCAAACATGAAGGTGTTCCTAGTCCATGTGAGACTTGTCTCTCAAACATGAAGGTGTTCCTAGTCCATGTGAGACTTGTCTCTCAAACATGAAGGTGTTCCTAGTCCATGTGAGACTTGTCTCTCAAACATGAAGGTGTTCCTAGTCCATGTGAGACTTGTCTCTCAATCATGAAGGTGTTCCTAGTCCATGTGAGACTTGTCTCTCAATCATGAAGGTGTTCCTAGTCCATGTGAGACTTGTCTCTCAATCATGAAGGTGTTCTCTAGTCCATGTGAGACTTGTCTCTCAAACATGAAGGTGTTCCTAGTCCATGTGAGACTTGTCTCTCAATCATGAAGGTGTTCCTAGTCCATGTGAGACTTGTCTCTCAATCATGAAGGTGTTCCTAGTCCATGTGAGACTTGTCTCTCAAACATGAAGGTGTTCAGCTAGTCCATGTGAGACTTGTCTCTCAAACATGAAGGTGTTCCTAGTCCATGTGAGACTTGTCTCTCAAACATGAAGGTGTTCCTAGTCCATGTGAGACTTGTCTCTCAATCATGAAGGTGTTCCTAGTCCATGTGAGACTTGTCTCTCAAACATGAAGGTGTTCCTAGTCCATGTGAGACTTGTCTCTCAATCATGAAGGTGTTCCTAGTCCATGTGAGACTTGTCTCTCAAACATGAAGGTGTTCCTAGTCCATGTGAGACTTGTCTCTCAAACATGAAGGTGTTCCTAGTCCATGTGAGACTTGTCTCTCAATCATGAAGGTGTTCCTAGTCCATGTGAGACTTGTCTCTCAAACATGAAGGTGTTCCTAGTCCATGTGAGACTTGTCTCTCAATCATGAAGGTGTTCCTAGTCCATGTGAGACTTGTCTCTCAAACATGAAGGTGTTCCTAGTCCATGTGAGACTTGTCTCTCAAACATGAAGGTGTTCCTAGTCCATGTGAGACTTGTCTCTCAAACATGAAGGTGTTCCTAGTCCATGTGAGACTTGTCTCTCAAACATGAAGGTGTTCCTAGTCCATGTGAGACTTGTCTCTCAAACATGAAGGTGTTCCTAGTCCATGTGAGACTTGTCTCTCAAACATGAAGGTGTTCCTAGTCCATGTGAGACTTGTCTCTCAAACATGAAGGTGTTTCTAGTCCATGTGAGACTTGTCTCTCATAGGTGTTCCTAGTCCATGTGAGACTTGTCTCTCAAACATGAAGGTGTTCCTAGTCCATGTGAGACTTGTCTCTCAAACATGAAGGTGTTCCTAGTCCATGTGAGACTTGTCTCTCAAACATGAAGGTGTTCCTAGTCCATGTGAGACTTGTCTCTCAAACATGAAGGTGTTCCTAGTCCATGTGAGACTTGTCTCTCAATCATGAAGGTGTTCCTAGTCCATGTGAGACTTGTCTCTCAATCATGAAGGTGTTCCTAGTCCATGTGAGACTGTGTCTCTCAAACATGAAGGTGTTCCTAGTCCATGTGAGACTTGTCTCTCAAACATGAAGGTGTTCCTAGTCCATGTGAGACTTGTCTCTCAAACATGAAGGTGTTCCTGTGAGTCCTTGTTGAGACTTGTCTCTCAAACATGAAGGTGTTCCTAGTCCATGTGAGACTTGTCTCTCAATCATGAAGGTGTTCCTAGTCCATGTGAGACTTGTCTCTCAAACATGAAGGTGTTCCTAGTCCATGTGAGACTTGTCTCTCAAACATGAAGGTGTTCCTAGTCCATGTGAGACTTGTCTCTCAAACATGAAGGTGTTCCTAGTCCATGTGAGACTTGTCTCTCAAACATGAAGGTGTTCCTAGTCCATGTGAGACTTGTCTCTCAAACATGAAGGTGTTCCTAGTCCATGTGAGACTTGTCTCTCAAACATGAAGGTGTTCCTAGTCCACCTGTGAGACTTGTCTCTCAAACATGAAGGTGTTCCTAGTCCATGTGAGACTTGTCTCTCAAACATGAAGGTGTTCCTAGTCCATGTGAGACTTGTCTCTCAATCATGAAGGTGTTCCTAGTCCATGTGAGACTTGTCTCTCAAAACATGAAGGTGTTCCTAGTCCATGTGAGACTTGTCTCTCAAACATGAAGGTGTTCCTAGTCCATGTGAGACTTGTCTCTCAAACATGAAGGTGTTCCTAGTCCATGTGAGACTTGTCTCTCAAACATGAAGGTGTTCCTAGTCCATGTGAGACTTGTCTCTCAAACATGAAGGTGTTCCTAGTCCATGTGAGACTTGTCTCTCAATCATGAAGGTGTTCCTAGTCCATGTGAGACTTGTCTCTCAAACATGAAGGTGTTCCTAGTCCATGTGAGACTTGTCTCTCAAACATGAAGGTGTTCCTAGTCCATGTGAGACTTGTCTCTCAATCATGAAGGTGTTCCTAGTCCATGTGAGACTTGTCTCTCCTACATGAAGGTGTTCCTAGTCCATGTGAGACTTGTCTCTCAAACATGAAGGTGTTCCTAGTCCATGTGAGACTTGTCTCTCAAACATGAAGGTGTTCCTAGTCCATGTGAGACTTGTCTCTCAAACATGAAGGTGTTCCTAGTCCATGTGAGACTCGTCTCTCCTACATGAGCAGGTGGTCCTAGCCATGTGAGACTTGTCTCTCAAACATGAAGGTGTTCCTAGTCCATGTGAGACTTGTCTCTCAAACATGAAGGTGTTCCTAGTCCATGTGAGACTTGTCTCTCAAACATGAAGGTGTTCCTAGTCCATGTGAGACTTGTCTCTCAAACATGAAGGTGTTCCTAGTCCATGTGAGACTGGTCTCTCCTACATGACGGTGTTCCTAGTCCATGTGAGACTTGTCTCTCAAACATGAAGGTGTTCCTAGTCCATGTGAGACTTGTCTCTCAAACATGAAGGTGTTCCTAGTCCATGTGAGACTTGTCTCTCAAACATGAAGGTGTTCCTAGTCCATGTGAGACTTGTCTCTCAAACATGAAGGTGTTCCTAGTCCATGTGAGACTTGTCTCTCAAACATGAAGGTGTTCCTAGACCATGTGAGACTTGTCTCTCAAACATGAAGGTGTTCCTAGTCCATGTGAGACTTGTCTCTCAATCATGAAGGTGTTCCTAGTCCATGTGAGACTTGTCTCTCAATCATGAAGGTGTTCCTAGTCCATGTGAGACTTGTCTCTCAATCATGAAGGTCTTCCTAGTCCATGTGAGACTTGTCTCTCAATCATGAAGGTGTTCCTAGTCCATGTGAGACTCGTCTCTCCTACATGAAGGTGTTCCTAGTCCATGTGAGACTTGTCTCTCCTACATGAAGGTGTTCCTAGTCCATGTGAGACTTGTCTCTCAATCATGAAGGTGTTCCTAGACCATGTGAGACTTGTCTCTCAATCATGAAGGTGTTCCTAGTCCATGTGAGACTTGTCTCTCAAACATGAAGGTGTTCCTAGTCCATGTGAGACTTGTCTCTCAAACATGAAGGTGTTCCTAGACCATGTGAGACTTGTCTCTCAAACATGAAGGTGTTCCTAGACCATGTGAGACTTGTCTCTCCTACATGAAGGTCTTCCTAGACCATGTGAGACTTGTCTCTCATACATGAAGGTCTTCCTAGACCATGTGAGACTCGTCTCTCCTACATGTCCTGGGTCTGCCCCATGGCCTCCTCTCAGCACCTTCGGTAAGACATCAAGGAAGCATCATTAGAAGGTGCCGGAGCCGCCGCGACCTTCTCTCGAGGTAGAAGGTGTTCTTCACGTCTCTTCCAAATGACTGAGCTGCTCACGGCCAGAGCTTGTCCATGTAAACTTGATCAAACAGTTTGTGTGGTTGTTGTTCTTTGGAGAAGTTCTAAAACAAGTTAAGTTTTGTTTAAAAGGAAAAAAATACTTATCTCACGTAAGAAAGAAGTGGATCGTCCAGGTTGAGGCAAAGGAAACGTTGTCATGGCAACATAAGTCTGAGGGTTTCATCCGAACAACAGCGACTGTGACAAAAACATGCTTCGCATATATTTCTGTTCATAACAGTCTTGTTTACAAAGTAAACAGTTTGTGTCGTCACTCACCGAACCGGAATCTTTCTTCAGGGCGAACACGTCCGTGACCACGTCGTCATCGGTGATGATAGAGAGAAGAAGAAGAAGAAGAAGAGCATCAACAGCATAGACTTCCATCATGGAGCGAGATCTGCTCTCGAGTCAAGCGGACGGAGGAGAAGAAGTGAAAACACGAGTTGAAACAGGAGACGCGTCGGTGATCATGGCTACGATTCTGTGAAACTCAAAACAAGTTTCCCAGAAGAAGCACGAGGACGAGGAACCTGGGAAATGACGAGTGTTCAGAACTTTCTCGCCGACCTTTGGCGTCTGGAAAGATAGAGAGAAAAACGTGGATCCAGTAATAATCCAGTAGTAAACATCTAATGATAACACAACAAAAAATGTTTTTAATCGTTTTATTCTATAATACTGTATCTTTTTCTTTTTCAAATCACATGAATTTATAGACAAGTGTCAAACCACTATTTTTGATTGTTAAC
>JACEEU010000731.1:1517022-1532022 GCA_016630915.1 Callionymus lyra | reverse complement strand
CACACACACACACACACACACACACACCCCCCACACACACACACACACACACACAACACACACACACACTACACACACACACACACACACACACACACACACACACACACACACACACACAACAGACACACACACACAACAGACACACACACACACACACACACACACACACACACACAAAGACACACAAACACACACACACACAGACACACACACACACACACACACAAACACACACACACACAGACACACACACGCACACAGACACACACACACGCACACAAACACACACACACACACGCACAGAGACACACACACACGCACACACACACACACACATAAACACACACACACGTCTGTGAAAACAAACACACACAAAAGAACGTTTGTTAACATGTGTGAAAACAGGTATAAAAGGAACAGAAAACATTATGACCAGGAAAAATACATTGAAAAATAGTTTCATGAATAGACGTTTGTTTATGTGAAGCCTGATGTTAAACGGAGGAGGAGTGAGTTTAAAGGAGGAGCAGGTCTAGAGGAGGAGTAAATCTAAAGGAGGAGCAGGTCTAGAGGAGGAGTAAGTCTAAAGGAGGAGCAGGTCTAGAGGAGGAGTAAGTCTAAGGGAGGAGCAGATCTAAAGGAGGAGCGGGTCAAAAGGAGGAGTGGGTCTAAAGGAGGAGGAGGTCTAAAGGAGGAGCGGGTCTAAAGGAGGAGCGGGTCTAAGGGAGGAGCAGGTCTAAAGGAGGAGCGGGTAAAAAGGAGGAGCAGGTCTAAAGGAGGAGCGGGTCTAAAGGAGGAGCGGGTCTAAAGGAGGAGCGGGTCTAAGGGAGGAGCAGGTCTAAAGGAGGAGCGGGTCAAAAGGAGGAGCGGGTCTAAGGGAGGAGCAGGTCTAAAGGAGGAGCGGGTCAAAAGGAGGAGCCGGTCTAAAGGAGGAGCCGGTCTAAAGGAGGAGCGGGTCTAAAGGAGGAGCGGGTCTAAGAGAGGAGCAGGTCTAAAGAAGGAGCGGGTCTAAAAGAGGAGCAGGTCAAAAGGAGGACCGGGTCTAAGGGAGGAGCAGGTCTAAAGGAGGAGCGGGTCAAAAGGAGGAGCTGGTCTAAAGGAGGAGCCGGTCTAAAGGAGGAGTGGGTCTAAAGGAGGAGCGGGTCTAAGGGAGGGGCAGGTCTAAAGGAGGAGCGGGTCCAAAGCAGGAGTGGGTCTAAAGGAGGAGCAGGTAAAAAGGAGGAGCGGGTCAAAAGTAGGAGCGGGTCTAAGGGAGGAGCGGGTCTAAAGGAGGAGCAAGTAAAAAAGGAGGAGCGGGTCTAAAGGAGGAGAGGGTCTAAAGGAGGAGCGGGTCTAAAGGAGGAGCGGGTCTAAGGGAGGAGCAGGTCTAAAGGAGGAGCGGGTCTAAAGGAGGAGTGGGTCTAAAGGAGGAATGGGTCTAAAGGAGGAGCAGGTCTAAAGGAGGAGCAGGTCTAAAGGAGGAGAGGGGCTAAAGGAGGAGCGGGTCTAAGGGAGGAGCAGGTCTAAAGGAGGAGCGGGTCAAAAGGAGGAGTGGGTCTAAAGGAGGAATGGGTCTAAAGGAGGAGCAGGTCTAAAGGAGGAGCGGGTCTAAAGGAGGAGCGGGTCTAAGGGAGGAGCAGGTCTAAAGGAGGAGTGGGTCTAAAGGAGGAGCAAGTCAAAAGGAGGAGCGGGTCTAAAGGAGGAGCAGGTCTAAAGGAGGAGCGGGTCTGAAGGAGGAGTGGGTCTAAAGGAGGAGCGGGTCTAAGGGAGGAGCAGGTCTAAAGGAGGAGCGGGTCAAAAGGAGGAGCCGGTCTAAAGGAGGAGCCGGTCTAAAGGGGGAGCCGGTCTAAAGGAGGAGCGGGTCTAAAGGAGGAGCGGGTCTAAAGGAGGAGTGGGTCTAAGGGAGGAGTTATTCTAAAGGAGAAGCAGGTTTAAAGGAGGAGTGAGTCTAAAGGAGGAGCAGGTCTAAGGCAGGAGCAGGTCTAAAGGAGGAGTTATTCTAAAGGAGAAGCAGGTTTAAAGGAGGAGTGAGTCTAAAGGAGGAGCGGGTCTAAAGGAGGAGCGGGTCTAAAGGAGGAGCGGGTCTAAGGGAGGAGCTGGTCTAAAGGAGGAGCAAGTAAAAAGGAGGAGCGGGTCTAAAGGAGGAGCAGGTCTAAAGGAGGAGCGGGTCTAAAGGAGGAGTGGGTCTAAAGGAGGAATGGGTCTAAAGGAGGAGCAGGTCTAAAGGAGGAGCGGGTCTAAGGGAGGAGCAGGTCTAAAGGAAGAGTGGGTCTAAAGGAGGAGCGGGTCTAAGGGAGGAGCAGGTCTAAAGGAGGAGTGGGTCTAAAGGAGGAGCGGGTCTAAAGGAGGAGCGGGTCTAAGGGAGGAGCAGGTCTAAAGGAGGAGCGGGTCTAAAGGAGGAGTGGGTCTAAAGGAGGAATGGGTCTAAAGGAGGAGCAGGTCTAAAGGAGGAGCGGGTCTAAGGGAGGAGCAGGTCTAAAGGAGGAGTGGGTCTAAAGGAGGAGCGGGTCTAAGGGAGGAGCAGGTCTAAAGGAGGAGTTATTCTAAAGGAGAAGCAGGTTTAAAGGAGGCGTGAGTCTAAAGGGGGAGCGGGTCTAAAGGAGGAGCGGGTCTAAGGGAGGAGCAGGTCTAAAGGAGGAGCGGGTCTAAAGGAGCAGTGGGTCTAAAGGAGGAATGGGTCTAAAGGAGGAGCAGGTCTAAAGGAGGAGCGGGTCTAAGGGAGGAGCGGGTCTAAAGGAGGAGTGGGTCTAAAGGAGGAGCGGGTCTAAGGGAGGAGCAGGTCTAAAGGAGGAGCGGGTCAAAAGGAGGAGCCGGTCTAAAGGAGGAGACGGTCTAAAGGAGGAGTAGGTCTAAAGGAGGAGCGGGTCTAAAGGAGGAGTGGGTCTAAAGGAGGAGCGGGTCTAAAGGAGGAGCGGGTCTAAGGGAGGAGTAGGTCTAAAGGAGGAGCGGGTCTAAGGGAGGAGCGGGTCTAAAGGAGGAGCGGGTCTAAAGGAGGAGCGGGTCTAAGGGAGGAGTAGATCTAAAGGAGGAGCGGGTCTAAGGGAGGAGCGGGTCTAAAGGAGGAGCGGGTCTAAAGGAGGAGCGGGTCTTAGGGAGGAGTAGATCTAAAGGAGGAGCGGGTCTAAGGGAGGAGCGGGTCTAAAGGAGGAGCGGGTCTAAAGGAGGAGCGGGTCTAAGGGAGGAGTGGGTCTAAAGGAGGAGCGGGTCTAAGGGAGGAGCGGGTCTAAAGGAGGAGCGGGTCTAAAGGAGGAGCGGGTCTAAGGGTGGAGAGGGTCTAAAGGAGGAGCGGGTCTAAAGGAGGAGCGGGTCTAAAGGAGGAGCGGGTCTAAGGGAGGAGAGGGTCTAAAGGAGGAGCGGGTCTAAAGGAGGAGCGGGTCTAAAGGAGGAGCGGGTCCAAAGGAGGAGCGGGTCTAAGGGAGGAGTGGGTCTAAAGGAGGAGCGGGTCTAAGGGAGGAGCGGGTCTAAGGGAGGAGCTGGTCTAAAGGAGGAGCGGGTCTAAAGGAGGAGTGGGTCTAAAGGAGGAATGGGTCTAAAGGAGGAGCAGGTCTAAAGGAGGAGCGGGTCTAAGGGAGGAGCAGGTCTAAAGGAGGAGTGGGTCTAAAGGAGGAGCGGGTCTAAGGGAGGAGCAGGTCTAAAGGAGGAGTTATTCTAAAGGAGAAGCAGGTTTAAAGGAGGCGTGAGTCTAAAGGGGGAGCGGGTCTAAAGGAGGAGCGGGTCTAAGGGAGGAGCAGGTCTAAAGGAGGAGCGGGTCTAAAGGGAGCAGTGGGTCTAAAGGAGGAATGGGTCTAAAGGAGGAGCAGGTCTAAAGGAGGAGCGGGTCTAAGGGAGGAGCGGGTCTAAAGGGAGGAGTGGGTCTAAAGGAGGAGCGGGTCTAAGGGAGGAGCAGGTCTAAAGGGAGGAGCGGGTCAAAAGGAGGAGCCGGGTCTAAAGGAGGAGACGGTCCTAAAGGAGGAGTAGGTCTAAAGGAGGAGCGGGTCTAAAGGAGGAGTGGGTCTAAAGGAGGAGCGGGTCTAAAGGAGGAGCGGGTCTAAGGGAGGAGTAGGTCTAAAGGAGGAGCGGGTCTAAGGGAGGAGCGGGTCTAAAGGGAGGAGCGGGTCTAAAGGGAGGAGCGGGTCTAAGGGAGGAGTAGATCTAAAGGAGGAGCGGGTCTAAGGGAGGAGCGGGTCTAAAGGGAGGAGCCGGGTCTAAAGGAGGAGCGGGTCTAAGGGAGGAGGTATGGGAGGAGTAGATCTAAAGGAGGAGCGGGTCCAAGGGAGGAGCGGGTCTAAAGGAGGAGCGGGTCTAAAGGAGGAGCGGGTCTAAGGGAGGAGTGGGTCTAAAGGAGGAGCGGGTCCAAGGGAGGAGCGGGTCTAAAGGAGGAGCGGGTCTAAAGGAGGAGCGGGTCTAAGGGAGGAGAGGGTCTAAAGGAGGAGCGGGTCTAAAGGAGGAGCGGGTCTAAGGGAGGAGAGGGTCTAAAGGAGGAGCGGGTCTAAAGGAGGAGCGGGTCTAAAGGAGGAGCGGGTCTAAAGGAGGAGCGGGTCTAAGGGAGGAGTGGGTCTAAAGGAGGAGCGGGTCTAAGGGAGGAGCGGGTCTAAGGGAGGAGCTGGTCTAAAGGAGGAGCGGGTCTAAAGGAGGAGCAGGTCTAAGAGAGGAGCAGGTCTAAAGGAGGAGCGGGTCAAAAGGAGGAGTGGGTCTAAAGGAGGAATGGGTCTAAAGGAGGAGCAGGTCTAAAGGAGGAGCGGGTCTAAAGGAGGAGCGGGTCTAAGGGAGGAGCAGGTCTAAAGGAGGAGTGGGTCTAAAGGAGGAGCAAGTCAAAAGGAGGAGCGGGTCTAAAGGAGGAGCAGGTCTAAAGGAGGAGCGGGTCTGAAGGAGGAGTGGGTCTAAAGGAGGAGCGGGTCTAAGGGAGGAGCAGGTCTAAAGGAGGAGCGGGTCAAAAGGAGGAGCCGGTCTAAAGGAGGAGCCGGTCTAAAGGGGGAGCCGGTCTAAAGGAGGAGCGGGTCTAAAGGAGGAGCGGGTCTAAAGGAGGAGTGGGTCTAAGGGAGGAGCAGGTCTAAAGGAGGAGCGGGTCTAAAGGAGGAGTGGGTCTAAAGGAGGAGCGGGTCTAAAGGAGGAGCGGGTCTAAGGGAGGAGTTATTCTAAAGGAGAAGCAGGTTTAAAGGAGGAGTGAGTCTAAAGGAGGAGCGGGTCTAAGGCAGGAGCAGGTCTAAAGGAGGAGTTATTCTAAAGGAGAAGCAGGTTTAAAGGAGGAGTGAGTCTAAAGGAGGAGCGGGTCTAAAGGAGGAGCGGGTCTAAAGGAGGAGCGGGTCTAAGGGAGGAGCTGGTCTAAAGGAGGAGCAAGTAAAAAGGAGGAGCGGGTCTAAAGGAGGAGCAGGTCTAAAGGAGGAGCGGGTCTAAAGGAGGAGCGGGTCTAAGGGAGGATCAGGTCTAAAGGAGGAGCGGGTCTAAAGGAGGAGTGGGTCTAAAGGAGGAATGGGTCTAAAGGAGGAGCAGGTCTAAAGGAGGAGCGGGTCTAAGGGAGGAGCAGGTCTAAAGGAGGAGTGGGTCTAAAGGAGGAGCGGGTCTAAGGGAGGAGCAGGTCTAAAGGAGGAGTGGGTCTAAAGGAGGAGCGGGTCTAAAGGAGGAGCGGGTCTAAGGGAGGAGCAGGTCTAAAGGAGGAGCGGGTCTAAAGGAGGAGTGGGTCTAAAGGAGGAATGGGTCTAAAGGAGGAGCAGGTCTAAAGGAGGAGCGGGTCTAAGGGAGGAGCAGGTCTAAAGGAGGAGTGGGTCTAAAGGAGGAGCGGGTCTAAGGGAGGAGCAGGTCTAAAGGAGGAGTTATTCTAAAGGAGAAGCAGGTTTAAAGGAGGCGTGAGTCTAAAGGGGGAGCGGGTCTAAAGGAGGAGCGGGTCTAAGGGAGGAGCAGGTCTAAAGGAGGAGCGGGTCTAAAGGAGCAGTGGGTCTAAAGGAGGAATGGGTCTAAAGGAGGAGCAGGTCTAAAGGAGGAGCGGGTCTAAGGGAGGAGCAGGTCTAAAGGAGGAGCGGGTCAAAAGGAGGAGCCGGTCTAAAGGAAGAGACGGTCTAAAGGAGGAGTAGGTCTAAAGGAGGAGCGGGTCTAAAGGAGGAGTGGGTCTAAAGGAGGAGCGGGTCTAAAGGAGGAGCGGGTCTAAGGGAGGAGTAGGTCTAAAGGAGGAGCGGGTCTAAGGGAGGAGCGGGTCTAAGGGAGGAGCGGGTCTAAAGGAGGAGCGGGTCTAAGGGAGGAGTAGATCTAAAGGAGGAGCGGGTCTAAGGGAGGAGCGGGTCTAAAGGAGGAGCGGGTCTAAAGGAGGAGCGGGTCTAAGGGAGGAGTAGATCTAAAGGAGGAGCGGGTCTAAGGGAGGAGCGGGTCTAAAGGAGGAGCGGGTCTAAAGGAGGAGCGGGTCTAAGGGAGGAGTGGGTCTAAAGGAGGAGCGGGTCTAAGGGAGGAGCGGGTCTAAAGGAGGAGCGGGTCTAAAGGAGGAGCGGGTCTAAGGGAGGAGAGGGTCTAAAGGAGGAGCGGGTCTAAAGGAGGAGCGGGTCTAAAGGAGGAGCGGGTCTAAGGGAGGAGAGGGTCTAAAGGAGGAGCGGGTCTAAAGGGAGGAGCGGGTCTAAAGGAGGAGCGGGTCTAAGGGAGGAGTGGGTCTAAAGGAGGAGCGGGTCTAAGGAAGGAGCGGGTCTAAGGGAGGAGCTGGTCTAAAGGAGGAGCGGGTCTAAAGGAGGAGTGGGTCTAAAGGAGGAATGGGTCTAAAGGAGGAGCAGGTCTAAAGGAGGAGCGGGTCTAAGGGGGGAGCAGGTCTAAAGGAGGAGTGGGTCTAAAGGAGGAGCGGGTCTAAGGGAGGAGCAGGTCTAAAGGAGGAGTTATTCTAAAGGAGAAGCAGGTTTAAAGGAGGCGTGAGTCTAAAGGGGGAGCGGGTCTAAAGGAGGAGCGGGTCTAAGGGAGGAGCAGGTCTAAAGGAGGAGTGGGTCTGAAGGAGGAGCGGGTCTAAAGGAGCAGTGGGTCTAAAGGAGGAATGGGTCTAAAGGAGGAGCAGGTCTAAAGGAGGAGCGGGTCTAAGGGAGGAGCGGGTCTAAAGGAGGAGTGGGTCTAAAGGAGGAGCGGGTCTAAGGGAGGAGCAGGTCTAAAGGAGGAGCGGGTCAAAAGGAGGAGGGGCCGGTCTAAAGGAGGAGACGGTCTAAAGGAGGAGTAGGTCTAAAGGAGGAGCGGGTCTAAAGGGAGGAGCGGGTCCCTAAAGGAGGAGCGGGGCGGTCTAAAGGAGGAGCGGGGGTAGGGAGGAGTAGGTCTAAGAGGGGGCGGGTCTAAGGGAGGAGCGGGTCTAAAGGAGGAGCGGGTCTAAAGGAGGAGCGCGGGTCTAAGGGAGGAGTAGATCTAAGGGAGGATAGGAGGAGCGGGTCTAAGGGAGGAGCGGGTCTAAAGGAGGAGCGGGTCTAAAGGAGGAGCGGGTCTAAGGGAGGAGTGGGTCTAAAGGAGGAGCGGGTCTAAGGGAGGAGCGGGTCTAAAGGAGGAGCGGGTCTAAAGGAGGAGCGGGTCTAAGGGAGGAGCGGGTCTAAAGGAGGAGCGGGTCTAAGGGAGGGAGGCGGGTCTAAAGGAGGAGCGGGTCTAAGGGAGGAGCGGGTCTAAAGGAGGAGCGGGTCTAAAGGAGGAGCGGGTCTAAAGGAGGAGCGGGTCTAAGGGAGGAGTGGGTCTAAAGGAGGAGCGGGTCTAAGGGAGGAGCGGGTCTAAGGGAGGAGCGGGTCTAAAGGAGGAGCGGGTCTAAAGGAGGAGCGGGTCTAAAGGAGGAGCGGGTCTAAAGGGTCTAAAAGACCCGAGAATCTCGTCTGACAGACGCGATGAGACTCAGGGCGGATGCAGGGTTGTGTTCTCCTGACCTCTAGTGGACAGAAGCACGAAGCGCAGTCTCGACAAACGCTCGTCGCTGCAGCGAGAGTTTAAAGTTGAGAATCAATTATCAGAAGAAAACCAAGAAACTCCAAACATAAGAACAGAAACTTAACTGAAATAAAAAGGTTAAACATTTGAGCGAGTTTATTAAATACACTTTTTTTAAAACAAAAACAACAATCAAAATAAAACAGATATAATTGTACTTAAAATGAAAACACACTATATTGAAGATTCATTTACATTAATTTACTGTTGATTTCTCTCCGACTTTTTCCCCCAATAAACACAAGAGGGCGCTAGAACTCTCTCTTCTGCCCTACACTCTTTTACACACACAACACTCACGCACACACTCAAACAACAAAACATAAACACATACCAAATTACATGAACACACAAGCACACACACAAAAATACATGTACACACCTACAAACACACACACACATACTGTACACACGCCTGTACACACACACCTACAAACACATACACACAAGCACACACACACACACACACAAACACACACACACATACTGTGAACACACATACTGTACACACGCCTGTACACACACACCTACAAACACACACACAACACACTAACACACACACTCAAACAACAAAACACAAACACATACCAAAATACATGTACACACACACATGCACACAAACACACACACCCACACCTACACACACACACATACTGTGCACACACATATTGTACACACACACACACACCCACACATATACTGTACACACACACCAACACACACCAACACATCCACTTGAACCCCTACAAACACACACACACACACACACACGAACACACGAACACCAGAACACACACACACACACACACACCTACAAACACACACAGATACTGTACACACACCTGTACACACACACCTACAAACACACACACACACACACTCAAACAACAAAACACAAACACATGTACTCACACACAAACACACACACACATGCACACAAACACACACACCCACACCTACACACATACACACATACTGTAAACACACATATTGTACACACACACACACACACCCACACACCCCCTTGCACCCCTTCAAACACACACACGCACACAAACACACACACAGTGTAATCAAAGTGACAGTGTGTTTAAAGGGACAATAGGTCAAAAATCAATAGTTCACTGAGCATTGTGGGTATTTTACGAGTGTCGACTGAAGTCACTGCAGAAGAACAAACATCAGTGGAAACATGTTTGAAAACCTTCTCATGTTTCTGCCTGAAGATGTTGGTGTTTGTATTTAGTTCACGTCTGATGTTCTCTTGACCTTTTCTCATCACGACCACTTCCTTCTTCTCCATCTGAAGAAAACTGCAGTTGATCTTCGACACTCCATGTTCTTATTAATGAGGCCATGTTCAGTCTCTGGTGACCTTTTCTTCATCGTCTCCAGGAGCAAGTTACGTTCATCATGACGCAGAAGAACCATAGAAGAACCAGAGAAGAACCAGAGAAGAACCAGTGAAGAACCAGAGAAGAACCACAGAAGAATCAGAGGGGATCCAGAGAGGAACCTGAGAAGAGCCAGAGAAGAACCAGAGAAGAATCAGAGAAGAACCAGAGAAGAACCAGTGAAGAACCAGAGAAGAATCAGAGGAGAACCAGAGAAGAACCAGTGAAGAACCAGAGAAGAACCAGAGAAGAACCAGTGAAGAACCAGAGAAGAACCACAGAAGAATCAGAGGGGATCCAAAGAGGAACCTGAGAAGAGCCAGAGAAGAACCAGAGAAGAATCAGAGAAGAATCAGAGAAGAACCACAGAAGAACCACAGAAGAATCAGAGGAGAACCAGAGAAGAACCACAGAAGAACCACAGAAGAATCAGAGGAGAACCAGAGAAGAACCAGAGAAGAAACAGAGAAGAATCAGAGAAGAACCAGAGAAGAACCAGAGAAGAAACAGAGAAGAATCAGAGAAGAATCAGAGAAGAATCAGAGAAGAATCAGAGAAGAATCAGAGAAGAACCAGAGAAGAACCACAGAAGAACCACAGAAGAACCACAGAAGAATCAGAGGGGATCCAGAGAAGAACCTGAGAAGAGCCAGAGAAGAACCAGAGAAGAATCAGAGAAGAATCAGAGAAGAACCAGAGAAGAACCACAGAAGAATCAGAGGAGAACCAGAGAAGAACCAGAGAAGAATCAGAGAAGAATCAGAGGAGAACCAGAGAAGAACCAGAGAAGAAACAGAGAAGAATCAGAGAAGAATGAGAGAAGAACCACAGAAGAATCAGAGGGGATCCAGAGAAGAACCTGAGAAGAGCCAGAGAAGAACCACAGAAGAATCAGAGGAGAACCAGAGAAGAACCTGGGAAGAACCAGAGAAGAACCAGAGAAGAACCAGAGAAGAAACAGAGAAGAATGAAAGAAGAACCACAGAAGAATCAGAGGGGATCCAGAGAAGAACCTGAGAAGAACCAGAGAAGAACCAGAGAAGAACCACAGAAGAATCAGAGGAGAACCAGAGAAGAACCTGAGAAGAACCAGAGAAGAACCAGAGAAGAACCACAGAAGAATCAGAGGAGAACCAGAGAAGAACCAGAGAAGAACCACAGAAGAACCAGAGAAGAACCAGAGAAGAACCAGAGAAGAGCCAGAGAAGAACCAGAGAAGAATCAGAGAAGAACCAGAGAAGAATCAGAGAAGAACCAGAGAAGAACCAGAGAAGAGCCAGAGAAGAGCCAGAGAAGAACCAGAGAAGAATCAGAGAAGAATCAGAGAAGAATCAGAGAAGAACCACAGAAGAACCACAGAAGAATTAGAGGGGATCCAGAGAAGAACCTGAGAAGAGCCAGAGAAGAACCAGAGAAGAATCAGAGAAGAATCAGAGAAGAACCACAGAAGAACCACAGAAGAACCAGAGGAGAACCAGAGAAGAACCACAGAAGAACCAGAGAAGAAACACAGAAGAACCACAGAAGAATCAGAGGAGAACCAGAGAAGAACCACAGTAGAGCCAGAGAAGAACCAGATACGAATCAGAGAAGAACCAGAGAAGAACCAGATACGAATCAGAGGAGTACCAGAGAAGAACCAGAGAAGAATCAGGGGAGAACCAGAGAACAACCACAGAAGAATCAGGGGAGAACCAGAGAACAACCACAGAAGAATCAGAGGAGAACCAGAGAAGAACCACAGAAGAACCAGAGGAGAACCAGAGAAGAACCAGAGAAGAACCAGAGAAGAACCAGAGAAGAATCAGAGGAGAACCAGAGAAGAACCAGAGGAGAACCGTAGAAGAACCAGAGAAGAACCAGAGAAGAATCAGAGGAGAACCAGAGAAGAACCAGAGGAGAACCAGAGAAGAACCAGATCTTTGAGCTGGCTCCACTGGGTCCACTGGATTGTGTTCCTTCGTTCTTCAGTGACCTCCTTCATAATCCAATGGATGACGAGGAGTAAGAGAAATGGTGACATAAAGACCCTTGTCTAGTGAGCTGACCTCCAGGGATAACTCTGGATGACAGACCTTCATAGAGTCTCTGATCAGGTTGACCATCTTCTCTAGGGTGCTGGAGCGCCAAAGGAGCTTTCGGAGGGTCTCTTGGTCCAAACTGTCAATGCCTTGTCTAGTCGATGAAGTTGATATTCCATCGTAAGCTCCTTTCAAGGCTGGACTACGTTACGAAGACTTGCGATCTGGTCCGTGCAGGACTTGCCCTGAACGCTGGTCTCACAGCTGAGGGTCGACGAAATCCTTTATTGTTTCCAAGAGGACCAGGTTGAAGGTCTTGCCTGGCACAGGTAGGAGTGTGAGCGCTCTGTAGTTGAGTTGCCAAGGTCGCCTTTCATGGGCCTCTTGATCAGGTAGTCTTCCCTCCAGTCTGTCGGTTCCATGTCTTCCTCCTCTTATTGTCTCAAGAGTGTGTAGAACATCTCCACTGACACCTCCAGGTCTGCTTGTGACCTGGGAGGTCGTCGAGCCCAGACACCTTCCAGTTCTTCATCAGGGAGATGGATCCGGATCTCCTCTCTGGTACAGTTTTAAATAATATGTTATTAAGTGGATTATCTAAGGTACTGATGCAGGAACCTTCTGACCTTCTTTTCGTGGAGTCATCTTCTGCTCAAGGAGAGATGAGATGGAGGAGATGAGATTGTGATTCCAGATACGAGAACGTTTTGTTCCTCCTGGTGCTGCTGCTACTGCTGCTGCTGCTATCTCCCTCACACACTCGTGTCCGTGTTTACCTGTAAACATGCTAATAAATATGCTAGATTCTCCCTTATATCTGTTGGATTCTCTCTAAATAAATATGCTAGATTCTCCCTTATATCTGTTGGATTCTCTCTAAATAAATATGCTAGATTCTCACTTATATCTGTTGGATTCTCTCTAAATAAATATGCTAGATTCTCCCTTATATCTGTTGGATTCTCTCTAAATAAATATGCTAGATTCTCTACTTATATCTGTTGGATTCTCTCTAAATAAATATGCTAGATTCTCACCTTATATCTGTTGGATTCTCTCTAAATAAATATGTCTCACTTATATCTGATTTTCTCTAAATAAATATGCTAGATTCTCACTTATATCTGTTGGATTCTCTCTAAATAAATATGCTAGATTCTCACCTTATATCTTTTGGATTCTCTCTAAATAAATATGCTAGATTCTCACTTATATCTGTTGGATTCTCTCTAAATAAATATGCTAGATTCTCCTTTATATCTGTTGGATTCTCTCTAAATAAATATGCTAGATTCTCCTTTATATCTGTTGGATTCTCTCTAAATAAATATGCTAGATTCTTTTTTAAATAAATATGCTAGATTCTCACTTATATCTGTTGGATTCTCTCTAAATAAATATAGATTCTAGATTCTCTCTAAATTATATATCTGTTGGATTCTCTCTAAATAAATATGCTAGATTCTCCCTTATATCTGTTGGATTCTCTCTAAATAAATATGCTAGATTCTCACTTATATCTGTTGGATTCTCTCTAAATAAATATGCTAGATTCTCACTTATATCTGTTGGATTCTCTCTAAATAAATATGCTAGATTCTTACTTATATCTGTTGGATTCTCTCTAAATAAATATGCTAGATTCTCACTTATATCTGTTGGATTCTCTCTAAATAAATGAAAGAATCTCACTTATATCTGTTGGATTCTCTCTAAATAAATATGCTAGATTCTCAATTTATATCTGTTGGATTCTCTCTAAATAAATATGCTAGATTCTCACTTATATCTGTTGGATTCTCTCTAAATAAATATGCTAGATTCTCCTGTATATCTGTTGGATTCTCTCTAAATAAATATGCTAGATTCTCCCTTATATCTGTTGGATTCTCTCTAAATAAATATGCTAGATTCTCCCTTATATCTGTTGGATTCTCTCTAAATAAATATGCTAGATTCTCACTTATATCTGTTGGATTCTCTCTAAATAAATATGCTAGATTCTCACTTATATCTGTTGGATTCTCTCTAAATAAATATGCTAGATTCTCCCTTATATCTGTTGGATTCTCTCTAAATAAATATGCTAGATTCTCACTTATATCTGTTGGATTCTCTCTAAATAAATATGCTAGATTCTCACTTATATCTGTTGAAAAAAAAAAAAAAAAAAAAAATAAAAAAAAAAAAAAAAGGGGGGGAAAAAAAAAAAGGAAAAAGGGGTTTTTTGGGGGGGGGTTTGTGGTGTTTTTTTTTTTTTTTTTTCCGGGGGGCCCCGGGTTTTTTCTGGGTTTTGGTTTTTTTTTTTTTTTAAAAAAAATTTTTTTTTTTTTTTTTTTTTATTTTTTTTTTTTGGGGGGTTTTTTTTTTTAATTGGTTTGGTTTGGTTTTTAAAATTTTTTTTAACTTTTTTTAAAAAAAATTCACAAAAAAAAAATTAAAAAAATTTTTCCAAGGATTATAAGAACAGCAATCGTCAAAGAAAACCTCTGGTGAAGATTCATTGGAAGATTGGAGGCAGAAAGACGGCGTTATCTGTTGACATTTGTTCACATGAGAGATTCAAGCGTCAGTGATGGACGAGCCTCAGTCAGACTCAAGATTGATGCTTCGCTCCAGAAGGTTTGATCTTTTCTCCACTTGTTATCAGTGACGGTGAATCATGATCATCTTTCATTTCAGAAGCTGCTTCAGACTCAGAGGAACTTTGGATTTAAATGTCATTGAGTCTCTGTGCGTGAAGATCAGTGATCATGATGTTTATAGTTGTGTTAGTCTGGGTCCAAGTATTGCTCCTTCAGTGTTTTTATAAGTGTGTACAACTTTAGATTTTAGTGTAAATGCAATACAAAAAAACTGTAAGAAAGTATCATTAAATGTAAAAAATCCCTATATTTAAGTGACTCACGTCTGACTCAAACACAAGATCATCACAAACACAAGATCATCACAAACACAAGATCATCACAAACACAAGATCATCACAAACACAAGATCATCACAAACACAAGATCATCACAAACACAAGATCATCTCAAACACACGATCATCACAAACACAAGATCATCACAAACACAAGATCATCACAAACACAAGATCATCACAAACACAAGATCATCACAAACACAAGATCATCACAAACACAAGATCATCACAAACACAAGATCATCACAAACACAAGATCATCACAAACACAAGATCATCACAAACACAAAATCATCACAAACACAAGATCATCACAAACACAAGATCATCACAAACACAAGATCATCACAAACACAAGATCATCACAAACATCACAAACACAAGATCATCTCAAACACAAGAAGATCACAAAAGATCACAAACACAAGATCATCACAAACACAAGATCATCACAAACACAAGATCATCACAAACACAAGATCATCTCAAACACAAGATCATCACAAACACAAGATCATCTCAAACACAAGATCATCTCAAACACAAGATCATCACAAACACAAGATCATCACAAACACAAGATCATCTCAAACACAAGATCATCACAAACACAAGATCATCTCAAACACAAGATAATCACAAACACAAAATCACCTCAAACACAAGATAATCACAAACACAAAATCACCTCCAACACAAGATCATCACAAACACAAAATCATCACAAACAAACAAAAAATAACAAACACAAGATCACCTCAAACACAAGATCATCACAAACA
>JACEEU010000731.1:1483578-1516922 GCA_016630915.1 Callionymus lyra | reverse complement strand
TATCTGTTGGATTCTCTCTAAATAAATATGCTAGATTCTCACTTATATCTGTTGGATTCTCTCTAAATAAATATGCTAGATTCTCACTTATATCTGTTGGATTCTCTCTAAATAAATATGCTAGATTCTCCCTTATATCTGTTGGATTCTCTCTAAATAAATATGCTAGATTCTCCCTTATATCTGTTGGATTCTCTCTAAATAAATATGATAGATTCTCACTTATATCTGTTGGATTCTCTCTAAATAAATATGCTAGATTCTCACTTATATCTGTTGGATTCTCTCTAAATAAAAATGCTAGATTCTCCCTTATATCTGTTGGATTCTCTCTGAATACATATGCTAGATTCTCCCTTATATCTGTTGGATTCTCTCTGAATACATATGCTAGATTCTCACTTATATCTGTTGGATTCTCTCTGAATACATATGCTAGATTCTCCTTAAAGAAAAAGTGATGCAGAAAAGCCGAGACAAGACTGATCTCTGTCTGAAAATTGTTGGAAGACTTTCTTAATGTTCCATCAGTCGACGCGGTTGTTCACCAAGTTATGGACTTCATTGTCTTTTAAACACATATTAGTTTAATATATTATATTAATTTATTTTCAGGTAGTGACTTATCTATACATGGTTATGTTTGGATTTTAAAAATATGTCTAACACTAATATCAATACAGTCACTAAATCAACATGTAAAAAATGTTTTCCAAGGATTATAAGAACAGCAATCGTCAAAGAAAACCTCTGGTGAAGATTCATTGGAAGATTGGAGGCAGAAAGACGGCGTTATCTGTTGACATTTGTTCACATGAGAGATTCAAGCGTCAGTGATGGACGAGCCTCAGTCAGACTCAAGATTGATGCTTCGCTCCAGAAGGTTTGATCTTTTCTCCACTTGTTATCAGTGACGGTGAATCATGATCATCTTTCATTTCAGAAGCTGCTTCAGACGCAGAGGAACTTTGGATTTAAATGTCATTGAGTCTCTGTGCGTGAAACGTTTTTTTTTTTGCCCATCAGTGATCTGTTTTAAAAACACAAGATCATCATCAAACACAAATCATCACAAACACAAGATCATCACAAACACAAGATCATCACAAACACAAGATCATCACAAACACAAGATCATCACAAACACAAGATCATCTCACAAACACAAGATCATCACAAACACAAGATCATCACAAACACAAGATCATCACAAACACAAGATCATCACAAACACAAGATCATCACAAACACAAGATCATCACAAACACAAGATCATCACAAACACAAGATCATCACAAACACAAGATCATCACAAACACAAAATCATCACAAACACAAGATCATCACAAACACAAGATAATCACAAACATTTCAGGATCATCACAAACACAAGATCATCACAAACACAAGATAATCACAAACATTTCAGGATCATCACAAACACAAGATCATCACAAACACAAAATCATCACAAACACAAGATCATCACAAACACAAGATCATCTCAAACACAAGATCATCACAAACACAAGATCATCTCAAACACAAGATCATCTCAAACACAAGATCATCACAAACACAAGATCATCACAAACACAAGATCATCTCAAACACAAGATCATCACAAACACAAGATCATCTCAAACACAAGATCATCACAAACACAAAATCACCTCAAACACAAGATCATCACAAACACAAAATCATCACAAACAAACAAAAAATAACAAACACAAGATCATCTCAAACACAAGATCATCACAAACACAAGATCATCACAAACAAACAAAAAATAACAAACACAAGATCATCTCAAACACAAGATCATCACAAACACAAGATCATCTCAAACACAAGATCATCTCAAACACAAGATCATCACAAACACAAGATCATCACAAACACAAGATCATCACAAACACAAGATCATCACAAACACAAGATCATCACAAACATTTCAGGATCATCACAAACACAAGATCATCACAAACACAAGATCATCACAAACACAAAATCATCACAAACACAAGATCATCACAAACACAAGATCATCTCAAACACAAGATCATCACAAACACAAGATCATCACAAACACAAGATCATCACAAACACAAGATCATCACAAACACAAGATCATCACAAACACAAGATCATCACAAACACAAGATCATCACAAACACAAGATCATCACAAACACAAGATCATCACAAACACAAGATCATCACAAACACAAGATCATCACAAACACAAGATCATCTCAAACACAAGATCATCACAAACACAAGATCATCACAAACACAAGATCATCACAAACACAAGATCATCACAAACACAAGATCATCACAAACACAAGATCATCACAAACACAAGATCATCACAAAACACAAGATCATCACAAACACAAGATCATCACAAACACAAGATCATCACAAACACAAGATCATCACAAACACAAGATCATCACAAACACAAGATCATCACAAACAAACACAAGATCATCACAAACACAAGATCATCTCAAACACAAGATCATCACAAACACAAGATCATCACAAACACAAGATCATCACAAACACAAGATCATCACAAACACAAGATCATCACAAACACAAGATCATCACAAACACAAAGATCATCACAAACACAAGATCATCACAAACACAAGATCATCACAAACACAAGATCATCTCAAACACAAGATCATCACAAACACAAGATCATCACAAACACAAGATCATCACAAACACAAGATCATCACAAACACAAGATCATCACAAACACAAGATCATCACAAACACAAGAACAAACACAAGATCATCACAAACACAAGATCCACAAACACAAGATCATCACAAACACAAGATCACACAAACACAAGATCATCACAAACACAAGATCATCACAAACACAAGATCATCACAAACACAAGATCATCACAAACACAAGATCATCACAAACACAAGATCATCTCAAACACAAGATCATCACAAACACAAGATCATCACAAACACAAGATCATCACAAACACAAGATCATCACAAACACAAGATCATCACAAACACAAGATCATCACAAACACAAGATCATCACAAACACAAGATCATCACAAACACAAGATCATCACAAACACAAGATCATCACAAACACAAGATCATCACAAACACAAGATCATCACAAACACAAGATCATCACAAACACAAGATCATCACAAACACAAGATCATCACAAACACAAGATCATCACAAACACAAGATCATCACAAACACAAGATCATCACAAACACAAGATCATCACAAACACAAGATCATCACAAACACAAGATCATCTCAAACACAAGATCATCACAAACACAAGATCATCACAAACACAAGATCATCACAAACACAAGATCATCACAAACACAAGATCATCACAAACACAAGATCATCACAAACACAAGATCATCACAAACACAAGATCATCACAAAAACAAGAACAAGATCATCACAAACACAAGATCATCACAAACACAAGATCATCACAAACACAAGATCATCACAAACACAAGATCATCACAAACACAAGATCATCACAAACACAAGATCATCACAAACACAAGATCATCACAAACACAAGATCATCACAAACACAAGATCATCATCATCAAACACAAGATCATCACAAACACAAGATCAAGATCACAAACACAAGATCATCACAAACACAAGATCATCACAAACACAAGATCATCACAAACACAAGATCATCACAAACACAAGATCATCAAACAAACACAAGATCATCACAAACACAAGATCATCACAAACACAAGATCATCACAAACACAAGATCATCACAAACACAAGATCATCACAAACACAAGATCATCACAAACACAAGATCATCACAAACACAAGATCATCACAAACACAAGATCATCACAAACACAAGATCATCACAAACACAAGATCATCACAAACACAAGATCATCACAAACACAAGATCATCTCAAACACAAGATCAAACAAAACAAGATCATCACAAACACAAGATCATCACAAACACAAGATCATCACAAACACAAGATCATCACAAACACAAGATCATCACAAACACAAGATCATCACAAACACAAGATCATCACAAACACAAGATCATCACAAACACAAGATCATCACAAACACAAGATCATCAAACAACAAACACAAGATCATCACAAACACAAGATCATCACAAACACAAGATCATCACAAACACAAGATCATCACAAACACAAGATCATCACAAACACAAGATCATCACAAACACAAGATCATCACAAACACAAGATCATCACAAACACAAATCACAAACACAAGATCATCACAAACACAAGATCATCACAAACACAAGATCATCACAAACACAAGATCAAGATCACAAACACAAGATCATCACAAACACAAGATCATCACAAACACAAGATCATCACAAACACAAGATCATCACAAACACAAGATCATCACAAACACAAGATCATCACAAACACAAGATCATCACAAACACAAGATCATCACAAACACAAGATCATCAAACACAAGATCATCACAAACACAAGATCATCACAAACACAAGATCATCACAAACACAAGATCATCACAAACACAAGATCATCACAAACACAAGATCATCACAAACACAAGATCATCACAAACACAAGATCATCACAAACACAAGATCATCACAAACACAAGATCATCACAAACACAAGATCATCATCACAAACACAAGCATCACAAACACAAGATCATCACAAACACAAGATCGTCACAAACACAAGATCATCACAAACACAAGATCATCACAAACACAAGATCATCACAAACACAAGATCATCACAAACACAAGATCATCACAAACACAAGATCATCACAAACACAAGATCATCACAAACACAAGATCATCACAAAACACAAGATCAATCACAAACACAAGATCATCGTCACAAACACAAGATCATCACAAACACAAGATCATCACAAACACAAGTCATCACAAACACAAGATCATCACAAACACAAGATCACAAACACAAGATGATCACAAAACAACAAACACAAGATCATCACAAACACAAGATCATCACAAACACAAGATCGTCACAAACACAAGATCATCACAAACACAAGATCATCACAAACACAAGATCATCACAAACACAAGATCATCACAAACACAAGATCATCACAAACACAAGATCATCACAAACACAAGATCATCACAAACACAAGATCATCACAAACACAAGATCATCACAAACACAAGATAATCACAAACATTTCAAGATCTGTGACGACAAACATGAGATTAAAGAACCTTTGATCAAAGTACATCAAAATATTACATTATTATTATTTAGATTTGAAACATCTCTATAATGGAAGATTGAATTTGTGTTTTTTTTTAAATAACTTTTAATATTGGATTAAAAAACATTTTTTTGATTCAATATTTTATTTCACACTTTGTTTCTAATTTAATGAAGTCAAAAATATAATTTTTAAATGCAATAGTTTTTTAATTATTTGCTTTTTAAACCCATTTTAATGTACAACATAATGAACTCCAGACATGACTAACAGAGTCACTGGATCAATCTTTCAGTCAATCATGGGACAAAAATATATATAAATATAAATCAAAACATTTACATTTACATCAAATGCGTTTATTAGAAACAAATCCAACAGTTCAATTAAAATGAGTGAATTCAAATTTTGAAAAAATATTGAATTGAAAAAAATAAAAATTTGAAAATTTTCAAGGTTTAAAAATCATACAATTTTCCGATGAGCCTGAAGTTCTTCCATAGATTCAGTGGATCTTGTTTCTCTTTATATAAAGTTGAAGTTTCAAGTCGTCAACAACGTTGTTTTTCAGTCCAAAAATCCAAAAGTTTCCGAAGACGCGACTAAAACCTTGAAGAGCTCAAGGTGTCGTGAATATTTCATGTGATTCTTCAGACGATCAATTAAATCTAAACGTCTTGAACTGACTCGAGGCTTCTGGGAGCTTTAGACGTTTTTTCTTCTTCTCCAGGTTTGTTGGTTTGTTTGACGAGGAGATTCATTACCATCTGGATCCTCAAATCCTTTGAAGGGCTGTCACTCTCTGTGGTTTCTTGGCTTCACTCGTCGTCTGATTAAAAAAGTCGCTTCATTGAAAATCTTCTGCTTTGACATCGTGTTGTTGATTTATTGAAGGATTTCATTCAATGTTTACGTTTGATGAATCGTTCTTATCTTTAGTTTGACTCAGTTAAGATGAAGCCAGAGCTGACGTGAGCAATACACCTAGATGTCAATCAGCTTTGATTGACAGCTCCTGATACGTTCCACAGCAGAAGTAATGAAGGTCTTTGAAGGACGTTGTTGTCTTTTGTCAACACGAGTCAGAAACTGTTTTCTTTACCATCAATAGTTGTTGTTACGCACTTGTTGTGTCTTTTATGTTGTGTGTGACATGCTGGTGTGTAGTGTGTAGTGTGTAGTGTGTAGTGTGTAGTGTGTAGTGTAGTGTGTAGTGTGTAGTGTGTAGTGTGTAGTGTGTAGTGTGTAGTGTGTAGTGTGTAGTGTGTAGTGTGTACTGTGTAGTATGTAGTGTGTAGTGTGTAGTGTGTAGTGTTTAGTGTACTAACTACTGTAAGTGTGTGAGCTACTGTATGTGTGTGAACTACTGTACGTGTGTGAACTAATGTACGTGTGTGAACTAATGTACGTGTATGAACTAATGTACGTGTATGAACTAATGTACGTGTGTGAACTAATGTACGTGTATGAACTAATGTACGTGTGTGAACTAATGTACGTGTGTGAACTAATGTACGTGTGTGAACTAATGTACGTGTGTGAACTAATGTACGTGTGTGAACTAATGTACGTGTGTGAACTAATGTACGTGTGTGAACTAATGTACGTGTGTGAACTAATGTGCGTTGTACGTGGGTGGAACTAATGTACGTGTGTGAACTAATGTACGTGTGTGAACTAATGTACGTGTGTGAACTAATGTACGTGTATGAACTAATGTACGTGTGTGAACTAATGTACGTGTGTGAACTAATGTACGTGTGTGAACTAATGTACGTGTGTGAACTAATGTACGTGTGTGAACTAATGTACGTGTGTGAACTAATGTACGTGTATGAACTAATGTACGTGTGTGAACTACTGTACGTGTGTGAACCAATGTACGTGTGTGAACTAATGTACGTGTATGAACTAATGTACGTGTGTGAACTAATGTACGTGTATGAACTAATGTACGTGTGTGAACTAATGTACGTGTGTATGAACTAATGGTATGAACTGAATGTACGTGTATGAACTAATGTGTACGTGTGTATGAACTAATGTACGTGTGTGAACTAATGTACGTGTGTGAACTAATGTACGTGTATGAACTAATGTACGTGTATGAACTAATGTACGTGTGTGAACTATGAACTAATGTACGTGTATGAACTAATGTACGTGTGTGAACTAATGTACGTGTATGAACTAATGTACTAATGTACGTGTATGAACTAATGTACGTGTGTGTATGAACTAATGTACGTGTATGAACTAATGTACGTGTATGAACTAAATAATGTACGTGTATGAACTAATGTACGTGTATGAACTAATGTACGTGTGTGAACTAATGTACGTGTATGAACTAATGTACGTGTATGAACTAATGTACGTGTGTGAACTAATGTACGTGTATGAACTAATGTACGTTGAACTAATGTACGTGTATGAACTAATGTACGTGTATGAACTAATGTACGTGTGAACTGAACTAATGTACGTGTGTGAACTAATGTACGTGTGTATGAACTAATGTACGTGTGTGAACTAATGTACGTGTGTGAACTAATGTACGTGTGTGAACTAATGTACTAATGTCCGTGTGAACTAATGTACGTGTGTGAACTAATGTACGTGTGTGAACTAATGTACGTGTGTGAACTAATGTACGTGTGTGAACTAATGTACGTGTGTATGAACTAATGTACGTGTGTGAACTAATTTACGTGTGTGAACTAATGTACGTGTATGAACTAATGTACGTGTGTGAACTAATGTACGTGTATGAACTAATGTACGTGTGTGAACTAATGTACGTGTGTGAACTAATGTACGTGTGTGAACTAATGTACGTGTGTGAACTAATGTACGTGTGTGAACTAATGTACGTGTATGAACTAATGTACTAATGTGTGTGAACTAATGTACCGTGTATGAACTAATGTACGTGTGTGAACTAATGTACGTGTATGAACTAATGTACGTGTGTGAACTAATGTACGTGTATGAACTAATGTACGTGTGTGAACTAATGTACGTGTGTGAACTAATGTACGTGTGTGAACTAATGTACGTGTGTGAACTAATGTACGTGTGTGAACTAATGTACGTGTGTGAACTAATGTACGGTAGTTGAACTAATGTACGTGTGTGAACTAATGTACGTGTGTGAACTAATGTACGTGTGTGAACTAATGTACGTGTGTGAACTAATGTACGTGTGTGAACTAATGTACGTGTGTGAACTAATGTACGTGTATGAACTAATGTACGTGTGTGAACTACTTATGCAAGTACGTAATGAACTAATGTACGTGTGTGAACTAATGTACGTGTGTGAACTAATGTACGTGTGTGAACTAATGTACGTGTGTGAACTAATGTACGTGTGTGAACTAATGTACGTGTGTGAACTAATGTACGTGTGAACTAATGAACTAATGTACGTGTGTGAACTAATGTACGTGTGTGAACTAATGTACGTGTATGAACTAATGTACGTGTGTGTGTGAACTAATGTATGTACGTGTATGAACTAATGTACGTGTATGAACTAATGTACGTGTGTGAACTAATGTACGTGTATGAACTAATGTACGTGTGATGAACTAATGTACGTGTGTGAACTAATGTACGTGTGTGAACTAATGTACGTACGTGTGAACTAATGTACGTGTGTGAACTAATGTACGTGTGTGAACTAATGTACGTGTGTGAACTAATGTACGTGTGTGAACTAATGTACGTGTATGAACTAATGTACGTGTATGAACTAATGTACGTGTGTGAACTAATGTACGTGTGTGAACTAATGTACGTGTATGAACTAATGTACGTGTGTGAACTAATGTACGTGTATGAACAGTGTGTGAACTAATGTACGTGTGTGAACTAATGTACGTGTAATGAACTAATGTACGCGGTGTGAACTAATGCGCGTCGTATGAACTAATGAACTAATGTACGTGTGTGAACTAATGTACGTGTGTGAACTAATGTACGTGTGTGAACTAATGTACGTGTATGAACTAATGTACGTGTGTGAACTAATGTACGTGTGTGAACTAATGTACGTGTTGAACTAATGTACGTGTGACTAATGAACTAATGTACGTGTGTGAACTAATGTACGTGTATGAACTAATGTACGTGTGTGAACTAATGTACGTGTGTGAACTAATGTACGTGTGTGAACTAATGTACGTGTGTGAACTAATGTACGTGTATGAACTAATGTACGTGTGTGAACTAATGTACGTGTGTGAACTAATGTACGTGTGTGAACTAATGTACGTGTATGAACTAATGTACGTGTGTGAACTACTGTACGTGTTGAACTAATGTCGTGACACCCGTACGTGGGGGTGGAACTAATGTACGTGTGTGAACTAATGTAGCGTGTATGAACTAATGTACGTGTATGTGTATGAACTAATGTACGTGTAGCGGTGAACTAATGTACGTGTATGAACTAATGTACGTGTGTGAACTAATGTACGTGTCGTGAACTAATGTACGTGTGTGAACTAATGTACGTGTGTGAACTAATGTACGTGTGTGAACTACTGTACCCCCTTGTTTTTTCTCCCTGGGCTGTTGTGGTTTTTTTTTTTTTTTTCCTTCCGGCGGAAAAATAGAAAAGTTACATCAAGCAACAGTCGACGATTGAAAGTACTGTTTAATTCTTGTTAACATTACAACTGAAGTAGAGAAAAGGTGTTTCAATAATTACCAGAAAAGCACCAGGATGGCACATACCTCTGCCAAGGAGCTCTTCTCACTCATGAACACAGCAAATAGTAAAAAAAAAAAAAATTTACGACTCACTTTTGATAATTACACTATCACAACACCAGAGTTAAGTACTGGACAATACTACACATATATACTTGTTACTACACTATCACAACACCAGAGTTAAGTACTGGACAATACTACACATATATACTTGTTACTACACTATCACAACACCAGAGTTAAGTACTGGACAATACTACACATATATACTTGTTACTACACTATCACAACACCAGAGTTAAGTACTGGACAATACTACACATATATACTTGTTACTACACTATCCAGCACTAGAGTCAAGTACTGGACAATACTACACATATATACTTGTTACTACACTATCACAACACCAGAGTTAAGTACTGGACAATACTACACATATATACTTGTTACTACACTATCACAACACCAGAGTCAAGTACTGGACAATACTACAAATATATACTTGTTACTACACTATCACAACACCAGAGTCAAGTACTCCACAAAACTACACATATATACTTGTTACTACACTATCACAACACCAGAGTCAAGTACTGGACAATACTACACATATATACTTGTTACTACACTATCACAACACCAGAGTCAAGTACTGGACAATACTACACATATATACTTGTTACTACACTATCACAACACCAGAGTCAAGTACTGGACAATACTACACATATATACTTGTTACTACACTATCACAACACCAGAGTCAAGTACTGGACAATACTACACATATATACTTGTTACTACACTATCACAACACCAGAGTCAAGTACTGGACAATACTACACATATATACTTGTTACTACACTATCACAACACCAGAGTCAAGTACTGGACAATACTACACATATATACTTGTTACTACACTATCACAACACCAGAGTCAAGTACTGGACAATACTACACATATATACTTGTTACTACACTATCACAACACCAGAGTCAAGTACTGGACAATACTACACATATATACTTGTTACTACACTATCACAACACCAGAGTCAAGTACTGGACAATACTACACATATATACTTGTTACTACACTATCACAACACCAGAGTCAAGTACTGGACAATACTACACATATATACTTGTTACTACACTATCACAACACCAGAGTCAAGTACTGGACAATACTACACATATATACTTGTTACTACACTATCACAACACCAGAGTCAAGTACTGGACAATACTACACATATATACTTGTTACTACACTATCACAACACCAGAGTCAAGTACTGGACAATACTACACATATATACTTGTTACTACACTATCACAACACCAGAGTCAAGTACTCAACAATACTACACATATATACTTTCTCACTATCACAACACCAAGGCCAAAATTAAAAAAAATTTCAAAAAATTTACTTGTTATCACTATATGTCGTATCCTTGTATCCTGATAATAACACATTCCTGTCCATCCATCCATGTTGTAGAAACTCATCACAGCTTCTATGGTGAGATGTGAGTGTTGGTGTTAATTGTGTGATGTTGTCGTGAACACGCAGCCTTCACGCCTGTGACTCGTTTCTTTAGAGTGACATCCCAGTGACTCACAAAAGCAGCGACGCACACAAGTGGTAACACAAGCGTAACTAAACAAACTGCAGGAGGAAAGACAAGGAAACTCATTAGAGACTCTCCGGAGGATTAAAGTTGTATCTCGCAGGAAACATCAGGTCTGAGAACAAAACAACTTCACCACGGAGAAAATCAAATAATACGATATGTCTTTACACGTTTATAAGGTTATACCTTTACATGGTTACATGTTTATATGGTAACATATTTACATGGTTACACGTTTACATGTTTACATGTTTACCTGTTTACATGTTTACATGTTTACATGTTTACATGTTTACATGTTTAACATGTTTACATGGTTACATGCTTTACATGTTTACATGTTTACCTGTTTACACGTTTACATGTTTACATGTTTACATGTTTACATGGTTACTGCTTAACATGGTTACATGGTTACATGTTTATATGGTTACATATTTACATGGTTACACGTTTACATGTTTACATGTTTACCTGTTTACACGTTTACATGTTTACATGGTTACTGCTTAACATGGTTACATGGTTACATGTTTATATGTTTACATATTTACATGGTTACACGTTTACACTTTTACACGTTTACATGTTTACATGGTTACTGCTTTACATGGTTACATGCTTACATGTTTACATGGTTACTGCTTTACATGTTTACATGGTTACTGCTTTACATGGTTACATGTTTACATGGTTACATGCTTACATGTTTACATGGTTACTGCTTTACATGGTTACATGTTTACATGGTTACTGCTTTACATGGTTACATGTTTACATGGTTACTGCTTTACATGGTTACATGTTTACATGTTTACATGGTTACTGCTTTACATGGTTACATGTTTACATGTTTACATGTTTACATGGTTACTGCTTTACATGGTTACTGCTTTACATGGTTACATGTTTACATGGTTACATGTTTACATGGTTACTGCTTTACATGGTTACATGCTTACATGTTTACATGGTTACTGCTTTACATGGTTACATGCTTACATGTTTACATGGTTACTGCTTTACATGGTTACATGCTTACATGTTTACATGGTTACATGTTTACATGGTTACTGCTTTACATGGTTACATGCTTACATGTTTACATGGTTACATGGTTACATGTTTACATGGTTACTGCTTTACATGGTTACATGTTTACATGGTTACTGCTTTACATGGTTACACGTTTACACGTTTACATGGTTACATGGTTACACGTTTACATGGTTACATGGTTACATGGTTACATGTTTACATGTTTACATGTTAACATGGTTACACGTTTACATGGTTACATGGTTCTACATGTTTACATGGTTACTGCTTTACATGGTTACATGCTTACATGTTTACATGGTTACTGCTTTACATGGTTAAACGTTTACATGGTTACATGTTTACATGGTTACACGTTTACATGGTTACATGTTTACATGGTTACACGTTTACATGGTTACATGTTTACACGTTTACATGGTTACATGTTTACATGGTTACATGGTTTACATGTTTACATGTTTATGTTTACATGGTTACATGGTTACATGTTTACATGTTTACATGTTAACATGGTTACACATTTACATGGTTACACCTTTATATGGTTACATGTTTACATGATTACATGGTAGCATGGTAGCATGGTTACATGGTTACACGTTTACACCTTTACATGGTTACGTTTACATGGTTACATGTTTACAAAGTTACATGGTTACTGCTTTACATGGTTATTTTGCATGGTTACACATTTACATAGTTACACCTTTACATGGTTACACCTTTAAATGGTTACATGGTTACATGTTTACATGGTTACACCTTTACATGGTTACATGTTTACATGATTACATGGTTACACGTTTACACCTTTACATGGTTACATTTACATGGTCGCACGTTTACATGGTTACATGTTTACATAGTTACATGGTTACTGCTTTACATGGTTATGTTTACATGGTTACACATTACATGGTTACACCTTTACATGGTTAAATGTAAACATGTAATCATGGTACCATGGTAACATGATTACATGTTTACATGATTATATGGTAACATGGTAACATGATTACATGTTTACATGATTATATGGTAACATGGTAACATGATTACATGTTTACATGATTATATGGTAACATGGTAACATGTTAACATGGTAACATGATTACATGTTTACATGATTATATGGTAACATGTTAACATGTTAACATGGTACCATGATTACATGTTTACATGGTTAAGTTAACATGGTTACACATTTACATGGTTACATGTTTACATGGTTACATGGTTACATGTTTAAACCTTTACATGTTTATAAGTTTAAACATTTACATGGTTATTTTATTAGACTTTTGTTGTTAAAAACTCCAGCGACAAACATCCAAATGTTGAAAAAAAGGCAAAAGAAGCAAAAGTGATTCAACAGACGTTTGTCAAAAGAGCTTTTTTTCCTCGTCCTGTCGACTGTGATTACAATCACTGAGGTCACATCCTCGCTGTCAGCAGAAGAACAGTCGTCTCTCAGATGAGTTCCTAGAATTCATGGATTTACAGAAAAAACCGAGGGTACAAATGGTCGAAACAAACACAAAAAACAAATCAATCTTCCTATTGATCTTTTTCATGGATCCTTTTCTTTCTAATGGAGGATTTCTCGCGGTGTTTTCCCAAATCCTGGTTCCTTAGGAGACGTTTGTTTCCAGTCAGCTGCTGTGAGAGCTTCATAGAACGTCTTCTGTCTCAGCAGGAAGACGCTGATCTTTGACCAATGTCTCACTTTGATGTGGTGACGGATTTATCTTCAACAAAAAGTTTCTCTTTTAGTTGAAATAGTCTCACAGTTTTCTGCTCAATATCTTTAGAATTTGACCAAGACTTTGATTTTACATCCGTGATCCTCAAAACATCAACAAATATTCCCTGGATTCCAAATACCAACAAAAATGACTTGATAATGATAAAAGTATTTCAGTGTCGTCAAGATATTGAAACGTTGAAATGAACTTTTCAAATATTGGAACTTACAATTAAATCATATTCAAATGAAGGACATTTGAAATTGTAATTAAAATACAAAACCAAAAAACTATTTCCTAATGATTTTTTTCATCAATTATAATAATGATATCAAACATAATGTGTCTAAAGTATTTCAGTTCCTGTACTACAGTATTTCAGTTGCTGTACTCCAGTATTTCAGTTAAAGAGTACATTTGCTGTACTACAGAATTTCAGTTGATACTTCATCTGCTGTACTACAGTTTTTCAGTTGCCGAAGTACTACAGTATTTCAATGTCAGACCTCATCAGAGGTGCGTAGATAAAATCTTTGACTGATCCACAACAGTTTGTTTATCTTCCATCCAGGACTCGTCTTTCATCATCATCCCTCTTTCTTCCAAACGTCTGTCAATCATATCTTCTGGAAAAACCTTTTCAACTTGATCACCATTTTCCTTTCAGTCCTCCTGCTTCTTAATCTTGTCCAACTCACCAGCCGGTGGACGGTTGTTGTGGATCTGCAGGAAGTCATTGTTTAATCACTTCTTGAGGCTTCGTGGTATTACTCTGCGTGGTTTCTGTTATTACTCTGTGAGGTTTCTGTTATTACTCTGTGAGGTTTCTGTTATTACTCTGCGTGGTTTCTGTTATTACTCTGTGAGGTTTCTGTTATTACTCTGCGTGGTTTCTGTTATTACTCTGCGTGGTTTCTGTTATTACTCTGTGAGGTTTGTGTTACTTCTCTGCGAGGTTTGTGGTATTACTCTCCGAGATTTGTGTTACTTCACTGCGAGGTTTGTGGTATTACTCTGCGAGGTTTGTGTTACTTCTCTGCGAGGTTTGTGGTATTACTCTGCGAGGTTTGTGTTACTTCACTGCAAGGTTTGTGGTTCCTGCGAGGTTTGTGTTACTTCTCTGCGAGGTTTGTGGTATTACTCTGCGAGGTTTGTGTTACTTCACTGCGAGGTTTGTGGTATTACTCTGCGAGGTTTGTGTTACTTCACTGCGAGGTTTGTGGTATTACTCTGCGAGGTTTGTGTTACTTCTCTGCGAGGTTTGTGGTATTACTCTGCGAGGTTTGTGTTACTTCACTGCGAGGTTTGTGGTATTACTCTGCGAGGTTTGTGTTACTTCACTGCGAGGTTTGTGGTATTACTCTGCGAGGTTTGTGTTACTTCACTGCGAGGTTTGTGGTATTACTCTGCGAGGTTTGTGTTACTTCACTGCGAGGTTTGTGGTATTACTCTGCGAGATTTGTGTTACTTCACTGCAAGGTTTGTGGTATTACTCTGCGAGGTTTGTGGTATTACTCTGCGAGATTTGTGTTACTTCACTGCAAGGTTTGTGGTATTACTCTGCGAGGTTTGTGGTATTACTCTGCGAGATTTGTGTTACTTCACTGCGAGGTTTGTGGTATTACTCTGCGAGATTTGTGTTACTTCACTGCGAGGTTTGTGGTATTACTCTGCGAGGTTTGTGGATTTGATGTTACTTCACTGCGAGGTTTGTGGTATTACTCTGCGAGATTTGTGTTACTTCTCTGCGAGGTTTGTGGTACTTCTCTGCGAGGTTTGTGGTATTACTCTGCGAGGTTTGTGTTACTTCACTGCGAGGTTTGTGGTATTACTCTCCGAGATTTGTGTTACTTCACTGCGAGGTTTGTGGTATTACTCTCCGAGATTTGTGTTACTTCTCTGCGAGGTTTGTGGTATTACTCTCCGAGATTTGTGTTACTTCACTGCGAGGTTTGTGGTATTACTCTGCGAGATTTGTGTTACTTCACTGCGAGGTTTGTGGTATTACTCTGCGAGATTTGTGTTACTTCACTGCGAGGTTTGTGGTATTACTCTGCGAGATTTGTGTTACTTCACTGTGAGGTTTGTGGTATTACTCTGCGAGATTTGTGTTACTTCACTGCGAGGTTTGTGGTATTACTCTCCGAGGTTTGTGTAACTACTCTGTGAATTGTTTGTGGTATTACTCTGCGAGGTTTGTGTAACTACTCTGTAAGGCTTTGTTGTATTACTCTGCGATGTTAAGAGGTATTGCACAGCAAAGATTCATAGTATTACTCTGAGAAGCATCATAGTCTCAGCCTCCTGAAGTAAAACATCCGTCACGCAGTAACAAAATGTTACTTTTGAACAGCCTTACAGTCTGGAAATACATAAATGTAATTATTTTAGTTGAAATAATTATTATTTTAGTTGAACTCTTTTGTTTAGTATTTAATATACAGAAGCCTTGTGTTTGTTTGTACTCACAGTCTCAGTACTGCCTCGATCCACAGTTCTAGTAAAAGACGATAAAAAACCTGATTAAAGATCCCGGTCTTGATTGAATCCTCACAGATGGTTCTGATGACTCATATATGTCTCCTTGACAACCTGAAGTTCTGGCATCTGACAGCGACGAGCAATTTCCTCTTCAATTAATCCAGAGAGGAAAACTCGGATGTATCAGAAGAAGATGGAGGATATGAAACTTCAACGCTACGATCGATGGAGTCTGAACAACAACAACATTCAGAACAAAACTACGTTTGAAAAACATTACAATATAACTTTATTTTAGAATGTAGTTGCTCAAGTTAAACATGACACTTATAATTAATATGATCATGTGACACATTCATCAAAAGAATGATAACATAAATATATCATATTTATCACATAAATGATCACATAACTATCATAATTACATCATAAATGATCACATAACTATCATAATTACATCATAAATGATCACATAACTATCATAATTACATCATAAATGATAACATGACTATCATAATAATATCATAAATTATAACATGACTATCATATTTATATCATAAATGATCACATGACTATCATATTCATATCATAATTGATCACATGACTATCATATTTATATCATAAATGATAACATGACTATCATAATTACATCATAAATGATCACATGACTATCATATTCATATCATAAATGATAACATGACTATCATATTTATATCATAAATTATAACATGACTATCATAATTACATCATAATTGATAACATGACTATCACATTTATATCATAAATGAACACATGATTTAAATATTTATATCATAAATTAGCACATGACGATCAAACTAATATCATAAATGAACACATGAAGATGATACTAATATAATAAATGAACACATGATTTACATATTTATATCATAAATGATAACATGACCATCATATTTATATCATAAATGATAACATGACTATCATATTTATATCATAAATGATAACATGACCATCATATTTATGTGACATAGATAAAGTGAGCATAAAGTATGTAACATTAATGATGAATAAATGACATAAATTCAAGTACAAACTAAATATTTTGTTCAGTGAAACTTCAGAGACTCAAATAGATTTTTTGATGAGTTTCAATGAACGAAGACAACATTCTTCGTAACGTTTGACCTTCTATGACAGAATCCTTGAAGGTGTTGATGTTTCCTCGTTTATAGAAGGTGTTAACGATCGATGTTGAGAAAACAACTTCATAGCTTCATGTTTTTAAAACCAGTTTGTGTTCATTTGTGTGTTTTGTTTGAGTAAAATGCAACTTTTTCTCTTCCTCACAAAGTGTTTCCTTCCATCGTCGCTTCCTTTGGGATTGTTTATCCATCAGCATTTCCATTAGACTGTATGTTTTTGATAGTACGCTCCTGCTGATGGATCCACGACAAACATTGCAGTTACGCTGCCAAGCCGCTCATTACGGGTGATTGCAGTTGAAGAACGATCTATAGATCCAAGACTTTCATCAGCACTTCTGCAGTAATGACTCGTTACGAAGGAGACGTTCAGGAATAGAATCTTTTTACACCAATGATGTGTCTGTCATGGAGTTCACCTGCCCTTCCAACCAGGAGAAACACTTTCTTACATCACACTTTTCCATTTACACCTGCATTCCTGCTTCACAAGCAAACGTTCTTGATGTTTTCTAAACCGAGCCACGAGTGAAATATATTACTATGAACCAAAGAGACACGTTATCATTTTACCTTTTTCTTTGATGTCTTCAATATCTTCGACGATCAACAGCATTAAGATAATAATAATTAAAGAAGCTTTTGATTTATTTTTCAACAATTTCTGTGAAAGAAAAAAAAATAGATCCATAAGTTACGTTGTTGACGTTTTATAAGGAATTGGCCAAACAAGATTCTTGTGACATCATTTCATGAATATAACAATTATTGGCCCAATAGTTAAAAATACTCCCATATGCACTGCAATGATTGAAGCTCTGTACCAGCTTCTTTTTTTCTCAAGACCAGTCCTGTTTTTTCTTGTCTCTACAGTCTCTGGTAAAAATGTCAAACTGAATTATTTTGATTATCTCTGTGTTTGTTCTCTTGTCACAAAGTTTCGTACAAAAATGATAAGAACCGACAGGAAGCAGTAAACTAATAGTCCACTGACTAAAACTAATAGTCCACTGAATAAAACTAATAGTCCACTGAATAAAACTAATAGTCCACTGAATAAAACTAATAGTCCACTGAATAAAAACAATAGTTCACTGACTAGAACTAATAGTTCACTGACTAAAACTAATAGTCCACTGAATAAAACTAATGGTCCACTAAATAAAACGAATAGTTAACTGACTAAAACTAATAGTCCACTGAATAAAAACAATAGTTCACTGACTAAAACTAAAAGTCCACTGACTAAAACTAATATTCCACTGAATAAATCTAATAGTCCACTGTCTAAAACTAATAGTCCACTGACTAAAACTAATATTCCACTGAATAAATCTAATAGTCCACTGTCTAAAACTAATAGTCCACTGACTAAAACTAATAGTCCACTGAATAAAACTAATAGTTCACTGAATAAAACTAATAGTCCACTGACTAAAACTAATAGTCCACTGAATAAAACTAATAGTTCACTGAATAAAACTAATAGTTCACTGAATAAAACTAATAGTCCACTGACTAAAACTAATAGTACACTGAATAAAACTAATAGTCCATTGAATAAAACCAATAGTTCAGTGACTAAACCTAATAGTCCACTGACTAAAACTAATAGTCCACTGAATAAAACTAATAGTTCACTGAATAAAACTAATAGTTCACTGAATAAAACTAATAGTCCACTGACTAAAACTAATAGTACACTGAATAAAACTAATAGTCCACTGAATAAAACTAATAGTCCACTGAATACAACTAATAGTCCACTGAATAAAACAAATACTTCACTGAATAAAATTAATAGTCCACTGAATAAATCTAATAGTCCACTGAATAAAAATAATGGTCCAAAACTAAAACTAATAGTCCACTGACTAAAACTAATAGTTCACTGAATAAAACTAATAGTCCACTGAATAAAACTAATAGTCCATTGAATAAAACAAATAGTCCACTGAATAAAACTAATAGTCCACTGAATAAAACAAATAGTCCACTGAATAAAACTAATAGTCCACTGAATAAAACTAATAGTCCACTGAATAAAACTGATAGTCCACTGAATAAAACAAATAGTCCACTGAATAAAACGTATCATCATCATAATCATTCATATAAATGTCAACCTTTACTCTGTGTTTTTGTTCCAACAGCTGTTAACATATCGACAGGAATTATCTTTAAAACCAGATGAAGAAACTTCGTTTATCGTCACGTCCATGAGTTTGATGGAGAAGGTTTTGAGCTTTAATTATAAAACATTCACAAACAACATTAAACTGATGAGAAATGAAGTTTGAAAACATATGTTAGTAAAAGATATTTATTTGATCATGTTTGCATAAAGAGGCCTCAGATATTCTCGCTGAACGACGAGAGCACATTTCAAAGCTCAGAGTAATGAGATAAAACCACGATAATGTTCTGACGAGGAAACATCGTTAGAACGATCGTCCCGGAAATCTGGAGCCAAAGACTTGAAATAAATAAAATGTTTCTTTGATCAATATCTGCTGTTTGGACGACAGTAGACAGAGACGCTCGAGCGGCAGACGAATGATCAAGATCAAGAAGAACAAGAACAAGAACAAGTACAAGTACAAGATCAAGATCAAGATCAATAAGAACGAGAACAAGAACAAGAACAAGAACAAGAACAAGAACAAGAACAAGAACAAGAACAAGAACAAGAACAAGAACAACAAGAACAAGAACAAGAAGAAGTACAAGAACAAGAACAAGAACAAGAACAAGAACAAGAACAAGAACAAGAACAAAAACAAGAACAAGAACAAGAACAAGAACAAGAACAAGAACAAGAACAAGAACAAGAACAAGAACAAGAACAAGAACAAGAACAAGAACAAGAACAAGAACAAGAACAAGAACAAGAACAAGAACAAGAACAAGAACAAGAACAAGAACAAGAACAAGAACAAGAACAAGAAGGACAAGGACAAGAACAAGAACAAGAACAAGAACAAGAACAAGAACAAGAACAAGAACAAGAACAAGAACAAGAACAAGAACAAGAACAAGAACATGAACAAGAACAAGAACAAGAACAAGAAGAACAAGAACAAGAACAAGAACAAGAAGAACAAGAACAAGAACAAGAACAAGAACAAGAACAAGAACAAGAACAAGAACAAGAACAAGAACAAGAACAAGAACAAGAACAAGAACAAGTACAAGAACAAGAACAAGTTGACTTTTTCTCACTTGAACAGTGAAGTGTGTTGAGAAAACCTTGTTATGATAAAACACTTTAATAATAATGATAATCATTGAATGTAATTCAGTATTAAATATAAATGATGGAAGTAAAGACTCGAGACTTTGAAGGACTCGAGACTTTGAAGGACTCGAGACTTTGAAGGACTCGAGACTTTGAAGGACTCGAGACTTTGAAGGACTCGAGACTTTGAAGGACTCGAGACTTTGAAGGACTCGAGACTTTGAAGGACTCGAGACTTTGAAGGACTCGAGACTTTGAAGGGCTCGAGACTTTGAAGGACTCGAGACATTGAAGGACTCGAGACATTGAAGGACTCGAGACTTTGAAGGACTCGAGACTTTGAAGGACTCGAGACTTTGAAGGACTCGAGACTTTGAAGGACTCGAGACTTTGAAGGACTCGAGACTTTGAAGGACTCGAGACTTTGAAGGACTCGAGACTTTGAAGGACTCGAGACTTTCAAGGACTCGAGACTTTCAAGGACTCGAGACTTTGAAGGACTCGAGACTTTGAAGGACTCGAGACATTGAAGGACTCCAGACTTTGAAGGACTCCAGACTTGAGTCTCAAACTTGTTGAAGGACTTGAGCTTTGAAGGACTCGAGACTTGGTTGAAGGACCACATAAAAAAACGTTTTTCTGCCTTTTTGGTCTTTGTTGACGAACAAAACTCAGTACAAACACAAGTCACTTCATGTTGTTTTGAATCCAAGAAGTTCTTTGTAACCAAGAGAGAAACAAACTGACTGTAGTTATATTTTTTATTATATGTTTATAAGTATATTTCTCTCAAGAAACAGATTTTAATTGTATCTTAATCAACTCTTAAGGACTTGATACATATGAAGGACTTGAGAGCCAGGTGTGTTTGTTGTCGAGACACAGAGTTGACTTCCTTCACGTTTATAAACAGTTTGCCTTTTCGTTTCTTCTCATCCCGTCGTGATCTTCTTTAAATGAGGCTTATTTTTATCTCGTCTTCCATCAGAGTTTGTTCTTCATCTCATGAACAATGAATCGTGTTCCTTCTCGCGACGTTTCTCCTCAAGAAAATCATTTCATCACGTGTTTCTTTCCCTGAACGAACGAGAAGACAATCCTGATATTAATTAATTAAAAATACTATTGTCTGACGAGACACTGACTACTGTTGTTTTTGTATAAAATAAAATAAATGAAAAATACATTTCAATTATTGTTTTATTCAAATGGTGATGATTCCTTAAAAATAACTTCAATTAAACGTATGTTTTTTTTATTTAAAAAGTTCCTTCAAAAAGAAACATTTCCATCCTAATGGGTTTGATTGAAATATAATATATTTTCGGCGCCAGAACGTTTTGATTTTTTTTTTATTGAAGTAAAAATATTTCTGGAGTCTATCCTAGTTTCTTCAGGCGAGAGGCAGGGGACACCCTGGACAGGAGTCTGTCTCAGGACACTCAAAGACACACAAACATTCACACACACACTCATACAATACAGTTTTCTTCAAGTTCTCAATCAACCTCTGTATGTTTTTGTTCTGAGACTTGATTTAGAATTTGTAACTTGTTAAAATCTCCATCTTACATGTTCCTTGAACCTCCTGCAGAGCAGTTTTGTCGGTCAAAGTACTTCCCGAGGCTCTGAAAAGGCTTCTCTGTGATGTTGGCTCCAGACAGTGAGAAGTGGAATCTATCGACTACTTTCCCTCGCTTGAGCTCTAGAGACCCTTTGCTGGCTTCAAACTCATCCTTTCCCAGCTGATGAACTTCTCAAGGAGACATCAGGTCTTCCATGAAGGATCTGATTAGGGGCTGAAGTACTCCTGGTGTTGTCAAGGGCCCCTGTACCCTACCGACATACAATATATACAATAACATGAAAATATTGAAAGCATTTTTGGTTTTGCAATTAAACTTCCGGCCTCTAGAGGGCAGCAGTCATTACCTCCTCTGCTGAGGACTGAGGATGAGAGGATACAGTGAGTCCAGCAGCTTTTAAAGCTGATGTTTAGACATATTTTGGTTTGAAAACAAATGAAAACAGTCATGTGGTCTGTAAATACTACAACACCAGAGTCAAGTACTGGACAATACTACACATATATACTTGTTACTACACTATCACAACACCAGAGTCAAGTACTGGACAATACTACACATATATACTTGTTACTACACTATCACAACACCAGAGTCAAGTACTGGACAATACTACACATATATATACTTGTTACTACACTATCATAACACCAGAGTCCAGTACTGGACAATACTACACATATATACTTGTTACTACACTATCACAACACCAGAGTCAAGTACTGGACAATACTACACATATATAATTGTTACTACACTATCACAACAGCAGAGTCAAGTACTGGACAATACTACACATATATACTTGTTACTACACTATCACAACACCAGAGTCAAGTACTGGACAATACTACACATATATACTTGTTACTACACTATCACAACACAGAGTCAAGTACTGGACAATACTAACTTGTTACTACTATCACAACAGCGAGTCAATACTTGACAATATACACTATACTTTATAACTTCAAAACAAAGTAAGTACTGAAAATATACAAAAACTGTTACTAACTATCATAAACAGAGTCAAGTACTGGAAATATAAAAACTTGTTATAACTATCAAACACAGAGTCAAGTACTGGAAATACTACAATTACGTTATAATATCAAAACAGAGTCAGTACGGACAATACTACACATATATACTTGTTACTACACTATCACAACACCAGAGTCAAGTACGGACAATACTAACATATATAATTGTTACACCTTCACAACAGCAGAGTCAAGTACTGGACAATACTACACATATATACTTGTTACTACACTATCACAACACCAGAGTCAAGTACTGGACAATACTACACATATATACTTGTTACTACACTATCACAACACCAGAGTCAAGTACTGGACAATACTACACATATATACTTGTTACTACACTATCACAACACCAGAGTCAAGTACTGGACAATACTACACATATATACTTGTTACTACACTATCACAACAGCAGAGTCAAGTACTTGACAATACTACACATATATACTTGTTACTACACTATCACAACACCAAAGTCAAGTACTGGAAAATACTACACATATATACTTGTTACTACACTATCATAACACCAGAGTCAAGTACTGGACAATACTACACATATATACTTGTTACTACACTATCACAACACCAGAGTCAAGTACTGGACAATACTACACATATATACTTGTTACTACACTATCACAACACCAGAGTCAAGTACTGGACAATACTACACATATATACTTGTTACTACACTATCACAACACCAGAGTCAAGTACTTGACAATACTACACATATATACTTGTTACTACACTATCACAACACCAAAGTCAAGTACTGGAAAATACTACACATATATACTTGTTACTACACCATCATAACACCAGAGTCAAGTACTGGACAATACTACACATATATACTTGTTACTACACCATCACAACACCAGAGTCAAGTACTGGACAATACTACACATATATACTTGTTACTACACTATCACACATATATATACATCAATATATATTGTATCCTTGTATTGTGATACTATAACACATTCTTGACAACAGACGACGAGACAAGAGACTATAGTTCATACATTATTTTAAAAATCCCTTTTGTTACTCATTGAAAAGTGATACAAAATTATACATCGGTAGTATATTTATTGTGGTCTCTGGGTCAAAGGTCAACAATACTCTCTCTAATCTTGACCGAGAGACAACACAAGGGATAGCACATTTGTTTCTGGGCATTCCGGTCACTTTGACCCTGATCTAACACGGGATAAGAGATGTAAAGAAGTTTTTGGACTTGAGCGAGAAAACTCTTAAAACATTAAAAACACTCACAGTTGCTAAATTAAACATAAATCAAAGTTTTCTCAGTTCAATAAAAATGTGAAACACATTTCCAGGCTGGACTCCAGCATCTCTGCTCAAATAAACTTCCTGAATAGAAGGTAAAGGAGCCGCGAGCAGAACCTTCAATAATTTAAGCAAAACCTTCGGGTCTGATGTGGTTCTGAAACCTTCTGATAATTCTGACGCAGCAAAGTTCCATCAGTTCAGTCGACACTCGTCCCCGAGATCATCAGAGCGTGTATGACATCATCAGAGCGTGTATGACATCATCAGATCGTGTATGACATCATCAGAGTGTGTATGACATCATCAGATCGTGGATGACATCATCAGAGCGTGTATGACATCATCAGATCGTGGATGACATCATCAGAGCGTGTATGACATCATCAGAGCGTGTATGACATCATCAGAGCGTGTATGACATCATCAGATCGTGGATGACATCATCAGATCGTGGAAGACATCATCAGATCGTGGATGACATCATCAGATCGTGTATGACATCATCAGAGTGTGTATGACATCATCAGATCGTGCATGACATCATCAGAGCGTGTATGACATCATCAGAGCGTGTATGACATCATCAGATCGTGTATGACATCATCAGAGCGTGTATGACATCATCAGATCGTGTATGACATCATCAGAGTGTGTATGACATCATCAGATCGTGCATGACATCATCAGAGCGTGTATGACATCATCAGATCGTGTATGACATCATCAGAGTGTGTATGACATCATCAGATCGTGCATGACATCATCAGAGCGTGTATGACATCATCAGATCGTGTATGACATCATCAGAGTGTGTATGACATCATCAGATCGTGCATGACATCATCAGAGCGTGTATGACATCATCAGATCGTGTATGACATCATCAGAGTGTGTATGACATCATCAGATCGTGCATGACATCATCAGAGCGTGTATGACATCATCATAGCGCATATGACATCATCAGATCGTGTATGACATCATCAGAGCGTGTATGACATCATCAGAGCGTGTATGACATCATCAGATCGTGGATGACATCATCAGAGCGTGTATGACATCATCAGAGCGTGTATGACATCATCAGAGCGTGTATGACATCATCAGATCGTGGATGACATCATCAGATCGTGGAAGACATCATCAGATCGTGGATGACATCATCAGATCGTGTATGACATCATCAGAGCGTGTATGACATCATCAGAGCGTGTATGACATCATCAGAGCGTGTATGACATCATCAGAGCGTGTATGACATCATCAGAGCGTGTATGACATCATCAGATCGTGTATGACATCATCAGAGTGTGTATGACATCATCAGATCGTGCATGACATCATCAGAGCGTGTATGACATCATCATAGCGCATATGACATCATCAGATCGTGTATGACATCATCAGAGCGTGTATGACATCATCAGAGCGTGTATGACATCATCAGATCGTGGATGACATCATCAGAGCGTGTATGACATCATCAGAGCGTGTATGACATCATCAGAGCGTGTATGACATCATCAGATCGTGGATGACATCATCAGATCGTGGAAGACATCATCAGATCGTGGATGACATCATCAGATCGTGTATGACATCATCAGAGCGTGTATGACATCATCAGAGCGTGTATGACATCATCAGAGCGTGTATGACATCATCAGAGCGTGTATGACATCATCAGAGCGTGTATGACATCATCAGATCGTGGATGACATCATCAGAGCGTGTATGACATCATCAGAGCGTGTATTACATCATCATAGCGCATATGACATCATCAGAGCGTGTATGACATCATCAGAGCGTGTATGACATCATCAGAGCGTGTATTACATCATCATAGCGCATATGACATCATCAGAGCGTGTATGACATCATCAGAGCGTGTATGACATCATCAGAGCGTGTATGACATCATCAGAGCGTGTATGACATCATCAGAGCGTGTATAACATCATCAGAGCGTGTATGACATCATCAGAGCGTGTATGACATCATCAGAGCGTGTATGACATCATCAGATCGTGTATAACATCATCAGAGCGTGTATGACATCATCAGAGCGTGTATAACATCATCAGAGCGTGTATGACATCATCAGAGCGTGTATGACATCATCAGATCGTGTATAACATCATCAGAGCGTGCATGACATCATCAGAGCGTGTATGACATCATCAGATCGTGTATGACATCATCAGAGTGTGTATGACATCATCAGATCGTGCATGACATCATCAGAGCGTGTATGACATCATCATAGCGCATATGACATCATCAGATCGTGTATGACATCATCAGAGCGTGTATGACATCATCAGAGCGTGTATGACATCATCAGATCGTGGATGACATCATCAGAGCGTGTATGACATCATCAGAGCGTGTATGACATCATCAGAGCGTGTATGACATCATCAGATCGTGGATGACATCATCAGATCGTGGAAGACATCATCAGATCGTGGATGACATCATCAGATCGTGTATGACATCATCAGAGCGTGTATGACATCATCAGAGCGTGTATGACATCATCAGAGCGTGTATGACATCATCAGAGCGTGTATGACATCATCAGAGCGTGTATGACATCATCAGATCGTGGATGACATCATCAGAGCGTGTATGACATCATCAGAGCGTGTATTACATCATCATAGCGCATATGACATCATCAGAGCGTGTATGACATCATCAGAGCGTGTATGACATCATCAGAGCGTGTATTACATCATCATAGCGCATATGACATCATCAGAGCGTGTATGACATCATCAGAGCGTGTATGACATCATCAGAGCGTGTATGACATCATCAGAGCGTGTATGACATCATCAGAGCGTGTATGACATCATCAGAGCGTGTATGACATCATCAGAGCGTGTATGACATCATCAGAGCGTGTATGACATCATCAGATCGTGTATAACATCATCAGAGCGTGTATGACATCATCAGAGCGTGTATAACATCATCAGAGCGTGTATGACATCATCAGAGCGTGTATGACATCATCAGATCGTGTATAACATCATCAGAGCGTGTATGACATCATCAGAGCGTGTATAACATCATCAGAGCGTGTATGACATCATCAGAGCGTGTATGACATCATCAGATCGTGGATGACATCATCAGATCGTGGATGACATCATCAGAGCGTGTATGACATCATCATAGCGCGTATGACATCATCATAGCGCGTATGACATCATCAGAGCGTGTATGACATCATCAGAGCGTGTATGACATCATCAGATCGTGTATGACATCATCAGAGCGTGTATGACATCATTAGATCGTGTATGACATCATCAGAGCGCGTATGACATCATCAGATCGTGTATGACATCAACAGAGCGTGTATGACATCATCAGATCGTGTATGACATCATCAGAGCGTGTATGACATCATCAGAGCGCGTATGACATCATCAGAGCGTGTATGACATCATCAGAGCGCGTATGACATCATCAGAGCGTGTATGACATCATCAGAGCGTGTATGACATCAACAGAGCGTGTATGACATCATCAGATCGTGTATGACATCATCAGATCGTGTATGACATCATCAGAGCGTGTATGACATCATCAGAGCGCGTATGACATCATCAGAGCGTGTATGACATCAACAGAGCGTGTATGACATCATCAGAGCGCGTATGACATCATCAGAGCGTGTATGACATCATCAGAGCGTGTATGACATCATCAGAGCGTGTATGACATCATCAGAGCGTGTATGACATCATCAGAGCGTGTATGACATCATCAGAGCGTGTATGACATCATCAGAGCGTGTATGACATCATCAGAGCGTGTATGACATCATCAGAGCGTGTATGACATCATCAGAGCGTGTATGACATCATCAGAGCGCGTATGACATCATCAGAGCGTGTATGACATCATCAGAGCGTGTATGACATCATCAGAGTGCGTATGACATCATCAGAGCGCGTATGACATCATCAGAGCGTGTATGACATCATCAGATCGTGTATGACATCATCAGAGCGCTATGACATCATCAGAGCGTGTATGACATCATCAGAGCGTGTATGACATCATCAGAGCGTGTATGACATCATCAGAGCGTATATGACATCATCAGAGCGTGTATGACATCATCAGATCGTGTATGACATCATCAGATCGTGTATAACATCATCAGAGCGTATATGACATCATCAGAGCGTGTATGACATCATCAGAGCGTGTATGACATCATCAGATCGTGTATGACATCATCAGAGCGTGTATGACATCATCAGAGCGTGTATGACATCATCAGAGCGTGTATGACATCATCAGATCGTGTATGACATCATCAGATCGTGTATGACATCATCAGAGCGTGTATGACATCATCAGAGCGTATATGACATCATCAGAGCGTGTATGACATCATCAGATCGTGTATGACATCATCAGATCGTGTATGACATCATCAGATCGTGTATAACATCATCAGAGCGTATATGACATCATCAGAGCGTGTATGACATCATCAGAGCGTGTATGACATCATCAGATCGTGTATGACATCATCAGAGCGTGTATGACATCATCAGAGCGTGTATGACATCATCAGATCGTGTATGACATCATCAGAGCGTGTATGACATCATCAGAGCGTGTATGACATCATCATAGCGCATATGACATCATCAGAGCGTGTATGACATCATCAGATCGTGTATGACATCATCAGATCGTGTATGACATCATCAGAGCGTGTATGACATCATCAGAGCGTGTATGACATCATCAGATCGTGTATAACATCATCAGATCGTGTATAACATCATCAGAGCGTATATGACATCATCAGAGCGTGTATGACATCATCAGAGCGTGTATGACATCATCAGATCGTGTATGACATCATCAGATCGTGTATGACATCATCAGAGCGTATATGACATCATCAGATCGTGTATGACATCATCAGAGCGTGTATGACATCATCAGAGCGTGTATGACATCATCAGAGCGTGTATGACATCATCAGATCGTGTATAACATCATCAGAGCGTATATGACATCATCAGAGCGTGTATGACATCATCAGATCGTGTATGACATCATCAGAGCGTGTATGACATCATCAGATCGTGTATGACATCATCAGAGCGTGTATGACATCATCATAGCGCATATGACATCATCAGATCGTGTATAACATCATCAGAGCGTATATGACATCATCAGAGCGTGTATGACATCATCAGAGCGTGTATGACATCATCAGATCGTGTATGACATCATCAGAGCGTGTATGACATCATCAGAGCGTGTATGACATCATCAGAGCGTGTATGACATCATCAGAGCGCGTATGACATCATCAGATCGTGTATGACATCATCAGAGCGCATATGACATCATCAGAGCGCGTATGACATCATCAGATCGTGTATGACATCATCAGAGCGCGTATGACATCATCAGATCGTGTATGACATCATCAGAGCGTGTATGACATCATCAGATCGTGTATGACATCATCAGAGCGCGTATGACATCATCAGAGCGTGTATGACATCATCAGAGCGTGTATGACATCATCATAGCGCATATGACATCATCAGAGCGTGTATGACATCATCAGAGCGTGTATGACATCATCAGAGCGTGTATGACATCATCAGAGCGTGTATGACATCATCACAGCGTGTATGACATCATCAGAGCGTGTATGACATCATCACAGCGTGTATGACATCATCAGAGCGTGTATGACATCATCACAGCGTGTATGACATCATCAGAGCGTGTATGACATCATCACAGCGTGTATGACATCATCAGAGCGTGTATGACATCATCATAGCGTGTATGACATCATCAGAGCGTGTATGACATCATCAGAGCGTGTATGACATCATCATAGCGCATATGACATCATCAGAGCGTGTATGACATCATCAGAGCGTGTATGACATCATCAGAGCGTGTATGACATCATCAGAGCGTGTATGACATCATCAGAGCGTGTATGACATCATCAGAGCGTGTATGACATCATCAGAATGACTAGTTTATGTGTTTCATTTAAAATACATTTGTTGTTTTAGTTTTGTATTAATATTCATAGTTTTTAATATTTACAATAGTAAGAATAATTATATAACAAAACATACTTTTACATATTTTTCAGACCACATGACTCTTGACGAAGTCGTAACTGCTTTCATTTGTTTTCAAACCAAAATATGTCCAAACATCAGCTTTAAAAGCTGCTGGACTCACTGTATCCTCTCGTCCTCAGTCATCATTCTTCCTTGCTGTGGAGGACCTAATGACTGCTGCCATCTAGAGGCCGGAAGTTTAATTCAAACACAAAAATTAAAAAATGCTGTGAATATTGCGATATTAATTGCTAAAAAAAGAGTAATTATTAATCTTTATACACACTTTATTGAAATATAAACAATAGAAGAAATAAAATGTGATTTGAAAAGTTAAATATTGATGCGATATCTTTATTTTCTTCATGTCCAACCGTCAGTAAAGTAAACACACGAATCAAGGGAAGGCGACACAAGACCTGATCAACTAAAATAAACGAAGGTTCCATACGTCCGTCAACATGCGAGGTCGTCCAACATTTGGCTGTCAATCATTGTCGCAGGGGTCACGACCCCATGGTTTATTCATGAGTCCACGTCAGCGACACCTGTGACATCATCACATGGATCTGAACCTTCAACACAAGTTTGAAACTCTCAGGAGATAAAACCTCATCAAACATTCACACATGACAAGGAGACCTCCTCAAGTTTTACCTTACCTTACCTTACCTTACCTTACCTTACCTTACCTTACCTTACCTTACCTTACCTTACCTTACCTTACCTTACCTTACCTTACCTTACTTTACCTTACCTTACCTTACCTTACTACCTTACCTTACCTTACCTTTACTTTACCTTACCTTACCTTACCTTACCTTACCTTACCTTACCTTACCTTACCTTACCTTACCTTACCTTACATTACCTTACCTTACCTAACCTTACCTTACCTTACTTTACCTTACTTTACCTTACCTTACCTTACCTTACTTTACCTTACCTTACCTTACCTTACCTTTACCTTACCTTACCTTACCTTACTTTACCTTACCTTACCTAACCTTACCTTACCTTACATTACCTTACCTAACCTTACCTAACCTTACCTTACCTTACCTTACCTTACCTTACCTTACTTTACCTTACCTTACCTTACCTTACCTTACCTAACCTTACCTTACCTTACCTTACCTTACCTTACCTTACTTTTACCTTACCTTACCTTACCTTACCTTACCTTACCTTACCTTTACCTTACCTTTTACCTTACCTTACCTTACCTTACCTTACCTTACCTTACCTTACCTTACCTTACCTTACCTTACCTTACCTTACCTTACTTTACCTTACCTTACCTTACCTTACCTTACCTTACCTTACCTTACCTTACCTTACTTTACCTTACCTTACCTTACCTTACCTTACCTTACCTTACCTTACTTTACCTTACCTTACCTTACCTTACTTTACCTTACCTTACCTTACTTTACCTTACCTTACCTTACCTTACCTTACTTTACCTTACCTTACCTTACCTTACCTTACCTTACCTTACTTTACCTTACTTTACCTTACCTTACCTTACCTTACCTTAATTTACCTTACCTTACCTTACCTTACCTTACCTTACCTTACTTTACCTTACTTTACCTTACCTTACCTTACCTTACCTTACCTTACCTTACCTTACCTTAATTTACCTTACCTTACCTTACCTTACCTTACCTTACCTTACCTTACCTTAATTTACCTTACCTTACCTTACCTTACCTTACCTTACTTCAGCACATTTGTGATCCTGGTCTGAAATATTGAATAATAATAATATTTGAACAAATAAACATGAAAATGTACGACAATAAAATAATAATGACAGGAATCATCGTCATTAGTGCAGCAGA
>JACEEU010000731.1:1368578-1478578 GCA_016630915.1 Callionymus lyra | reverse complement strand
TAGTGATATATCATGATAGTGTAGTAACAAGTATATATGTGTGTAGTATTGTCCAGTATTTGACTCTGGTGTTGTGATAGTGTAGTAACAAGTATATATGTGTAGTATTGTCCAGTACTTGACTCTGTTTGTGATAGTGTAGTAACAAGTATATATGTGTAGTATTGTCCAGTACTTGACTCTGGTGTTGTATAGTGTAGTAACAAGTATTATGTGTAGTATTGTCCAGTACTTGACCCTGGTTTGTATAGTGTAGTAACAAGTATATATGTGTAGTATTGTCCAGTACTTGACTCTGTGTTGTGATAGTGTAGTAACAATATATATGTGTAGTATTGTCCAGTACTTGACTCTGGTGTTGTGATAGTGTAGTAACAAGTATATATGTGTAGTATTGTCCAGTACTTGACTCTGGTGTTGTGATAGTGTAGTAACAAGTATATATGTGTAGCAATGTCCAGTACTTGACTCTGGTGTTGTGATAGTGTAGTAACAAGTATATATATGTGTAGTATTGTGCAGTACTTGACTCTGGTGTTGTGATAGTGTAGTAACAAGTATATATATGTGTAGTATTGTGCAGTACTTGACTCTGGTGTTGTGATAGTGTACTAACACGTATATATGTGTAGTATTGTCCAGTACTTGACTCTGGTCTTGTGATAGTGTAGTAACAAGTTTATATGTGTAGTATTGTCCAGTACTTGACTCTGCTGTTGTGATAGTGTAGTAACAAGTATTTATATGTGTAGTATTGTGCAGTACTTGACTCTGGTGTTGTGATAGTGTAGTAACAAGTATATATGTGTAGTATTGTCCAGTACTTGACTCTGGTGTTGTGATAGTGTAGTAACAAGTATATATGTGTAGTATTGTCCAGTACTTGACTCTGGTGTTGTGATAGTGTAGTAACAAGTATATATGTGTAGTATTGTCCAGTACCTGACTCTGGTGTTGTGATAGTGTAGTAACAAGTATATATGTGTAGTATTGTCCAGTACTTGACTCTGATGTTGTGATAGTGTAGTAACAAGTATATATGTGTAGTATTGTCCAGTACTTGACTCTGGTGTTGTGATAGTGTAGTAACAAGTATATATATATGTGTAGTATTGTGCAGTAATTGACTCTGATGTTGTGATAGTGTACTAACACGTATATATGTGAAGTATTGTCCAGTACTTGACTCTGATGTTGTGATAGTGTAGTAACAAGTATATATGTGTAGTATTGTCCAGTACTTGACTCTGATGTTGTGATAGTGTAGTAACAAGTATATATGTGTAGTATTGTCCAGTACTTGACTCTGGTGTTGTAGTATTTTCAGACCACATGACTCTTGATGAAGTCGTAACTACCTTTCATTTGTTTTCAAACCAAAATATGTCCAAACATCAGCTTTAAAAGCTGCTGGACTCACTGTATCCTCTCGTCCTCAGTCCTTATTCTTCCTGTAGCTGTGGAGGACGTAACGACTGCTGCCATTTACAGGTTTATTCACATTTAGTTAATTATAATTCATAATGTATAAAGTTATATATATATATATATCCTTGCATATCCTTGTTCATGTACATCATTGAAATATAAACCATAATACTAATGATAAAAAATTCAATATAGTTTGAAAGACCAAAAAATAGAAATACTAGGTAGCAATACATACAGTGCTGTTTAATATTAATACAGCAGCATAAAAATAAAATTAGAATAGAAAAAAGAATATGAATATACCATGGTCAAGAATAATTAATTATTTTAAAATAATAATCCGGATACAACAAAGACACTGTTTCTTTGAGTGAAATCACAAACAGTTGTTATCCTGTAAAACTACAAAATGAAATACTTGCTAGTCCAGCTGTTCAATACAGCGTTGAACATTATGAGGAGAAATGTAGTCGCGACGAAAAAGGTTGTATTAAAGTTGCAATAAGTAATATTGATATAGTTGTTTCTGGCTCCACCCAGTGCAGAAGAGTAGAACTGCAGTTTATGATTTTCCACACATTTGTGTTTGTTGACAAAATGAGACTCTTGTTGTTTTATGATTTTCCTCCCAGGCTTAAAACCTTGTTATGGATCACGTTTCTTCTCCGAGTCTCAACCGGACGTCAAAGCTCTGAGCAGCTTCTCAGGCCCGACGTGTGAAACCACAGCAAGGTTGTCGTGAAGGCGGCGAATAATGAGCGACACACGGTCGTCAACATGGCGGCAAAAGTCACCCTTGAAACGATCGACGGATTCGAGGCCGCGTTAATTTCACTAATGAAGCGTCTTTGACGCTGGTCGTCACGCGCCTGCAGGCACGACCTTCAGTGATGATGGTCTTCAAACCCACGCAGTGACCTCCACGTCACGTGACCACGGTTCCAAGCTCAGTCGCTTCCTTCGTCTCCGAGACTAACGTGAGGATCATTGTCCTCTCACGGTTGAAACTGAGCTGTCTGAGGCCATGGTTCTCAGTGGAAATCTTTAGAAAGAGACGTCAGATATAAAAAAAACTGTTTATTCTTTTCTATGATCAGCAAAATGAAAGCATTTCTTTCAATCATTTCATTAAAAAAAAAAAATAAATCCCTGCTTAACAAGTCAAGTGAAAAACAAGCACTTAAAGATACAAAACACCCCCGTCCTTATGGACCGTTCCACCCACCAGCACCAAAACATTGGTCATTTTATTTATTTATTTTAACCAAGTGGTTCAGTCGCTCTTGTCCTCGACCCTGAACAAGGACGTATTAACATATTTGTATCACAAACTGATTGTATCAATTATTTATGAAGTATATTTAAATAATAAAATAAATAGTAACAATAATATTAGTTGTGTTGCGATCGTGCGTTGAGTTGTGATTCTCTGCTCGTCAGCCCTGGAGAAATGATCTTCTTCAACTGTCACATCAGGTCAAAAGTCACGGCGTCTTGTGTGTTTGTCTTCAAGTGTCTTCAAAACAATGACAGGATGTTGAAGAGAGACTTCTTCTCCTCCGTCTGACGCGTGTCCATCACTCGCTCGGAAAATAAATACTTGACGTTTTCCTGGAAACCCAGAGATTATAAAGACAGATATTAAATCCAACACAGGCCTCTGGGTGATTGTATTTAATCACGTGGCAGGTTTAAAAAGAGAATGGTGGTTCGCTGAGGTGTGTGTAGATGTGTTGATCAGCGAGTGTGTGATTCTCACTTGTTAACGCCGCATTGTTCAGATCATGATAATATAAAATGGTGACAAAAACTTCTAGTTTTTAACTCAACATTCACATCTCATGTAGTAAAGTAGTTATAAGCTGAAAAAACTAGATGGCAGCAGTAATCAGGTCCTCCACTTAAAGGAAGAATGATGACTGAGGACGAGAGGATACAGTGAGTCCAGCCGCTTTTAAAGCTGATTTTTGGACATATTTTGGTTTGAAAACAAATGAAAGTAGTTTTGACTTCGTCAAGAGTCATGTGGTCTGTAAATACTACAATACCAGAGTCAAGTACTGGACAATACTACATATATATACTTGTTACTACATGATCATAACACCAGACTCAAGGACTGGACAATACTACACATATATACTTGTTACTACACTATCACAACACCAGAGTCAAGTACTGGACAATACTACACATATATACTTGTTACTACACTATCACAACACCAGAGTCAAGGACTGGACAATACTACACATATATACTTGTTACTACACTATCACAACACCAGAGTCAAGTACTGGACAATACTACACATATATACTTGTTGCTACACTATAACAACACCAGAGTCAAGTACTGGACAATACTACACATATATACTTGTTACTACACTATCACAACACCAGAGTCAAGTACTGGACAATACTACACATATATACTTGTTACTACACTATCACAACACCAGAGTCAAGTACTGGACAATACTACACATATATACTTGTTACTACACTATCACAACACCAGAGTCAAGTACTGGACAATACTACACATATATACTTGTTGCTACACTATCACAACACCAGAGTCAAGTACTGGACAATACTACACATATATACTTGTTACTACACTATCACAACACCAGAGTCAAGTACTGGACAATACTACACATATATACTTGTTACTACACTATCACAACACCAGAGTCAAGTACTGGACAATACTACACATATATACTTGTTACTACACTATCACAACACCAGAGTCAAGTACTGGACAATACTACACATATATACTTGTTGCTACACTATCACAACACCAGAGTCAAGTACTGGACAATACTACACATATATACTTGTTACTACACTATCACAACACCAGAGTCAAGTACTGGACAATACTACACATATATACTTGTTACTACACTATCACAACACCAGAGTCAAGTACTGGACAATACTACACATATATACTTGTTACTACACTATCACAACACCAGAGTCAAGTACTGGACAATACTACACATATATACTTGTTGCTACACTATCACAACACCAGAGTCAAGTACTGGACAATACTACACATATATACTTGTTGCTACACTATCACAACACCAGAGTCAAGTACTGGACAATACTACACATATATACTTGTTACTACACTATCACAACACCAGAGTCAAGTACTGGACAATACTACACATATATACTTGTTACTACACTATCACAACACCAGAGTCAAGTACTGGACAATACTACACATATATACTTGTTGCTACACTATCACAACACCAGAGTCAAGTACTGGACAATACTACACATATATACTTGTTACTACACTATCACAACACCAGAGTCAAGTACTGGACAATACTACTACGCATATATACTTGTTGCTACACTATCACAACACCAGAGTCAAGTACTGGACAATACTACACATATATACTTGTTGCTACACTATCACAACACCAGAGTCAAGTACTGGACAATACTACACATATATACTTGTTACTACACTATCACAACACCAGAGTCAAGTACTGGACAATACTACACATATATACTTGTTACTACACTATCACAACACCAGAGTCAAGTACTGGACAATACTACACATATATACTTGTTGCTACACTATCACAACACCAGAGTCAAGTACTGGACAATACTACACATATATACTTGTTACTACACTATCACAACACCAGAGTCAAGTACTGGACAATACTACACATATATACTTGTTACTACACTATCACAACACCAGAGTCAAGTACTGGACAATACTACACATATATACTTGTTGCTACACTATCACAACACCAGAGTCAAGTACTGGACAATACTACACATATATACTTGTTACTACACTATCACAACACCAGAGTCAAGTACTGGACAATACTACACATATATACTTGTTGCTACACTATCACAACACCAGAGTCAAGTACTGGACAATACTACACATATATACTTGTTACTACACTATCACAACACCAGAGTCAAGTACTGGACAATACTACACATATATACTTGTTACTACACTATCACAACACCAGAGTCAAGTACTGGACAATACTACACATATATACTTGTTGCTACACTATCACAACACCAGAGTCAAGTACTGGACAATACTACACATATATACTTGTTGCTACACTATCACAACACCAGAGTCAAGTACTGGACAATACTACACATATATACTTGTTGCTACACTATCACAACACCAGAGTCAAGTACTGGACAATACTACACATATATACTTGTTACTACACTATCACAACACCAGAGTCAAGTACTGGACAATACTACACATATATACTTGTTACTACACTATCACAACACCAGAGTCAAGTACTGGACAATACTACACATATATACTTGTTGCTACACTATCACAACACCAGAGTCAAGTACTGGACAATACTACACATATATACTTGTTGCTACACTATCACAACACCAGAGTCAAGTACTGGACAATACTACACATATATACTTGTTACTACACTATCACAACACCAGAGTCAAGTACTGGACAATACTACACATATATACTTGTTGCTACACTATCACAACACCAGAGTCAAGTACTGGACAATACTACACATATATACTTGTTACTACACTATCACAACACCAGAGTCAAGTACTGGACAATACTACACATATATACTTGTTGCTACACTATCACAACACCAGAGTCAAGTACTGGACAATACTACACATATATACTTGTTGCTACACTATCACAACACCAGAGTCAAGTACTGGACAATACTACACATATATACTTGTTACTACACTATCACAACACCAGAGTCAAGTACTGGACAATACTACACATATATACTTGTTACTACACTATCACAACACCAGAGTCAAGTACTGGACAATACTACACATATATACTTGTTACTACACTATCACAACACCAGAGTCAAGTACTGGACAATACTACACATATATACTTGTTACTACACTATCACAACACCAGAGTCAAGTACTGGACAATACTACACATATATACTTGTTACTACACTATCACAACACCAGAGTCAAGTACTGGACAATACTACACATATATACTTGTTACTACACTATCACAACACCAGAGTCAAGTACTGGACAATACTACACATATATACTTGTTACTACACTATCACAACACCAGAGTCAAGTACTGGACAATACTGCACATATATACTTGTTACTACAGTATTACTATATATAAATCAACACACTCTTGACACACACACACCTGGACTTAAGTCATTCCTCTAAGATGCAGGTAGTAATGGTGAAAAAAGTCGTAACAAGATAAAAAAAAAAAAAATTCTTGCTCAAGGTTAGGTTAGTCATTACAGTCATTACGTCCTCCACAGCTAGAGGGAGCTTGAGATCCTGTGAGATCCTTGCGATGACTGAGGACGAGAGGATACAGTGACAAACTTAAAAAACAAATGTATTCCTTAATAAAGATCTCACCGAATATTCTAGGCTTAACCAAGGTTTCAGCAGAAACTTTGATTCAAATAAGTCACAGGAGACATTTTTATTTCTCTCTGTCTTTTAAAGCCTGGTCAGTCAGAGACAGTTATTTATGTTGTTCAGGGAAACTCGTCGTTCACACAAAAGATGCAATTTATTTTGTTCATCCAGATCTTTTAGGGTTCAATGCTATTAGCCTCTTTTGTTCCGCTCAGCTTTTCCAACCGATTTGAATAGTGAATCAGCAGCTTCTTGCAGCTACTTCTCTCCAGTGTGTGCTTTAAACAACATGAGTTTCACATCATTCCTCGCACGTGTGTGCAGCCCGAGGTCTGGCTTCGCTGCTGTGCTGCTGACGAGATCAGCTTGACGGCGAACAGGGGGGTTAAAGCTCCACAACAACCGGCTCTCGTCACTATTTGTATTCAGTTCCGTGTCCACCGGCCGCCGCTGAAGAGGCGTCAGGTGTCGAGCCACCAAACAAAAGTGCTCGCCCACAGGAGTCGCTCGCATCACCTCGGAACCTTCAAAATAATGGCTCTTAACGTGGACGACTTTGTTGTTTCGCTCCGAGACTGAGTCAGAAAAAAAGAGTCAAACTGTGACCAACACAAGCCCACGAAGGTAGAGAATAGGAGAGAGAGGACATGTTTGCACTCTGGACGTGAGAAGAAGAGGAAGATTATTTTATCCTCTGTTTGTCGAAAGTAAAACGAAGAAATATGCACAACCGAGGCGTCTCAAGACGTCTGGACGCGTCTCTCACGGAACGTAAAGTTCATTTAGTCATGATCAAGTTGGTAATATGTTCCTCCACCTCCAACCTTTTGTAAACAAAGACTATAAACTTTACATTGGCATGCTTCTGGCCACTAGATGGCAGCAGTCGTTACGTCCTCCACAGCTACAGGAAGAATGATGACTGAGGACTAGAGGATACAGTGAGTGTTTGGACATATTTTGGTTTGAAAACAAATGATCGTGACTTTCATATAAACATACACTTTTGTCTACAACTCTAAAAAGAACATTACATTACATTACTCTGAAAATAATCTCAACCCTGAGGGTGAGTAGAAAATGAGTGAAGTTTAAAGGTCTCAGACTATCTTCACTGAGGAGAAAAGTACATCATAATAATACTACTACTAATAATAATTATGGTATAATCTTCCTGACAGTTGTGTTTTGGAAAATGAAAAACATCTGAGGACGTAAACAAAGAGGTCCGACTTCACCGCAGACTTTAAGCCACTAAAATAAGATTAAAAAAGTAAAGTGCGTCGATGATCCAACAAAATAAAAGAACATTTGCAGACATTAAATGTCTTTTAGTTCTGACCATGAGTTGATAACATAATTATCCGTCCCTGACGACCCTCTCACTTAATCTTAAACGACAGGTCTGATCCAATCAAATCTCTTAGTGCTCCACTCAAGGGGCGGAGCTTCTGACAAAGAAAGCATCCCATTGGTTGATGTTCTAATGGGGGGGGGGGTTGTCCAGTCAGCCTGACCTTCACTAACATGGTTTTCTGTAAGTGTGTAGAAGGTTAGAGATCATCAGAGGCAGCTCAGAAGGTTGTTGTTGTTATTGTTGTTATTATTGTTGTCCTTGAGCAAGACTCTTAAACCTGGAGCGCTGCGTTGCAGCCTACTTCCACCAGAGGTAGATTCAACGCCAGCTGAGTGTGTGTGGACCGTGATTAAAAGTGAGAGAGAAGATTTAACATTAGAAAAGATAAGATCCCAGAAATCATTGAAATCCGTCCATTTTTTCATGTGATTCTTCCTCTGACTGAAGCTCGACAGCCACTTATCTGATAGTTCTCCCTGATGTTCTTCTGATCGCAGGTCTCTCTTCCCCACTTTGTTGCCTTGAAGAAAATAATGAGCGATTAAAAGGCAGAAAAAAAGAATCACAACCTCTTCACTTCCTCTTAAAAACCTCTTCCTGTGGTAATTGTTGCACTTGTGTAAACTTCTGGTGAGGAAACAAACACCAGAGCATGTGCTTCACAGTAGGAAGAATCAATTGTGGATCGTGGAATGAAGCCGCCGGTGCTGAGTGCTTCCTGTTACCATGGAAACACTAGATTTGAGAATAGTGAGTGCAAAATGACTCCCTAACCACTTTCTCTCCTCCACATCAGCTCCTTCACCTCCAAAACACCAGCTGTATCTGAGACCAACAACAAGCTTGGAGACGCTCTGTCTTGAACCAGGACTTTATGTTCAGAGCTGCTGCCAACACTTTAGATCACATTAAATACTGGCACAAATATTTCCTTCATTTTTGCTCTTTAAGAAAACAAAAGATTGTGTTGATCCATTTAAAAGTCGTAGTTTCATTTCAACGAGAATCCACGGCAAAAAGATGTTGGATTCGGGAGATAATTTATTGTTAAAGAAACAATGTGTAGCTTTAAAAGATTGTTTCTGGCTCCATCTAGAGTCGAAACAGTGTAACTGCATAGTCTTGGAACCCTTTTTGTCAAATACTTCATGTACTTATGTTGACATTACAAGAGAAGAGGTTTTATATTTCTGATAAAACTCTGCTTTACCCTGATTCTCTGATGTTGTCTTGAACATTTAAGCATATATTTTATTGAATATTGTTTTATTTGTTTAAGCGCTTTGTGACCCTGGTCGGGAAAAGTTCTCTACAAATATAAATTACTGACTTTCTAACTATATATATATATATATTCAATATATCATATATATATATATATATTTATATACAAAAGGTATTTCTGTTTGTGTATATACTGTATATATATGAGTGTGTGTATATAAATGTAAATATGTGTGTGTGTGTGTGCGTGTACAGTATATATGTGTGTGTGTATACTGTATATATATATATATATATATATATATATATATATATATGCGTGTGTTTATATATCAGTGTTTGCATGAGTGTGTGTGTATAAATATGTGTGTATATATATGTATGTATGTTTATATATGAGTGTGTGCATGCATGTGTGTGTATAAATATGTGTGTATATATATGTGTCTCTGTTTATATATCAGTGTGTGCATGCGCGTGTGTGTATAAATATATGTGTATAAATATTTGTGTGTGTTTACATATCAGTGTGTGTATAAATATGTGTATATATATGTGTTTGTGTTCATATATGAGTGTGTGCATGTGTGTGCTTTTATATATATGTATGTGTGTATGTGTGTGTATGTGTGTTTATGTAGTATTTTCAAAATATACACAACATTTCATAATTATTTAAAGTAGATGTAATTTCTGTGATGTTTTCCTTAAAAGAATCCATTTATACTGAACAACAAACATCTGTTGATCAAACAAGGCTGCACTGATCGTTCTTTTCTCATTAAAGATCTTCTTGTGATAACATCTTCCTCCTAAATGATACTTTTGTTAATTACACACGTAATCTAACTCAGCTTCAGGGTATTTTTAAAGATGTATTTCGGACATAACAGCGTCTCCTCGGTCGAATAAACCAGAGTCTGATATGAAAACAAACTCGTGGGAAATAAAAGCTGCCACTAACATGTGATCCATCACGTTTATTACTATTGAATTAGTTTAGTCACAAATTGATTCAGAGCCTGTTGCTGTCGTCGACTCACAGTCGCCGGATTCTGACCAAACGTACGATACATGCTAGTGTGGTCTAGAGAGCTGTTACACTGTTCTGACACTGGGGGGAGCTAGAAACAATACAATCAATCTTTCATGTTAACCTTTGACAACTCTGTTGCTAATAATGCTAACAAAAATACTAATTAAAGCTTCACAGTACAACAATAAATGATCTTTATTTGTTTGATTGTCTGTTTTTTTGAGGAGGAGTGAAGCCATTATTGCGTCATAATGGACTCTCGTAACCTCTTGTTCGTCCAGATTTCAGAGCACCTTTATAAAGTTTTATCTTGACCTTTAAAGTATATTTATTTTTTTGATTTGAGTATTGTTTTGATTGTTTAAGCGCTTTGTGACCCTGGTCTGGAAAAGCGCTATATAAATACAATGACTTACTTACTTACTTAGATTTCACAATATTCAAGTGTATTTGTGTACAAATAGTGTAACACGTCATCACTCTCACTCCAGAACAAGTGGAAGCTGCAGTTGGATGGACTCTGATTATCACGTTGTAAAAGCGACATGTTGGACAAATGGTTTGAGTCTCTGAAGGATTGAGAGTCAGAAGCAGTGGATCAATGAGAACAGAAGCATCTGTTGTGATTTGAACTCTGTCTTGGCTGCGTCTCCCTCGACGGCTTGTTTGTGTCTCAGTGCAGCAGATATTGATGCATCAGCAGCTATTGATGGCTGTTGCTACACACACACACACACACACACACACACACACACACACACACACACACACACACACACACACACACACACACACACACTCACACTCACACTCACACTCACACTCACACTCACACTCACACTCACACTCACACGCACACACACACACACACACACACACACACACGCACACACACACACACACGCACACGCACACGCACACGCACACGCACACGCACACGCACACGCACACGCACACACACACACACACACACACACACACACACACACACACACACACACACTCACACACACACGCACTCACACACACACACACACACACACACATATATATATATACATACAGATACACACATATATAATATATATACATACAGATACACACATATATAATACATATACATACACATACTGTACACACATACAGTATATAATATATATACATACACACACACACATATATAATATATATACATACACACACACACACATATAATAAATATATATACACATACACATACACACATATATAATATATACACATACACACACACACATATATAATAAATATCATACAGATACACACATATATAATACATATACATACACATACTGTACACACACAGTATATAATATATATACATACACATACACACATATAAATATGTATACATCCATCCACACACACATATATAATAAATATATACACATACACATACACACATATATAATATGTATATATATATACACACACACACATATATAATATAATATATATATATATATACTATATTACTTACCACAACCCATAGCGACGGCCTGTAGAGGGCAGAGCATGCATGAAGTGGAACTTATGTTTCAAACGAATAGAAAATACTGCCTTGCCAAAGAGTTCAGGGTAAAACTTTTAAAAAGGTCATATTGTGATCAGTGATAGTATGTGTTAATATTTTCCTGGTGTAAGGTTTGAAAAACACTTTTCTTTCCTTGTTTTTGTGACTCAATCATTTGTTTTTTGGCACAATGTGGAAAACAAATCCCTTCATTCATCCATCAGCCTATAGAGTCTTGACGGACGCACGACTCCTCGTACTTCACAGATTCAACGTCTCCAGGATCAATAACCGTTAAGAGCCAGATTGAGGCGAGAAGCCTCATCAATCGCACGAATGTCGACAAGTTGTGACTTTATGTCGAAAACAAAGTGTCCTTTCCATGATGTTGAAAGACGTTGAAACGATCGTCGCTGATGCATCACAAGATCACACAGACCTTCGACAAACCTTCAGTCACTTCTCTCTAAACATCGTCTTCAATCGCAGAAATGAAAGCAATCGTGTTTTATATCACATTAATAACTAAAGGTTGCAATGGAGACGGTGTTTGCATTCATTTTTAAAACAGTAAATAAAATTGAATATTGACATATGCAAGAAGAAAATGTAAATTTTTTACTTCTTTACAGGAAACAAAGAAAAAAAACTTTCATTTAAACGACTTTGTGAACATAAAAGTCTTTTTTTAAGATGATCAATCCTGCAAATCCCTGGACCGAGAATTATCATCTTCTTCTCTGAGATCCTCATGAAGCAACTTCTTCAAACGCTCGACATCTTGGCCCAGAAACAGCGATTTTGATATAATCCGATAAATTCCCTGGGATTAATGTTGGAGGTCTTGACACTATAACCAAAGATGTTCCTCACTTGCTGGTGTTCGTCAGAGTCTCGTTGAAACCCTCGTGTCTCCTCAACATCAAGCCACAGAACCAAGTGTTGTAAGAAAACTGATCCAGGATCTGGTGTTTGATTGATAGGCCTGAGGCGACAGGAAGTTTATCTTGATACAGTCAGTTAGCGAATCACAATATTAAATTATAATTAGTCATTATAAACAACCTGATTATAACGAATATCATTATTTTCAGAAGAAAAGGTCTAATTGGTTTATTAAAAAAACATCATTTTCAGACAGAGTTGGATGTTTTCATTGCAGTAATTAATTATGTTGCTATAATGACACAGAAAAGTGAGCGTTGGTCACGACCGTCGTACAAACATTTCTGCCTGTAACTCAAAAAACACACAGATTACTGTGAAAATAATCCGACCATTAGTCGATGTCCGGGGCAGGAAACAGGATTAAAGATGGAACTCGTTCATGATCAAGAACAAACAGAAAGAACAGCACGAGGCACTGATGAAAAACAACATCAGCCGACAGTGAAGCGACACTTTAGTAGAACAACACACCAGCGACTCCTTGACGTCACGACACAGACGGACAGATTTCAAACACACAACATCAGGAGCACAACAGGAAGTGAGCACGACTGAAACACACAGTGGGTGTGTGAGTCCCAAATGTGTGTGTGTTGTGTTCCACTTGTGTCCCACTGCACTTAATATTTTGAGAACACAAGCGTGTCCCGATGAGCAGTGTGTGAAAATATAGTGCACTATGAGCACTCAAGTGTGGATCGATGAACACTTTCCACCCTCGACGTCCTCCATCTTAGTGACGTAGATGAAGTTAAACTGAAGCTTAACTGAAGCTAAACTGAAGCTAAACTAAAGCTAAACTCATGATAAAACTGAAGTTAAACTGAAGCTAAACTGAAGTTAAACTGAAGCTAAACTGAAGCAAAACTGATGCTAAACTGAAGATAAACTGAAGCTAAACTGAAGCTAAACTGAAGCTAAACTGAAGCTTAACTGAAGCTAAACTGAAGCTAAACTAAAGCTAAACTGATGCTAAACTGAAGCTAAACTGAAGCTAAACTGATGCTAAACTGAAGATAAACTGAAGCTAAACTGAAGCTAAACTGAAGCTAAACTGAAGTTAAACTGAAGCTAAACTGAAGCAAAACTGATGCTAAACTGAAGATAAACTGAAGCTAAACTGAAGAAGCTAAACTGAAGCTAAACTGAAGCTAACTGAAGCTAAACTGAAGCTTAACTGAAGCTAAACTGAAGCTAAACTAAAGCTAAACTGATGCTAAACTGAAGCTAAACTGAAGCTAAACTGATGCTAAGCTGAAGCTAAACTGATGATAAACTGAAGCTAAACTGAAACTAAACTGAAGCTAAACTGAAGCTAAAATGAAGTTAAACTGAAGCTAAACTGAAGATAACATTAAGCTAAACTGAAGCTAAACTGAAGATAAACTGAAGATAAACTGAAGCTAAACTGAAGATAAACTGAAGATAAACTGAAGATAAACTGAAGCTAAACTGAAGCTAAAATGAAGTTAAACTGAAGCTAAACTGAAGATAACATTAAGCTAAACTGAAGCTAAACTGAAGATAAACTGAAGATAAACTGAAGCTAAACTGAAGATAAACTGAAGATAAACTGAAGATAAACTGAAGCTAAACTGAAGCTAAACTGAAGATAAACTGAAGCTAAACTGGAAGCTAAACTGAAAAAAGTAATAACAAAAGTAATAACACAATAACACAACTTACTAAATTGTTATTGGAGAAAAGTGTCAAGTGTCGATGATAGTGTTTCTACAGCTGGTTGAAATCATCCTTAAATAGTAGTAGAAGAAGAAGCCGTCGTGTCATTTCCTGTTAGTGTGTAGCAGCAGAGTTTGATTTGAGACATACTATCTGTGGAGGATTAGTTACTAGTTAGTACACTATCCTGATGATACTAACCAGTGCACTAAGACAAGTATGTTTGACACAGCATTTGATTTGAGACAGAACAACACTGTCCAGCACTGCACAAGCAAGTGCACTGTCTTTAAGTATACTGTGCACAGCGCGCTCCATTTTCACACACTGCTCATTGAGACGCACTTGTGTACTCAAAATATGAAGTGTAAGTGAACAATTTGGGACACACACCGATGGACTACACAATAAAACCAGGAAGAGACGAGAAGCACATGAAGGACAGTCGAGTAGAAAATGAATCAATTCAAGTTTTGGCTGAACTGTCTCTTTAAAAATACAATTTAGTTCATGTTTTTATTTAGAATAGCAAGTGTTTCCAAAATGATCATTTCATTTAATTCAGGCTTTTAAAAACATTTTTATTCTTCACGTTTCAAAGCTTGTTTTCCAACAAACACACATGTCAGTGCGGAACACTTCAGTTTTCAAGACTTCATCTCGTCGTTCCGTTACTGATGGATTCAAAACACAAAATGGATTTTTATTCTGCTGCGGAAATGTAGGTGGAATGTGGAGTAAGAATGTTTTTGAAAGATGATGGAAAGAAGGTGAAGAAAGAGTCTTGCAGGGTTGAGGGTTCAAATCCCTGAGAAAGAAAGGCTGATGGAAAGAAGGTGAAGAAAGAGTCTTGCAGGGTTGAGGGTTCAAATCCCTAGAAAGAAGGTGATGGAAAGGTGAGAAAGAGTTTGAGGGTTGAGGGTTCAAATCCCTGTGAGGAGACTAAACGAGCGTCAGGACGCCACAGAATCTCTGATCCTTCCCTTCAGACTGAGAATGTCTGAAGAATTGATCGATTTGAATTTCAATAGAGTCACACATCACAACACACACTCACTGATGATACAATAGAGTCACACATCACAACAACACACACATTGATGATACAATAGAGTCACACATCACAACAACACACACTCACTGATGATACAATAGAGTCACACATCACAACACACACACTCACTGATGATACAATAGAGTCACACATCACAACACACACACACATTGATGATACAATAGAGTCACACATCACAACACACACACACTGATGATACAATAGAGTCACACATCACAACACACACACTGATGATACAATAGAGTCACACATCACAACACACACACACGTTGATGATACAATAGAGTCACACATCACAACAACACACACTCACTGATGATACAATAGAGTCACACATCACAACACACACACTCACTGATGATACAATATAGTCACAATTCACAACACACACACACATTGATGATACAATAGAGTCACACATCACAACACACACACACTCACTGATGATACAATAGAGTCACACATCACAACAACACACACACACTGATGATACAATAGAGTCACACATCACAACACACACACTCACTGATGATACAATAGAGTCACACATCACAACAACACACACATTGATGATACAATAGAGTCACACATCACAACACACACACACTCACTGATGATACAATAGAGTCACACATCACAACACACACACTCACTGATGATACAATAGAGTCACACATCACTGATGATACAATAGAGTCACACATCACAACAACACACACACTGATGATACAATAGAGTCACACTCACCACAACACACACACACTGATGATACAATAGAGTCACACATCACAACAACACACACTCACTGATGATACAATAGAGTCACACATCACAACAACACACACTGTGATACAATAGAGTCACACATCACGACAACACACACACTGATGATACAATAGAGTCACACATCACAACACACACACGCACTGATGGTACAATATAGTCACACATCACAACAACACACACACACACTGATGATACAATAGAGTCACACATCACAACGACGACACACACACTGATGGTACAATAGAGTCACACATCACAACACACACACACTGATGATACAATACAGTCACACATCACAACACACACACACTAATGATACAATAGAGTCACACATCACGACAACACTCACACACACTTTAGTTGCCTTTAACTACACACTAAGATGTTTCTTCAGACATTATTGGTCGATACAAGAGCAAGTGTGAGTCAAATTGAAATAAAAAGGAACATTGAAGATATTATTTCTCTCTGACTAGAGAATATAAAGTAGACTCTACGGGTCGATGACATCATTCTTCTTCTCTATAGGAAAGGCTTCAATAGAAACAACTTAAATAACCTCATTGTGTGAAACTGAAGGTCGTTGTGACTCCAGAGGTGGATCAGTGGAACAACAGGAACTGTATCTTCTTGAACATCTGAGTCTCGTCCACGTGTGTCTCCAGCATGAGTCTCTGATGAAGGTGTTCGTGAGAATAAAACCATGTGTTTCTTGAAGCTTCACTCGCTGACATCAGATGAATCATCAGAGGAACTCGAGTCGCTTCATGAGAACGACTCTTCATCATCACAACAACACCGTCTTCAGGACGAGGTCGAGATGAGGCTCGACACAGATTTCCGTGGGTCCCTGAAGGCACCACACGTGTCTTCATCTCCGGTGCTTTTATGTCTTTTCCTCGTCATCGTCGATAATGAAACAGTTGTTGTGACTTCAGTCATTAGAAGCATCAGGAACAAGAGATGATCGTCAGAGCCTTGTTTCACTTTCACTGATTTAATGATGGTTTGAAATCTCCATCTTCATCTTCATTTTCATCTTCATCTTCATCTTCATCTTCATTTTCATCTTCATCTTCATTTTCATCTTCATCTTCATCTTCATCTTCATCTTCATCATCATCTTCATCTTCATCTTCATCTTCATCTTCATCTTCATCTTCATCTTCATCTTCATCTTCATCTTCATCTTCATCTTCATCTTCATCTCTTCATCTTCATCTTCATCTTCATCTTCATCTTCATCTTCATCTTCATCTTCATCTTCATCATCATCATCATCTTCATCTTCATCTTCATCTTCATCTTCATCTTCATCTTCATCATCATCATCTTCATCTTCATCTTCATCTTCATCTTCATCTTCATCTCCATCTCCATCTTCATCTTCATCTTCATCTTCATCTTCATCTTCATCTTCATCTTCATCTTCATCTTCATCTTCATCATCATCATCATCATCTTCATCTTCATCTTCATCTTCATCTTCATCTTCATCTTCATCTTCATCTTCATCTTCATCTTCATCTTCATCTTCATCTTCATCTTCATCTTCATCTTCATCTTCATCTTCATCTTCATCTTCATCTTCATCTTCATCTTCATCTTCATCTTCATCTTCATCTTCATCTTCATCTTCATCTTCATCTTCATCTTCCATCTCCATCTCCATCTTCATCTTCATCATCATCATCTTCATCTTCATCTTCATCTTCATCTTCATCTTCATCTTCGTCTTCATCTTCATCTTCATCTTCATCTTCATCTTCATCTTCATCTTCATCTTCATCTTCATCTTCATCTTCATCTTCATCTGAATTTCTTGTGCTTCCTAAAGATTTTCCGTCAGAAACTGGTCCATTTGTGATCCAACACTGGAGCTTGTTAGCTTCAGCACTGACGCCTCCAGTGATCCTCGACGGTCGACATGATCCATGAGTTTGTCTCCAGAGATCCATGAGATCACGCATCTATTAATGGAGTTAAACACTAAACTTATGAATGGTTGGAGTCGACTGTTGCTTCTTCAACATCAACGACGAGACTTTAACATCTTGACGTAGTTATCGACACATGGAGGAGATTCTGAGCCGTTAACAAGTTAATGTCCTTGAATTGACTCTCCTAACACAGACGCACACACAGACTCACACACAGACTCACACAGACTCACACAGACTCACACACAGACTCACACCCAGACTTACACAGACTCACCCAGACTCACACAGACTCACACAGACGCACACAGACGCACACACAGACTCACACAGACTCACACAGACGCACACAGACTAACACAGACGCACACACAGACTCACACAGACGCACACACAGACGCACACACAGACTCACACAGACTAACACAGACTCACCCAGACTCACACAGACTAACACATACGCACACACAGACTCACACAGACTCAAACAGACTCACACCGACTAACACAGACGCACACACAGACTCAAACAGACTCACACAGACTAACACACAGACTCACACAGACTCACAGACCCACACAGACCCACACAGACCCACACAGACCCACACAGACCCACACAGACCCACACAGACTCACACAGACCGACACAGACCCACACAGACCCACACAGACTCACACAGACCCACACAGACCCACACAGACTCACACAGACCCACACAGACCCACACAGACCCACACAGACGCACACACAGACTCACACAGACCCACACAGACCCACACAGACCCACACAGACCCACACAGACCCACACAGACCCACACAGACCCACACAGACCCACACAGACTCACACAGACCCACACAAACCCACACCAGACTCACACAGACTCACACAGACTGGCACAGACTCACACATACCCACACAGACGCACACAGACTCACACCTCCATCCATCACGGTGCAGCCAGCGGCAGCAGCAGATGTGAAGCTTCTGTTTCCTCCTTAACGTCTTCTGAACCAGCAGGAATCACACGTGTCGTGATGCATGAGAACTGCTGTGAAAACCAACTGAGTTTGAAAAGAAGGAACAAAAATGTGGCACGTTTTTCATAGCTCTTTGATGCTTTATATTTTAAAATAAAATACAATAGTGTATAAAATAAAAAATACTCTTTTTTTGTCGTGCGATTCATTTTTGCAACTTGAAAAATGAGGCAATGGCTGAGGACAAGAGGATACAGTGACTCTATTTTAAACAAATGAAATCAGTTACGACTTCGTCAAGAGTCATGTGTTCTGTAAATACTACAACACCAGAGTCAAGTACTGGACAATACTACACATATATACTTGATACTACACTATCACAACACCAGAGTCAAGTACTCACAATTACTACACATATATACTTGTTACTACACTATCACAACACCAGAGTCAAGTACTGGACAATACTACACATATATATTTGATACTACACTATCACAACACCAGAGTCAAGTAGTGGACAATACTACACATATATACTTGTTACTACACTATCACAACACCAGAGTCAAGTACTGGACAATACTACACATATATACTTGTTACTACACTATCACAACATCAGAGTCAAGTACTGGACACTACTACACATATATACTTGTTACTACATTATCACAACACCAGAGTCAAGTACTGGACAATACTACACATATATACTTGTTACTACACTATCACAACACCAGAGTCAAGTACTGGACAATACTACACATATATACTTGTTACTACACTATCACAACACCAGAGTCAAGTACTGGACAATACTACACATATATACTTGTTACTACACTATCACAACACCAGAGTCAAGTACTGGACAATACTACACATATATACTTGTTACTACACTATCACAACACCAGAGTCAAGTACTGGACAATACTACACATATATACTTGTTACTACACTATCACAACACCAGAGTCAAGTTCTGGACAATACTACACATATATACTTGTTACTACACTATCACAACACCAGAGTCAAGTACTGGACAATACTACACATATATACTTGTTACTACACTATCACAACACCAGAGTCAAGTACTGGACAATACTACACATATATACTTGTTACTACACTATCACAACACCAGAGTCAAGTACTGGACAATATTACACATATATACTTGTTACTACACTATCACAACACCAGAGTCAAGTACTGGACAATACTACACATACATCCTTGTTACTACACTATCACAACACCAGAGTCAAGTACTGGACAATACTACACATATATACTTGTTACTACACTATCACAACACCAGAGTCAAGTACTGGACAATACTACACATATATACTTGTTACTACACTATCACAACACCAGAGTCAAGTACTGGACAATACTACACATATATACTTGTTACTACACTATCACAATGTATCGTATCGTTGTAAGGCGATACATAGCAATACACTCTTGACAGTACACACAGCAGAATACAATCTAAAACCTTTTCTACAAACACAAAATACAATTTCTCTCAACAGTTGTTCACAAATCCGTCCAAACCTGTAATAGTGAACATGTCCTTCGGGATCATCACCTCACAGGTGTGTCAGAGATGATTGGATGATAGCTGCAGGTGTGTCTGGACGCACTCAAAGAAAACGGTTCACTTGCATCAGAACACAAGAAGCCACAGAAGTGCGATTGACTGACAGCAGGAAAAGTCCACCAGAGATTGTTGCTCGGGGATTGAACGATCATGTCTTTACGATAAATCGTCTCCAAAGGCGTGTCAGAGACTATGGAAGGACATCAAACCCGCCTCACACCTGCAGACCACATGTCACCACAGCAGCCCAGGACCTCCAGCACCTTCACCTCATAGATGGTCCGAACCCGCACCTAACATCGCTGTCATCACCAAAGAACTTCTGCACAAACCGTCACAAATGTTCTCAGGGAAGCTCTCGTCGTTCTCCTCGGGTCTCGACCCGACTCCAGTTCGTGGTCATGAGGGGACGACTGCTCATGTTGGATGGCGTCTGCCACGTTGGAGATGTTCTCTTCATGGATGAATCACTTGTTCAGGGCAGATGGTCGACGGCGTGTGTGGGTGAGAAGGTCTGTGATGTCACTGTTGTGGATCCACATGGTGCCGGCGGGGTCATGGTATGGACTGATATACCGTGACATGATCATGAGGTCATCACTGTTGTGCATCCAAGAACATCACCTCATGTGACATCAGGAATCCTACGATGAGTGAAAACACTTTGAAGCTAAATGTGGACAAAACTGAAACTCTGGTTATTTCTCCTGATGATAAGTAAGTAAGTTATTTGTATTTATAGAGTGCTTTTCCAGACCAGGGTCACAAAGCGCTTAAACAATCAAAACAATATCCAATAAAGTATATATTTTAAAGATCTGGATAAAACTGATAACACAACAGGAGTTCCAGAAAATCAAGGAAAAGCCTGAACAAATAAAAACGTCTTAAGATGTTTCTTGAAGGAGTCAGTAGATCATCAAACACAGATGTTTCTTGAAGGAGTCAGTAGATCATCAAACACAGATGTTTCTTGAAGGAGTCAGTAGATCATCAAACACAGATGTTTCTTGAAGGAGTCAGTAGATCATCAAACACAGAGATGTTTCTTGAAGGAGTCAGTAGATCATCAAACACAGATGTTTCTTGAAGGAGTCAGTAGATCATCAAACACAGATGTTTCTTGAAGGAGTCAGTAGATCATCAAACACAGAGATGTTTCTTGAAGGAGTCAGTAGATCATCAAACACAGAGATGTTTCTTGAAGGAGTCAGTAGATCATCAAACACACATGTTTCTTGAAGGAGTCAGTAGATCATCAAACACAGAGATGTTTCTTGAAGGAGTCAGTAGATCATCAAACACAGATGTTTCTTGAAGGAGTCAGTAGATCATCAAACACAGAGATGTTTCTTGAAGGAGTCAGTAGATCATCAAACACAGATGTTTCTTGAAGGAGTCAGTAGATCATCAAACACAGATGTTTCTTGAAGGAGTCAGTAGATCATCAAACACAGAGATGTTTCTTGAAGGAGTCAGTAGATCATCAAACACAGATGTTTCTTGAAGGAGTCAGTAGATCATCAAACACAGAGATGTTTCTTGAAGGAGTCAGTAGATCATCAAACACAGATGTTTCTTGAATGAGTCAGTAGATCATCAAACACAGAGATGTTTCTTGAAGGAGTCAGTAGATCATCAAACACAGATGTTTCTTGAAGGAGTCAGTAGATCATCAAACACAGAGATGTTTCTTGAAGGAGTCAGTAGATCATCAAACACAGATGTTTCTTGAAGGAGTCAGTAGATCATCAAACACAGATGTTTCTTGAAGGAGTCAGTAGATCATCAAACACAGAGATGTTTCTTGAAGGAGTCAGTAGATCATCAAACACAAGATGTTTCTTGAAGGAGTCAGTAGATCATCAAACACAGATGTTTCTTGAAGGAGTCAGTAGATCATCAAACACAGATGTTTCTTGAAGGAGTCAGTAGATCATCAAACACAGAGATGTTTCTTGAAGGAGTCAGTAGATCATCAAACACAGAGATGTTTCTTGAAGGAGTCAGTAGATCATCAAACACAGATGTTTCTTGAAGGAGTCAGTAGATCATCAAACACAGATGTTTCTTGAAGGAGTCAGTAGATCATCAAACACAGAGATGTTTCTTGAAGGAGTCAGTAGATCATCAAACACAGATGTTTCTTGAAGGAGTCAGTAGATCATCAAACACAGATGTTTCTTGAAGGAGTCAGTAGATCATCAAACACAGATGTTTCTTGAAGGAGTCAGTAGATCATCAAACACAGATGTTTCTTGAAGGAGTCAGTAGATCATCAAACACAGATGTTTCTTGAAGGAGTCAGTAGATCATCAAACACAGAGATGTTTCTTGAAGGAGTCAGTAGATCATCAAACACAGAGATGTTTCTTAAAGGAGTCAGTAGATCATCAAACACAGATGTTTCTTAAAGGGTCAGTAGATCATCAAGCCCAAAGAGAGAGGAAGATTGTTCCAAAGCTTAGGAGCAACAGTCTGGAAGGATTTCTCTCCTCTGGTCCTGAACCGTGTGCGAGGAACCAACAGTAGATTCTGATCCACAGACCTCAGAGCCCGAGCTGGGGTGTAAGTCTGGATCAGATCACTGATGGAAGGTCTGACCATGAATAGATCTGAAAGTAAGAACCAGAATTTTAAAATGATCCTGAAAGAAACTGGCAGCCAGTGAAGAGTTTGAAGGAGAAATGTGAGTTCTTCTACTAGAGCAGCCAGTGAAGAGTTTGAAGGAGAAATTGAGTTCTTCTTAAGAATAAGAGTTTGAAGGAGAAATGTGAGTTCTTCTACTAGAGCAGCCAGTGAAGAGTTTGAAGGAGAAATGTGAGTTCTTCTACTAGAGCGGCCAGTGAAGAGTTTGAAGGAGAAATGTGAGTTCTTCTACTAGAGCAGCTCAGAATTCTGGCTGCAGAGTTTTGTATGAACTGCAGGCGAGAAGATCCTTATAAGGTTCAGGGTTGAGTCAGTACTTGTGACTTAGGTCAGTCTGTCAAACTGAGAAACCTGGTGTTGTATTTGACAAAGACATGTCTCTAGTTCAACACTGAAGAACATTTTGTCACAACAGGATCTGGATCTTATAATGTGTTTGTGTCGTTTACTCTATTGTAACAGTTTATTTTGTGTCTTAACAAGAAGGATGTGATTTGAGACTCTGATCCTCTTGGTCTGACACACCTGAGTATGAGGTGAGGATCCCAAAGGAGAAGTTCACTGTCACAGGTTTGGACAAAGATTTGAGAGAAATCTTTTAGATCTTTGAGTTCATCTCTTAAAAATAGAAGCAAAGACAAAAGTGTTATTTGTTTAGAGTGAAGTCAACTGTGTTAAACTGTGTCAACACTGATCTTGGTGCAGCAACCGAGGGTCTTTCGTTGCTCGTCCATCAAGTCACGCCAACATTCCCAGAGCTTCAAACCTGAGCATTAGTTGAGACTTGTTGGAGTGAGGAGGCAATTCTGTGGCTCCTGAAGCCAATAAGGGATTCCAGGCAGAAGCATGAAATGAGCTGGCATGTCCACAGACCCATCATCCTCTTTTTATTTTTTTTTATCGTCCCAGGTTTAAGGACCTCCGCGCCGGCTCTGCTATTACTGCCCGACTCTCCGTTCTGTCTCTCTCGTCTTCAATTATCTTTTAATGAGCGTCCCCGTGACTTGAATCTACTGCATCCAGGGGGTTGCAGGGGTTGCCATGGTGACCACAGAATCCAAGTAGCAGGGATTCAGTGAACGTCGGAGAAATCATGAGATGCAACAACTTGTCGTCATCATCATCGAAATGTTGCTTTAAAAAAACCAAACATGACGCCCGTGTTCCCGCACATCCTACGTCTCACTCCATAGGTCACTCCGTCTTCCTGAAACATAAACATCGGACAACATGCAGGGAATTCAACCGCAAATGTTTACCGAAGACACTGAGCAGATCTTTTCTGTGTAAATATCGTTTGTCTCGATCCAAGAGAAGTTTCACTTCATGAATGCTTTGTTTTCGTTCCTCTGGTCGTCTTTACCTGCGTCTCACCTCAGTGAAGATCCCTTGAATAAACACCAGCGAATGAAACACAAACAACATCTGTTTTCTGCCACGAGACGGAAGCATGAAAAATGGAAAATGTAGGAACATCCGCCAACATGACAGCTTGAAAGCTTCCTCGCTCTGCTGCGGTTCAAGAGGCTCCATCCCATAAAACAAGTCTTGCTGCACGGTGAAGACATATTCAAAATGACTTCCCTATATGTGTATTCATTGATGGGTTGAATGTATGTCCTCTTTCAGATGTACTCAATTGTTAAACATTGATAATGTTATCTCTTATTCAGATCTTAAACATCTTCTTGTATTCTGTCTGACGACAGCTGCCTTTTCCAGGCAGCAGGGTTCAAAAGGTTTGGGGTTTAAAGGTTCAGGGTTCAGGGGCTCTGGGCATCTATTCCTTAACTTGTATGGACCTTGGTGCCACTCTGTGTTAGAAGTGCTGACTGTGAAGGACATTATTGGTAAGAGAAGGATGGAGCCACGTGGAAATGCTGTCCTTGTTTGTTTTCGACTCTTAAAATGTCAAGACACAGAATTGATGGTCTACAGACCTGGTTTGAGATAACAAGTGTGAAGGAAGTCTGAAGATTCTTTGTTTAGGTCAGTGAGTAGGTCAAACAACATCTGTTGTTCATGATGGAGTCAGATTTGGGGAACTTACTTAACTTATTTTGGGAGTGTCTAGAGGTCTTTAAAAGAAAGGACGACCTAAAGATTAGCTGCCACTCTCTGGAAGGATCTGGTGGGTGAACCAGGATGTCTGACAGAGACTGGGACCGAGCTCGGAACTTCTGGTATTACTGAACAATTTGCATTTCTTTGTTAACTGTTGTATTTAAGGTCTTGTAAGGCCTACTTTTGTAATCATACTTTACTATCAATAAATTGACTGTTTTAATTCTAAAATGTTACTCCTTGGATCAAAGGAATGCGCAGAACTCATTAGACAGGAAAGAGCGTTCGCTTCAACGGCAACGACAAACTTAGATTCTTCTCCTCAATAGTATTTAAAACAAACCTTCGTCAGATTCTCGGTTCACGTTGATACAAGTCACCGTCGGCACGTGATTCTTGTTGTTCTGGGTCAACACCTGCCACCGGAGCATGGACAACGTAACGCTCAATTTGTGTGTAAATATATTCCGCTCACTTCATCGTCGCCTCAGGTGTCGTTCGGTCGTCAGGAAGCTTTTGTCTCCTTCAACCTTTGTCAGGCGGCGACCATGAGCGACGGCCGTGAGGACGACAAAGAGCTCGTGCGCAGAAGAATAAATCCAGGACGGCGGTTTACGAATGAAGTTTTTTCACAGATCCTGACCCAATAAAAAATCTACCTTCAGATGAAGAAGAGAATCATCGTCATCGACGAACCTCTCAAGCATTAAAACATTTACTGCTAATACAAATAATTAATGTGAGAGATAAATTAAAAACATGTATTTCAAGCATCAGTGATTGAATCCAGCGACTTTGCCTAGAAAAAGACAGTTGAGCAGCGACGGTGATGATGATGATGATGATGATGATGATGATGATGATGACGATGGACGTAGGAGACTAATGAGTTGATGGAAGGTCATGAATTTTACATGATCTCATTGGAAGGAATTATTCAGTTGATTTTAAGATCCATGGCTTCCTCTCTGCCTTCAAATGATAGAAGTGCCAACAGATGTTCTTTTTGACTCTAAAAAAGCTTGAATTGCTCTTGATTTTTCGCTTTCATTCACTTTCCTGATGATGTTTTTATGTCCGTCTGGTCTCAAGGACGCAGGAATCATTTTGTTTGTTTAATGAAATCTCAGTGAATGGATGTTGGTGAAGCAGCTCTGAATATTCTCTGCTGCTCTGAGGTTTTAGTCTTTTATGATGTTGACACAAAACCACGACTCGCTTCAGATCATTGAGCCATTTGTTCTCAGATAGGATTCGCTGCCATTTGTCTTAAAACCACAGAGAGATCAACAACAAATACTCTGGAAACAACTTGAAGATTTTACATCCATAACAATATCAGACTTATACTTCTTAAGAGCGTCATGATAATATGTTTAAATACTGCAATATTTAAAAAGTATCAGCAGCATTTGATTAAATTAACCTGTTGAATATCTGGCAGTATTTATACAACATTAAAATCATCTGAAAACTACAAACATAAAGAGAAATGACTCTCAATATCAAGAAGAAAATCAACTGATAAATTCAAAAGCAGCAACATCTGCTTTCTCTTTAATATTGAATTAAATAAACATTTGTTTTGGGGTTTGAGCCCATTACCTCTTTAGCAGGTATGCTAGTTCACTTTTATTTTATTTTTTTAATACAGTCTCATCAAACCTGCATCTTTTTTTCTTATCCTGGTTCAAGATGGTGACGTCACAGATGCTTGTCTATACCTAGAGCCTCTGGCACGATATCGTTCACAGTTGTGTTGCTTCAGATGATCGTAACGTTTCATTTTTGTTTGATCAAGACAAGAAAGACAATGAACTTCAAAACCGTGGACGACGAGGATGGACTCGCAAAATCTTTGGCCAGATTCATTTGATAAAGTGAAGGTTTTTTTTTTTTTTTCTCTCAACAAGGACCTTGATGGGAAATACTCTCAATGAGATCCCTCTCCATGTATCAGATGAGCGGCGGAGGCACTTCAGTGCATTTTCTCTTTTCCCTTTATGTCTCTAAAAGTAGGACGTTTACCTGAGAACAGAATAGCTAAACCATTATGACCACCTGATTAACAGTGTTAAAGTTAGCGATGCCATTAAAGGTCACCTAATGTTAAACCCAACTCTCCTGACACATGGAGTAAATGTTGAAGTCGTCTTCTTCAAAATGCCGTCGTTCATTCATCATGACGCTCCGTTTTGAAGTTATTACTTAATAAAGTCCCTCGACTCTGATTCTCTAAACAAAGTTATTCTGAGACTCTGTCCTTCATAAGTTCACACACTTGATCATGACTTTTCTCCAACAGCTCATTTAGTAAATCGTCAGATTCTGACTTGACCAGGCTTACGATTTAAAAATATGAAGGAAGAACATTTGATAATTGATTGTTTTGCCTTCAATGATCCAAGTAAACAGATAATAATCATCCACTCAGATCTGGAAGGAAGAACATATTTAAAAGAGTGTGTTTGCCAAATTTTTCCTACTTTTGTTAAAGGCCATATTTGCAGTTTTTAAAAAAGGGTTTGTGGCTCCCCCTATCATGGGAATAGTGCTACTACAATGTCGTAATTTATTAACTTTGTTTTATTCATTTGTTAATAAAACAGCTCTTGTTGTGTCAGTTTCTAGTTTTATCTTAACTTAACCTAAAACAGTCTTTCATTACTTCGTCTGAAAACATTTGTTATAGAATTATAGCAACATTTTTATACTGAACTTAGAAAACTACGAAATTACAAACATTTAATGACTGGAATTATAATATCAAAATACACGTGTAAAAATGAAAGCTTTCAATTTATAAATGATTGAATCCAAAGGATTAAACCAAAATAATCCATCATCCGATATACTTCTATAGAAATGTTACATGTTGTTGCTTTAATATGTTTTAATGCACATTAATATAAAATATCAGTGTTTTCTTACACTTCTGTTGTTTTGAAGGTAAATACAATGAACGCGGTTGTCAACTCAAGCCAACAAAGTGTGAATAAACTTATGTCGTCCGTGTAGAAGATACAAAACTTGGCAACATCATCGTTCAATAATTGGATATTTAAGACTTTAAACTCCTTCTTGTGTTCGGCTTAACAGTGAGTTACAGCTGTTACTGTGTCGTCTGCTGGTTCAATTCTCTCAGCCAATCGAGCATGAAACAAGGAAACTAAGCTGCTGCTGTTGATAATTGTATTTCATGAACTGTTACTTGCAGATGTTTGAAGGCTTGTGATTGACACTCGAGGAAACTGAAGTCAAAGTTGTTTCATTAAGTCGAGGAGAAGACGAAGGTGATGTCGTCCTGTCTCCTGGACGACTGGGACGTCGTGTGACTTGAAATATCATCAGAAATGTCACAGGTTTGAATCAAGAGCTGCAGCTTCTTACCGAACATTTCTGGATCACATTAGTTCTTCTTCAAGATTCAGGAGGATCATCTCAGCATCTGACACATTCTCACACAACACACTTGACGTCTCTCGCGCTTATATTTGATCATTTGATCATTTGTATTGATTTATTTTTGATGATAATACACTCTGTCCTTTTTTGCATAAATCTAGCCAATCACAGAAAACACTGAACAGTATCAACCAATCAGAAGCGACGAGAGGCGGGTCCATCTTTCATCACAGCCACACACACACACAGAGACAACAGGTCGAGTCATCGTAACTTAGTCTGGGTGTCGTCCTGGTTCTACCGGGGGCTCCTGCACTCGCTGCCCTGACAGGCTGGGATCTCTTGACCCGCTTCCGTCTGGAATACGAAATCTCGTCCTAACTGTGAACAAAGCTGATTGGTCCCTTCTGTCTCCGCCCCCTCGCTGAAGCTGAGGCGAGCGACACTAGAATCTTGATCGAACAGATCAGAAGCTTTTCTTACCAGGAAAGAAAATTCAGAAATTTCCCTGAGAGTGTCATCTCAAAGGGATCAATAAAGTGCAGTCTAAGACGTTCTCGCCACAGATTTCTAACACAACACAACAACACGCTCACCTGAATAATAAGACGATATGATTGGATCGCGGTATGGAAGGGTCATCCAGGGGTCATCCAATCGGAAGCGAGTGTAGGAGCCCCCGGTAGAGTTAGATTAACACTCAGACTAATCTTAACTAACTGCTGTCGAGACACAAGTTGAGGTTTCTTCTCTCATGAGCCTTTGATTTGGAAAGTCATCTCGAAACTTTACGGTAAATTCAGAAGCAGAAAATAAACTTCCGGCTTTCAAACGAAGAGCATCAGTACGAGGTTCCGTCTGCCGTCATATCATTTTATTGATCATATTATTGATCATATTTGTACTGTTTAAAATCCTCGTTTGTAATTCTTTTTCATTATTATTCATTTTATAATGAATTCATTTATATTATTTGTTTTCAATCAATTTAGATTCGAGAACTACCCAATGAATAGTTTCAGATGATTTAATTTAATTTAATATCATGGCAGGTTTAACACGTGAAATAATGCTTTCTCAACATTTAAAGGTAAGGTAAGGTAAGGTAAGGTAAGGTAAGGTAGAACTTTATTGATCCTCAGCAGGTCTCATTCGGGAAATTGTTTTTTTCCAATAGCCACAGCAAATACAGCAATTTTTTTATAAAAAAAATAATCAAAATAAAATAAGAACAAGAACAAAGAGAAATAAAGAAAAATAAATAAATAAATAAAAGAAATAAAGACATAAAGAGAAAAAAGCATTTTGAGGAAAGTCATCATAAAAACATCATATTTTAGCTCATAATTGTCATTATCAAATCAATATTTATTCCAAACTACGATCAATAATGTTATCTCTTCTGCAAGATGTTGATTATGAAGCCAGAATATCAACAACAACATAATAATAATGAAAACAATCTCACGACCCCAGGAGACACGTGTCATCATGAAGAGTCACTGGGAGTTTTGAGATTTTGTTTATCTCCTGAATCATGAAGATCAATGAGGTTTGTTAAGAAGACATAAAACACACATTTAGAAGAAGAAAGACTCATTTTCTCCATCAACTACTTTGGTGACCTTCAAACCTTCATGAGTCGTTATCTCTTGAGAGTAATACATAGGTTCTAATTCTGGACTCTCTTAACACAACATCCGTCCAACTTTCTGCCAAGTCTTTAGTTCCAGGACAAGTGTCTTCTGGGGTGTTTGAAGGTCGTTGAAAACATGTCCATCCCTGAGCTCGTGCTCAACCACGAGAGACAACGACTAACGTTCAGTCGAACCACTGATGAAGGTCCTCAACGCTCACCTGGAGAAAAGTTCCTCTCACTCCCTCTCTGTGAACTCATCACTGCAGCTGTGTGACTTCAGGGGATCAAGATCTCGTTTGAGCTTCACGACACGAGCCTGAAGATATTGTACCTCAAAGTACCTTGAATTACGCCCAGAGATGTTTGTAGACATCAGTGTTTGTGCAGGAACTGAAGTGTCGACAGCTTGAGTCCAACTCAAAGTTTCACTCGTGGCTCGTGACGTGAGTCGACAGATTATTGAAGCTTCTAAGAGCTGAGCCAGAAGACTTGTTTGTAATTCTTTATTTTCTCCTCGGAATGAGACGAAGAGAAAGAATCTAATGTTCTGTCACTTTTCTCATTTGCGGACAAATAACAATCTTTTGAGTCGAGACACGGATCAGTTGATGTCATGTTGAGCTCAAGGACTGAAGTCCTCGACACGAGATCCGAGTCTGAGTTCTACTGCAGAAGTACTAGGATCTACACAATAACACAAAATACACAAACACGTGTATCTGCTGGTCTGAGGCGTGATTTTCTTGTTTTGAGATTAAAAATAAGACCAAACAAGTTCAACAAAATTAACATAATAATAAATACATTAAAATGTTTTTTCCAGCTTAACTATAAACAAACTATAAACACACACGTTTTAAAATAGAGACAATAGTTAAAACAACAACAAAAAAAGATTAAATTGTTGTGATATTTGGGTGTGGAATAATAGTCACAACACCAGAGTCAAGTACTCGCAAATACTACACATATATACTTGTTACTACACTATCACAACACCAGAGTCAAGTACTCGCAAATACTACACATATATACTTGTTACTACACTATCACAACACCAGAGTCAAGTACTGGACAATACTACAAATATATACTTGTTACTACACTATCACAACACCAGAGTCAAGTACTGGACAATACTACAAATATATACTTGTTACTACACTATCACAACACCAGAGTCAACTACTGGAAAATACTACACATATATACTTGTTACTACACTATCACAACACCAGAGTCAAGTACTGGACAATACTACACATATATACTTGTTACTACACTATCACAACACCAGAGTCAAGTACTGGACAATACTACACATATATACTTGTTACTACACTATCACAACACCAGAGTCAAGTACTCGCAATTACTACACATATATAATTGTTACTACACTATCACAACACCAGAGTCAAGTACTGGACAATACTACACATATATACTTGTTACTACACTATCACAACACCAGAGTCAAGTACTGGACAATACTACACATATATACTTGTTACTACACTATCACAACACCAGAGTCAAGTACTGGACAATACTACACATATATACTTGTTACTACACTATCACAACACCAGAGTCAAGTACTGGACAATACTACACATATATACTTGTTACTACACTATCACAACACCAGAGTCAAGTACTAGACAATACTACAAATATATACTTGTTACTACACTATCACAACACCAGAGTCAAGTACTGGACAATACTACAAATATATACTTGTTACTACACTATCACAACACCAGAGTCAAGTACTGGACAATACTACACATATATACTTGTTACTACACTATCACAACACCAGAGTCAAGTACTGGACAATACTACACATATATACTTGTTACTACACTATCACAACACCAGAGTCAAGTGCTGGATAATACTACACATATATACTTGTTACTACACTATCACAACACCAGAGTCAAGTACTGGACAATTACTACACATATATACTTGTTACTACACTATCACAACACCAGAGTCAAGTACTGGACAATACTACACATATATACTTGTTACTACACTATCACAACACCAGAGTCAAGTACTGGACAATACTACACATATATACTTGTTACTACACTATCACAACACCAGAGTCAAGTACTGGACAATACTACACATATATACTTGTTACTACACTATCACAACACCAGAGTCAAGTACTGGACAATACTACACATATATACTTGTTACTACACTATCACAACACCAGAGTCAAGTACTGGACAATACTACACATATATACTTGTTACTACACTATCACAACACCAGAGTCAAGTACTGGACAATACTACACATATATACTTGTTACTACACTATCACAACACCAGAGTCAAGTACTGGACAATACTACACATATATACTTGTTACTACACTATCACAACACCAGAGTCAAGTACTGGACAATACTACACATATATACTTGTTACTACACTATCACAACACCAGAGTCAAGTACTGGACAATACTACACATATATACATGTTACTACACTATCACAACACCAGAGTCAAGTACTCTCAATTACTACACATATATACTTGCTACTATACACATATATACTTGTTACTACACCATCTCAACACCAGAGTCAAGTACTGGACAATACTACACATATATACTTGTTACTACACTATCACAACACCAGAGTCAAGTACTGGACAATACTACACATATATACTTTACTTACTTGTTACTACACTATCTCAACACCAGAGTCAAGTACTGGACAATACTACACATATATACTTGTTACTACACTATCACAACACCAGAGTCAAGTACTGGACAATACTACACATATATACTTGTTACTACACTATCACAACACCAGAGTCAAGTACTGGACACCACATATATACTTGTTACTACACTATCACAACACCAGATCAAGTACTGGACATTACTACACATATATACTTGTTACTACACCATCACAACACCAGAGTCAAGTACTGGACAATACTACACATATATACTTGTTACTACACTATCTCAACACCAGAGTCAAGTACTGGACAATACTACACATATATACTTGTTACTACACTATCACAACACCAGAGTCAAGTACTGGACAATACTACACATATAGTAAGTAAGTAAGTAAGTAATATTTATTTATATAGCGCTTTTCGAGACCAGGGTCACAAAGCGCGTAAACAATCAAAACAATACTCAAAAAAGTACATACTTTAAAGATCAAGATAATACTGAGAACAACACAGGAGTTCGAGAAATTCAAGGAAAAGCCTGAACAAATAGAAACGTCTTAAGATGTTTCTTAAAGGAGTCAGTAGATCCATCAAGTACAAAGAGAGAGGAAGATCGTTCCAAATACATATATACTTGTTACTACACTTTCACAACACCAGAGTCAAGTACTGGACAATACTACAACCACTACACTTGTTACTACACTATCACTATATATCACTATATATCTTTGTATCCTGATCCTATCAAAACACTCTCGAAGACTCTTATCTCCTCTAGTTAATTCAATGTTGATGCAAAGATTCTCCTCCACACCAGACCTCAGTGTTGTTCCTCCTCACAGATACACGAAGATGAAAACTGCCACCAACATCTACATCTTCAACTTGGCTCTGGCCGACTCGCTGGTCACGAGCACGCTGCCCTTCCAGAGCGTCAACTACCTGATGGGCACCTGGCCGTTCGGAGACGTGCTGTGCAAGATGGTGATGTCCATCGACTACTACAACATGTTCACGTCCATCTTCACTCTGACCACCATGAGCATCGACCGCTACGTGGCCGTGTGTCACCCGGTCAAGGCTCTGGACTTCAGGACGCCTCGCAACGCCAAGATCGTCAACGTCTGCAACTGGATCCTGTCCTCGGCCATCGGGCTGCCCGTCATGTTCATGGCGTCCACGGACTCAGGTGCGTCGGTCGCTGTGATTCAACACATACATATGTCAGTATTATAAATATTAAATATAGAGATTTTGAAATAAATATTGTTCAAATTCCAAAAATTATAAAAATAAATTGTAAAAATTCTCGATTTTTTCATTATTAGCCTTTTTAATGTAAAAAAAACTATGTGTAAAAAACAACAACAATATTTTGTCAATTCTTTAAAAAAGAAAATAAATACTGAAATCCATTATTCAAAAAATTATTCAAAAATGTCAATGTTTAAATATTAACGTTCAATATTATGATCACTTTTATAATCAAAGCAGAATTATTTCATAATATTGCGGAGAATTTTCTTGTACAATAAAAATAATACATTAATATATGTTCATTAATATAATAAAATAATATATGTACCATAATAATAATACAATACTACATGTACAATAATAATAATACAATACTACATGTACAATAATAATAATACAATAATATATGTACAATAATAATAATACAATACTAATAATATATAGTACATATAATAATAATACAATAATTAATGTACAATAATAATAATACAATACTACATGTACAATAATAATAATAATACAATACTATATGTACAATAATAATAATACAATACTATATGTACAATAATAATAATAATACAATACTATATGTACAATAATAATAATAATACAATAATACATGTACAATAATAATAATAATACAATACTATATGTACAATAATAATAATACAATACTACATGTACAATAATAATAATAATACAATACTACATGATACATGTATAATAATAATCAATAATACTAATAATATATAGTACAATAATAATAATAATAATAATACAATAATACTATGTATACAATAATAATAATAATACAATACAACTATCATGTACAATAATAATAATACAATACTACATGTACAATAATAATAATAATACAATAATATATGTACAATAATAATAATACAATACTATATGTACAATAATAATAATACAATAATTAATGTACAATAATATAATACAATACTACATGTACAATAATAATAATACAATACTACATGTACAATAATAATAATAATACAAAACTATATGTAAAATAATAATAGATCAGATTTTGGAAACATCTCCACCTTCTGTCAGATTCTTTTCATCTGAAGACTCTTGAGAACATCTTCTGCTCGACAGCCTCCAACATCGTGGACTGTAAGCTGATCTTCCCTCACCCGTCCTGGTACTGGGACACCCTGCTGAAGATCTGCGTGTTCATCTTCGCCTTCATCATGCCGGTGCTGATCATCACTGTGTGCTACGGACTCATGATCCTGAGGCTCAAGAGTGTTCGCATGCTGTCGGGCTCACAGGTGTGTTCACCTGAAGCAGCCGTCGTCTCGGTGTCGTGGTGTTCTTACATTACCAGCACTTTGAAGATGTTTGATGAAATATATTATTATTATTGTTATTATTATTATTATTATTTTTATTATTATTATTATTATTATTATTATTATTATTATTATTATTATTATTATTATTATTATTATTATTATTATTATTATTATTATTATTTGTATTATTATTATTATTATTTGTATTATTATTATTATTATAAGATGAATTGATGTGTGTAAATATCAACAAAACATTTTACCAAGAACAGCGTGTGTGTTGTTGTGATGTGTGACTCTATTGTATCATCAGTGTGTGTGTGTTGTTGTGATGTGTGACTCTATTGTATCATCAGTGTGTGTGTTGTTGTGATGTGTGACTCTATTGTATCATCAGTGTGTGTGTTGTTGTGATGTGTGACTCTATTGTATCATCAGTGTGTGTGTTGTGATGTGTGACTATTGTATCATCAGTGTGTGTTGTTGTGATGTGTGACTCTATTGTATCATCAGTGTGTGTGTTGTTGTGATGTGTGACTCTATTGTATCATCAGTGTGTGTGTTGTTGTGATGTGTGACTCTATTGTATCATCAGTGTGTGTGTTGTTGTGATGTGTGACTCTATTGTATCATCAGTGTGTGTGTGTTGCTGTGATGTGTGACTCTATTGTATCATCAGTGTGTGTGTTGTTGTGATGTGTGACTCTATTGTATCATCAGTGTGTGTGTTGTTGTGATGTGTGACTCTATTGTATCATCAGTGTGTGTGTGTTGTTGTGATGTGTGACTCTATTGTATCATCAGTGTGTGTGTGTTGTTGTGATGTGTGACTCTATTGTATCATCAGTGTGTGTTGTTGTGATGTGTGACTCTATTGTATCAGCAGTGTGTGTGTTGTTGTGATGTGTGACTCTATTGTATCATCAGTGTGTGTATTGTTGTGATGTGTGACTCTATTGTATCATCAGTGTGTGTTGTTGTGATGTGTGACTCTATTGTATCATCAGTGTGTGTTGTTGTGTTGTGTGACTCTATTGTATCATCAGAGTGTGTGTGTTGTTGTGATGTGTGACTCTATTGTATCATCAGTGTGTGTGTTGTTGTGATGTGTGACTCTATTGTATCATCAGTGTGTGTGTGTTGTTGTGATGTGTGACTCTATTGTATCATCAGTGTGTGTTGTTGTGATGTGTGACTCTATTGTATCATCAGAGTGTGTGTGTTGTTGTGATGTGTGACTCTATTGTATCATCAGTGTGTGTTGTTGTGATGTGATGTCCACTCTATTGTATCATCAGTGTGCTGTTGTTGTAATGTGTGACTCTATTGTATCATCAGTGTGTGTGTGTTGTTGTGATGTGTGACTTTATTGTATCATCAGTGTGTGTGTTGTTGTGATGGTTTGTGACTCTATTATCATCAGTGTGTGTGTGTTGTTGTGATGTTGTGACTCTATTGTATCATCAGTGTGTGTGTGTTGTTGTGATGTGTGACTTTATTGTATCATCAGTGTGTGTGTGTTGTGATGTGTGACTTTATTGTATCATCCGTGTGTGTGTGTTGTTGTGATGTGTAACTTTCTTGTATCATCAGTGTGTGTGTGTTGTGATGTGTGACTTTATTGTATCATCAGTGTGTGTGTGTTGTTGTGATGTGTGACTCTATTGTATCATCAGTGTGTGTGTTGTTGTGATGTGTGACTCTATTGTATCATCAGTGTGTGTGTGTTGTTGTGATGTGTGACTCTATTGTATCATCAGTGTGTGTGTGTTGTTGTGATGTGTGACTCTATTGTATCATCAGTGTGTGTGTGTTGTTGTGAAGTGTGACTCTATTGTATCATCAGTGTGTGTGTGTTGTTGTGATGTGTGACTCTATTGTATCATCAGTGTGTGTGTGTTGTTGTGAAGTGTGACTCTATTGTATCATCAGTGTGTGTGTGTTGTTGTGATGTGTGACTCTATTGTATCATCAGTGTGTGTGTTGTTGTGATGTGTGACTCTATCAGTGTGTGTGTGTTGTTGTGATGTGTGACTCTAGTGTATCATCAGTGTGTGTGTGTTGTTGTGATGTGTGACTCTATTGCATATATATGACATTAGAAATTGAACTTAAGCTCCGCCCACTGAAAAACACTTTGTTGACCATAACCACACCCACTCTGCTGTGATTGGTCAAACATGTCTACACTGTTAAACCAACATCTTTATGTGGAATTTAAAGGTTACAAATTGATTTTTTTTAATTTAATAAATGTTTTTACTAATTATTGAAATTTCAATATCAAACGCAATGTTTAAAAAAAAAAGTGTTAATTTATTAATAAAATCTACTTATGATTGATGATGTACTTGACGAACTTTAAAATACTAGTTAATGTGGATTGAAAACATCTTTTCACTGAAGCTCAGCTTTATTTACATTTAGAAGCTGAACTCGTCTCTTCAATGGATGTTGCAGTGAAGATAGTCTGTTATTGTGCACTTTAATTATCAGGAGAAATTAAATCAGGGCTTCATGAGTTACGACGTGACCTCAAGAACGCTGGACAGATATGACGACAGACCTGCTCTTATCTTGATTTATTCTGGCAACACTTTTCTTTCTCTAAAGTAACATTCGTTCTCTCTTGTCTTTACTTCGTCTCGACGTGTCTTCGTTTGTCTCTGAGGCACAAAACTCTTGTAGGTTTTCTATCATTAAAGTTGGGTTTAATGTTCAGAGGAACATATTTGTCAGACGTTTACATCGTTGAAGGAAAGTTTCAATTACAGGAGTGTGTTCTGTGGGCGAGCGAGACCGAGAGAGAGAGAGAGCTAGTAATGAGTTCAGTTGTTCGCGTCACTCAGTGTGTGTGAGAAACACTTCGTCTCCATTACAGTCGTTACAGTCGTTCTGCTGCTCCAGTCAATATTGCATCCGAGACGCACAGTATTTACAAATACAGTGAAAGAAAAGTATTCAGTAATGACTCAGTACATGTTCCCTCGTCACGATGGTATCCCAGTATTCAGAATAAACACGAGGCTTCCTAGTATTACTCTGCGGAGCTTTGTTGTAATACTCCACACAGCTCTGTAGTAATACTCGATAGTATCACCCAGCGAGGATCCATAGTATTACACCGCAAGGCTTTGTAGTATTAATCTGCGGGGCCTCATAGTATTTTTCTGCAAGGCTACGTAGTATTATTTAGATAGATAGACTGACAGACACTTTATTGATCCCCGGAGGAGAAAGTATTTTGTCCAGCACAAAAATACATCCATCCAAACAAAGATCCATTAATACATGTAAATACAATCAAATAAATACATAAATACATTTAGTGAGGCTGCATAGTATTACTCAGCAGAGCTGCATAGTATAACTTAGTGAGCCTATGTAGTATTACTTAAGGGTGCTACGTAGTATTACTTAACGAGGCTATGTAGTATAACACTGCAAAGCTTTGTTGTATTACTTAGGGGGGCTATGTAGTATTACATTGCGAAGCTTCGTAGTATTACTTAGCGGGGCTACGTAGTATTACTTAAAGAGGCTATGTAGTATTACACTGCAAGGCTATGTAGTATTAAACTGCAAAGCTTTGTACTATTACTTAGCCGGGGCTATGTAGTATTACTTAGCAAGGCTATGTAGTATTACACTGCGAAGCTTTGTAGTATTACTTAGCGGGGCTATGTAGTATTACTTAAAGAGGCTATGTAGTATTACACTGCAAGGCTATGTAGTATTACACTGCGAAGCTTCGTAGTATTACTTAGCGGGGCTACATAGTATTACTTAAAGAGGCTATGTAGTATTACACTGCAAGGCTATGTAGTATTACACTGCGAAGCTTCGTAGTATTACACGGGGCTACTAGTATTGCTTAAAGAGGCTATGTAGTATTACACTGCAAGGCTTGTAGTTTAAACTGCAAAGCTTCTAGTATTACTAGCGGGGCCACATAGTATTACTTAAAGAGGCTATGTAGTATTACACTGCAAGGCATGTAGTATTACACTGAAGCTTCGTAGTATTACTTTGCGGGGCTACGTAGTATTACTTAAAGAGGCTATGTAGTATTACACTGCAAGGCTATGTAGTATTAAATAAATTTGTACTATTACTTAGCCGGGGCTATGTAGTATCACTTAGCATGGCTATGTAGTATTACACTGCGAAGCTTCGTAGTATTACTTAGCGGGGCTACATAGTATTACTTAAAGAGGCTATGTAGTATTACACTGCAAGGCTATGTAGTATTACACTGCAAAGCTTTGTAGTATTACTTAGCGGGGCTACATAGTATTACTTAAAGAGGCTATGTAGTATTACACTGCAAGGCTATGTAGTATTAAACTGCAAAGCTTTGTAGTTTTACTTAGCCGGGGCTGTGTAGTATTACTTAGCAAGGCTATGTAGTATTACACTGCGAAGCTTTGTAGTATTACTTAGCGGGGCTACATAGAACGACACAAGATTTTATAGTAATACTCTATATACTGCAAGGATCTGTAGTATTATTCTGCGAGGCCTCGTCAGGAGCCTCCAGGTCTGAAAAAGCACAGTATTATAAACGTGTATATTTTAATCAACCACCACAGATGTTGTAAACAATGTTTCACTGAATATCTTACTTTAATTCACGTAAATACTTGTGTTCGCAGGAGAAGGACCGCAACCTGCGCCGCATCACACGCATGGTTCTGGTGGTTGTGGCCGTTTTCATCGTGTGCTGGACGCCGATCCACATCTTCGTGATCATCACGGCTCTGATCAACATCCCCAGCTCCACCCTGCAGACCATCACCTGGCACTTCTGCATCGCTCTGGGCTACACCAACAGGTGCGCACGAGTACTGCAGCTCAGTGTCAAACCTCTTGCAAACAATAATATTTTGGTGCTTTCTTGTGTTTCTGTCTTGTTTATGTTCTGTTTTATCTTCTGACTTATCTTTACTTTACTCAAGGGTTGACTTGGATCAAGTTTTTGGATGATGTCGACCCTGAGTCTGTTTTTTGTTTAACTTCCAGTATTGACTTAAACTTCTGGCCACTAGATGGCAGCAGTTATGGTTACATTAAGTAAGTAAGTCATTTATATTTATAGATCGCTTTTTTAGATCAGGGTCACAAAGCGCTTATACAATTTAACCAGAATATTAAAATGATCCTGAAAGAAACCAGTGAAGAGTTTGAAGGAGAAATGTGAGTTCTTCTACTAGAGCAGCCAGTGAAGAGTTTGAAGGAGAAATGTGAGTTCTTCTACTAGAGCAGCCAGTGAAGAGTTTGAAGGAGAAATGTAGTTCTTCTACTAGAGCAGCCAGTGAAGAGTTTGAAGGAGAAATGTGAGTTCTTCTACTAGAGCAGCCAGTGAAGAGTTTGAAGGAGAAATGTGAGTTCTTTACTAGAGCCTCAGAGTTTGGCTGCAGAGTTTTGTATGAACTGCAGGCGAGAAGATCCTTCTGGTTTAGACATGAACATAAACTGTTACAATAGTCCAGACGAGAAGAAACAAACGCATGGATTATAAGATCCAGATCATGTTGTGACAACATTTTCCTAAGTTTAGAGATTTTTCTCAGTTGAAACAGTTTGTGTCAGTTTTGTTCCGTGTTGAACTCGAGACATTTATCAAATATAACACCAGGTTTCAAGTCACTCAAGTACTGACTCAACCCTGGAACCTTATCATCAGGAGCAATAACCAGAGTTTTAGTTTTAAAACTTTAGCTGCAAGGATTTCTCTCCTCTGGTCCAGAAGTTCAGGAACCATCAGTAGATTCTGATCCACAGACCTCAGAGCCCGAGCTGGGGTGTAAGTCTGGATCAGATCACTGATGGAAGGTCTGATCATGAATAGATCACATTATTATTATTATATTATTATAATTATTATTATTATTATTATTATCATTACATTCTGTGCAGCCAAAGAAAGAATAAAATCTTGCTAGATCCCAGCGTTGACTGAGGACGAGAGGATACAGCGAGTCCAGCCGCCTTTAAAGCTGATGTTTAGATTGTGTCTTATTTTCTCTTTTATTTCCCTCCTTCTCCAACCACTCCATCCCTTGTCCTTTCATCACCTTCAAATATCGTCTCACGCCGTCGAGTGGAAACTGTTATTGATGAACATGAGCTCAAAGATCAATACTGTCACAGATACATGATCGATAGAAGATCTCAGACCACAGGTGTGGCTCAGGTGTCCTCGTACAACAGAATGAAAGATTGAAATGGTTTCATTCAAGATCAAACGTTTCTTTCTATAAAACCTACACTCTAGACTTTCATTTGTTCAAGGAGCTGAACTTTACTTACTCTGAACAGATTGAGGTCAAAATGTCTTCAAATTGGAACAATTTAAAATATTTGAACAACTAACAAAAACATAAGAAGTTCTGGAAGTATTTTGTAATAGTTATGCTTCAAATGTAAACCAGACATGTTTATCCTCCCTGACCTTCACTGAGAGGTCAGGGGTCGTTTGTGAAGGACATTCTGGAAATCGTTCTGTTTTATTGAATATAATATTTATGATCAGAATTAAAGTTCTTGACATTTTATTTATGGATTATGTATATAATATATATATGGATTATGTATGTTATTATATATATATATATAATTTACATTTTTGTTACAGTATCATGATGTTCTATCTATATTAGTCTTTGTATCCTTTGTTATTTTTCTGTGATGTGATTCTTACTTACTTTATCTTTAGACTTGGATTGTATCATCTTGTACTTTCTCTTTATTTCTATTTGTTCTTGTTCTTCTTTCATTTTAATTTTTATGAATAATTGCTGTATTGCTGTGTCTAATTGGAAAAAAAACAATTTCCCGAAGGAGACCTCCTGAGGGATCAATAAAGTTCTACCTTCCTATATATATATATTGTATATTTATGGATTATTTATGTTATTATTTGCATATATTGTATATATATGTGGATTCATAGAAAGATGTTCAACATGTTCATGATGATCATTGTTGCGTCTATAAGGCTTTAAGTTCATGTGAAAAAACATGGTGCTGGTCTTTGAATCCTGAATAGAAGACGAGTGTTTGTTAAGAGGTTCTTCTCTGATACTTTCTTCTGTGTTCTGTGTGCAGTAGTCTCAACCCCGTCCTCTACGGTTACCTGGACGAAAACTTCAAACGTTGCTTCAGAGAGTTCTGCACCCCGAGTCCGTCCGTGCTGGAGATCCAGACCTCGTCCCGCACCGGGGCCACCGGCAGGAAGGCCCCGCAGAGGGATCACAACAGCAGGAACACGGCAGAGAGATCCAACCAGCAGGTAGTTGTTGCAGTGCATGTTCCTGCATTTATAAATACTAGAACATCTAACTGTCCACGGAGGTTAAAGTGTCTCTTGAACCATCGACAGAACCTGTGTTGAGAAAGAGCAATTAAATTAAATTAAATTAAATTAAATTAAATTAAATTAAATTAAATTAAATTAAATTAAATTAAATTAAATATAATTCAATTCAATATAATTTAATTCAATTCAATATAATTTAATTCAATTCTATTTTAGTGTCTTATCATAACAAAGTTATCTCAAGACACATTACAGTCGAAGTAAGACTATAGAGGAGAAAGAAAAACAGATGGATCTGATGACGTGGTGAAGATCCTGGATCTGATGACGTGGTGAAGATCCTGGATCAGATGATGTGGTGAAGATCCTGGATCTGATGACGTGGTGAAGATCCTGGATCAGATGATGTGGTGAAGATCCTGGATCAGATGACGTGGTGAAGATCCTGGATCTGATGACGTGGTGAAGATCCTGGATCAGATGACGTGGTGAAGATCCTGGATCTGATGACGTGGTGAAGATCCTGGATCTGATGACGTGGTGAAGATCCTGGATCTGATGACGTGGTGGAGATCCTGGATCAGATGACGTGGTGGAGATCCTGGATCAGATGACGTGGTGAAGATCCTGGATCAGATGACGTGGTGAAGATCCTGGATCTGATGACGTGGTGGAGATCCTGGATCAGATGACGTGGTGAAGATCCTGGATCTGATGACGTGGTGAAGATCCTGGATCTGATGACGTGGTGGAGATCCTGGATCAGATGACGTGGTGAAGATCCTGGATCTGATGACGTGGTGGAGATCCTGGATCAGATGACGTGGTGAAGATCCTGGATCAGATGACGTGGTGAAGATCCTGGATCAGATGACGTGGTGAAGATCCTGGATCTGATGACGTGGTGAAGATCCTGGATCAGATGACGTGGTGAAGATCCTGGATCAGATGACGTGGTGAAGATCCTGGATCGATGACGTGGTGAAGATCCTGGACCGATGACGATGGTGAAGATCCTGGATCAGATGACGTGGTGAAGATCCTGGATCTGATGACGTGGTGAAGATCCTGGATCCGATGACGTGGTGAAGATCCTGGATCAGATGACGTGGTGAAGATCCTGGATCCGATGACGTGGTGAAGATCCTGGATCAGATGACGTGGTGAAGATCCTGGATCAGATGACGTGGTGAAGATCCTGGATCCGATGACGTGGTGAAGATCCTGGATCCGATGACGTGGTGAAGATCCTGGATCAGATGACGTGGTGAAGATCCTGGATCTGATGACGTGGTGAAGATCCTGGATCAGATGACGAGGTGAAGATCCTGGATCAGATGACGTGGTGAAGATCCTGGATCTGATGACGTGGTGAAGATCCTGGATCAGATGACTGGTGAAGATCCTGGATCTGATGACGTGGTGAAGATCCTGGATCAGATGACGTGGTGAAGATCCTGGATCAGATGACGTGGTGAAGATCCTGGATCTGATGACGGGTGAAGATCCTGGATCTGATGACGTGGTGAAGATCCTGGATCAGATGACTGGTGAAGATCCTGGATCCGATGACGTGGTGAAGATCCTGGATCCTGATGACGGGTTAAGATCCTGGATCAGATGACGTGGTGAAGATCCTGGATCAGATGACGGGTGAAGATCCTGGATCCGATGACGTGGTGGAGATCCTGGATCCGATGGCGTGGTGAAGATCCTGGATCTGATGACGTGGTGAAGATCCTGGATCAGATGACGTGGTGAAGATCCTGGATCTGATGACGTGGTGAAGATCCTGGATCTGATGACGTGGTGAAGATCCTGGATCAGATGACGTGGTGAAGATCCTGGATCCGATGACGTGGTGAAGATCCTGGATCCGATGACGTGGTGAAGATCCTGGATCTGATGACGTGGTGAAGATCCTGGATCAGATGACGTGGTGAAGATCCTGGATCCGATGACGTGGTGGAGATCCTGGATCCGATGACGTGGTGAAGATCCTGGATCTGATGACGTGGTGAAGATCCTGGATCTGATGACGTGGTGAAGATCCTGGATCAGATGACGTGGTGAAGATCCTGGATCTGATGACGTGGTGAAGATCCTGGATCCGATGACGTGGTGAAGATCCTGGATCAGATGACGTGGTGAAGATCCTGGATCCGATGACGTGGTGAAGATCCTGGATCAGATGACGTGGTGAAGATCCTGGATCAGATGACGTGGTGAAGATCCTGGATCCGATGACGTGGTGAAGATCCTGGATCCGATGACGTGGTGAAGATCCTGGATCAGATGACGTGGTGAAGATCCTGGATCTGATGACGTGGTGAAGATCCTGGATCAGATGACGAGGTGAAGATCCTGGATCAGATGACGTGGTGAAGATCCTGGATCTGATGACGTGGTGAAGATCCTGGATCTGATGACGTGGTGAAGATCCTGGATCAGATGACGTGGTGAAGATCCTGGATCAGATGACGTGGTGAAGATCCTGGATCAGATGACGTGGTGAAGATCCTGGATCCGATGACGTGGTGAAGATCCTGGATCTGATGACGTGGTGAAGATCCTGGATCAGATGACGAGGTGAAGATCCTGGATCAGATGACGTGGTGGAGATCCTGGATCTGATGACGTGGTGAAGATCCTGGATCTGATGACGTGGTGGAGATCCTGGATCAGATGACGTGGTGAAGATCCTGGATCCGATGACGTGGTGAAGATCCTGGATCAGCAGCAGAAAACAGTGTTAAAAAATAGTATTTTACTTTTCTCCATCTCCTTCAAGAGTAGCTTTTTGTTTCATAAAAAAGCTTTTGATTGTGAGTCAGAAGAAAGGAAAGGTTGTCATGGATCCGGCGTCACGTTCTTCAAAGGTGGGTTCAGTCTGGAGTGTGTTTTAAAGCCACCTTCTCTCCTCAGGTATGACTAGCCCTTGAGAGGTCGTCGGCAGATTCTCGCTGCAGCGGCGGCGCAGCTAACGACGACCTCAACTCGGAGCTGACCCAGGTCACCACGGGGCTCTGACCCCGGAAGGTCAAAGCTGCTCCCTGAAGGCATCAACAGACGCATCATGGGACGTAGCAGCTCCACCATCCAACGTATCTCCTGAAGCATCGACATCCTTCGAACCTTTTGTTTTCTGCAGCTGTTTGGCTTCAACCTGAGGATGGAACGTGAAGCTCGCCATGTTCTTGTCGTTGTTCTGCCTCATTGATCGCAGCTCCTCGTCCATCGATCGCTCTGAACGTCACCAAACAAGATTAATCGCCGTTTCCTTTGCAGTCGTTATCGTTTCCTCTCGTGTTTTCATCTCCGTACCTTCGATTCCTCGTGTCGCTGAGATACTGATTTCATCGTCAATCAATCTCAAACATGCACATATGTTTCTGTATATCAGACCTAATTATGGGATGTTTATGACTCTGGTTGAGGTCGATGAGACGGAGAGAGAGTCGTTTGTTTTGTGGACGAAAGGATGGAGTGAGAGAGTGAGTTGGTCATGAGGTCGAGTGTCGCCTACGATTGCAGATCAAAACACACACAAGTTTAACCACAAGAATCAAACACATCTGAAGATTTATTTGCCAGATATTTGATCATTTTTGCTTCAGTTTGTGCGATTATATCGCGGGTCATCGAAGGCATGACTCAGAGCTCGACGCGTCCGACGTTCTTTTTCCACAGAAAGTCTTGAACTCCAGTGAATGTACAGAAAGCACTCGGCTGTGTTTGAACTCTTGGGCTGAAGCACTAAAGCGGTGTTTGCCGAGCGACGACCACGTGTTTAGTGTTTTACGGCGCAGATGCATCTGAGTGGATGATTAACCTCGAGCAGCCATTACAGCCGCCGCCCGGCCTTCATCACTGCTGATGTGTTTTAATCAGCCTCGATTGTAAATCTGACCATTTGGACTCGTGCTCTCGTGAAGTGTTGCTCAACAGTTGCCTTGACCGTCGCTCTTCTGTGTGTCGTCCACTCTTTTCTGAGGAGCCTGAAGGAAATGTTTCTTCAAATGTAGAAAAGTGAAGATATAAATCATGACTCGTCTACTTTACAAGTTAACGCTCGCTGTTACATAAACATATATATATATGAAGCAAAAAGCATTTAAGAAATATCAGAGTTTTCTTAAAATAATAAATGATTAACTTTTCCATCAGAATCCATTAAAAGTATATTCTTCATGTTTCCACTCGGAATGAAAACGTCATAAAAGCCATAACTGATGAATCCTCTTGTATAAAGTTAACAACCGTGTCATCAAATACGCTCGTTATATTATATAGATGACTTTTTTATATTTGTATTAAAAAAAGACATTTGTCATTCGCGTTGTAAATAAAAAGTGGATGCAGAGTGAAAATACTTTTTCTAATCATTGAACTTTTGTCTATAAAAATGTTCAACAAATACCCTCAGAGTCACGACGGCTGCTCATCAAATACAGCCTCGTTTCAATCGCAGTGAAGAATAGATATTGATCGATTAGAAACAAAAAGAACCACGTCGACCACTTCCTGTTGTTGACTATAAAAGACGTCAGTAGCTGAACATGAAATAATGTGTTGTGATCGTAATGTAAATGAAAGAATGAACATTCAGAGTAAAATACCGTTAAATAAAGAACTTTATCTCGATTCCTTCTTAAAGTATTTGACGAACAGAGACAAGTTGACATGATTCACAACATTTGAAGTTTGAATTGTATTTTATCCATGAAGCAGGAAACATGCTTTGATTTTTAGGCAGTTCTTGGACAATAAAGGAGAAAAACGATGTATTTCTTATTATGCTGTGTGTTCTTGTCCTTTTATACAATACTAGAATATTTATCTTTTAAAATGCGTATCAAAAATGTTGTGTTTATTGCGAAGAAGTGGAAGAAAAAGATCAACAGAGTTTAAATGTATTTATTTGGTGAAAATAATTTGACAAACAAATAAGTGAAGCTCTTGTGTTTGCATGATCACCTGGACGAGTAGTTTCACTGAAGTACAACTACTTGATGTTCTTCATCGTATTCCGGAAGAAATACTGTAATATAGAATATCTACAGCTTTCCATCGTGTCTTACTGGTATATCGTCATGAAATATGACTGAATGTAAATAAAGTATTGTGATCCCTGTTCTCTCTTTCTCTTCTGCACTTTATTCTATTCAAAATAAAAAATGTATAAATAATATATAAATAATAATAATATAAATGTATAAAGTATTTGTAAATGAGTGTGCTTGCGTATTTTTACTGTGGTTCTCTATGGTTTGTATAAGTCACTGTGGTGACCGATGGAGTAATACTGTGGTGACTGATGGAGTAATACTGTGGTGACTGATGGAGTAATACTGTGGTGACCGATGGAGTAATACTGTGGTGACCGATGGAGTAATACTGTGGTGACTGATGGAGTAATACTGTGGTGACTGATGGAGTAATACTGTGGTGACTGATGGAGTAATACTGTGGTGACTGATGGAGTAATACTGTGGTGACTGATGGAGTAATACTGTGGTGACTGATGGAGTAATACTGCGGTGACTGATGGAGTAATACTGCGGTGACTGATGGAGTAATACTACGGTGACTGATGGAGTAATACTGTGGTGACTGATGGAGTAATACTGTGGTGACTGATGGAGTAATACTGTGGTGACTGATGGAGTAATACTGGTGCTGGAGTAATACCTGTACTGATGGAGTAATACTGTGGTGACTGATGGAGTAATACTGTACGGTGTACCTGATGGAGTAATACTGTGGTACTGTGGCACTGTTTTTATGGAGTAATACTGTGGTGACTGATGGAGTAATACTGTGGTGACTGATGGAGTAATACTGTGGTGACTGATGGTATACTGCGGTGACTGATGGAGTAATACTGTGGTGACTGATGGAGTAATACTGTGGTGACTGATGGAGTAATACTGTGGTGACTGATGGAGTAATACTGTGGTGACTGATGGAGTAATACTGTGGTGACTGATGGAGTAATACTGTGGTGACTGGAGATGGAGTAATACTGTGGTGACTGATGGAGTAATACTGTGGTGACTGATGGAGTAATACTGTGGTGACTGATGGAGTAATACTGTGGTGACTGATGGAGTAAAATGGAGTAATACTGTGGTGACTGATGGAGTAATACTGTGGTGACTGATGGAGTAATACTGTGGTGACTGATGGAGTAATACTGTGGTGACTGATGGAGTAATACTGTGGTGACTGATGGAGTAATACTGTGGTGACTGATGGAGTAATACTGTGGTGACTGATGGAGTAATACTGCGGTGACTGATGGAGTAATACTGCGGTGACTGATGGAGTAATACTGTAGTGACTGATAGAGTAATACCGCAATGACTCCCGGAGTAATACTGTGGTGACTGATGGAGTAATACTGTGGTGACTGATGGAGTAATACTGTGGTGACTGATGGAGTAATACTGTGGTGACTGATGGAGTAATACTGTGGTGACTGATGGAGTAATACTGTGGTGACTGATGGAGTAATACTGTGGTGACTGATGGAGTAATACTGTGGTGACTGATGGAGTAATACTGTGGTGACTGATGGAGTAATACTGTGGTGACTGATGGAGTAATACTGTGGTGACTGATGGAGTAATACTGTGGTGACTGATGGAGTAATACTGTGGTGACTGATGGAGTAATACTGTGGTGACTGATAGAGTAATACTGTGGTGACTGATGGAGTAATACTGTGGTCACTCATGGAGTAATACTGCAGTGACTGATAGAGTAATACTGCAATGACTGATGGAGTAATACTGTGGTGACTGATGGAGTAATACTGTGGTGACTGATGGAGTAATACTGTGGTGACTGATGGAGTAATACTGTGGTGACTGATGGAGTAATACTGTGGTGACTGATGGAGTAATACTGCGGTGACTGATGGAGTAATACTGTGGTGACCGATGGAGTAATACTGTGGGGACTGATGGAGTAATACTGCGGTGACTGATGGAGTAATACTGTGGTGACTGATGGAGTAATACTGCGGTGACTGATGGAGTAATACTGTGGTGACTGATGGAGTAATACTGGGGTGACTGATGGAGTAATACTGTGGTGACTGATGGAGTAATACTGCGGTCACTGATGGAGTAATACTGCGGTGACTGATGGAGTAATACTGTGGTGACTGATGGAGTAATACTGCGGTGACTGATGGAGTAATACTGTGGTGACTGATGAAGTAATATTGTGGTGTTTGAATGTAGACAGAACCCTCTAGTTCTTACATAAAACAACTGCAATAAAAAGATGAAATGTTTGTTGTGTAACCGGTTACATGACGGTTTGAAGCTTCGGTTACATTTGTGTAAATCTGACATATATAATAATCTGATGGACCTAGACTTCAAATCTTACCTTTTCAATGTGAGATAAAAGGCTAAAGCTCTGGTCTGGGTTCTCGGTCCGTTCACACCGGAATCCAACACCATCTCTGGTGTGAAAAGTATCGTTAAATTGATTTTTCTAGAAACAGCTCCGATTAAACTCTTCGCCCGAACAACGGGTCGTGACTAAATCTCCAGTCGAGTGGACGCCTCGTCTCTTCTGGGGTCATGATGTCACAGCGACGTGATGTCATGGGTCATGATGTCACAGCGACATGATGTCATGGGTCATGATGTCACAGCGACATGATGTCATGGGTCATGATGTCACAGCGACATGATGTCATGGGTCATGATGTCACAGCGACGTGATGTCATGAGTCATGATGTCACAGCGACATGATGTCATGAGTCATGATGTCACAGCGACGTGATGTCATGGGTCATGATGTCACAGTGACATGATGTCATGGGTCATGATGTCACAGCGACGTGATGTCATGGGTCATGATGTCACAGCGACATGATGTCATGGGTCATGATGTCACAGCGACATGATGTCCACGATCCACTGATGACCAACGTGACGTTTGAAGGTTCGACTCAACGACATGGTTTCTGTGCTGTTTGTTACTGAGGCAGAAAATGAGCAGATGTACCAGGAGAGCATTATAAGTCATCATAGTAAGAGACTAGAAATGATGTTCGTAACGAAAGAGTGAACGAGTGAAAGAGTGAAAGAGTAGAAGAGTGAAGGAGTGAAAGAGTGAAAGAGTAGAAGAGTGAAAGAGTAGAAGAGTGAAAGAGTAGAAGAGTGAAAAGATGAAAGTGAAAGAGTGAAAGAAATGAGAGAGTGAAAGAGTGAAAGATGTGAAAGAGTGAAAGAGTGAAAGAAGAGTTATAAAGAAGAGAAAGAGTGAAAGAGTAGAAGAGTGAAAGAGTGAAAGAGTGAAAGAGTAGAAGAGTAGAAAGAGTGAAGGAGTGAAAGATTGAAAGAGTAGAAGAGTGAAAAGAGTAGAAGAGTGAAAGAGTAGAAGAGTGAAAGAGTAGAAGAGTGAAAGAGTGAAAGAGTGAAAGAGTAGAAGAGTGAGAGAGTGAAAGAGTGAAAGAGTAGAAGAGTGAAAGAGTGAAAGAGTAGAAGAGTGAAAGAGTGAAAGAGTGAAAGAGTAGAAGAGTAGAAGAGTGAAGGAGTGAAAGAGTGAAAGAGTAGAAGAGTGAAAGAGTAGAAGAGTGAAAGAGTAGAAGAGTGAAAGAGTGAAAGAGTAGAAGAGTGAGAGAGTGAAAGAGTGAAAGAGTAGAAGAGTGAAAGAGTGAAAGAGTGAAAGAGTAGAAGAGTGAAAGAGTAGAAGAGTGAAAGAGTAGAAGAGTGAGAGAGTGAAAGAGTAGAAGAGTGAAAGAGTGAAAGAGTAGAAGAGTGAGAGAGTGAAAGAGTGAAAGAGTAGAAGAGTGAAAGAGTGAAAGAGTAGAAGAGTAGAAGAGTGAAGGAGTGAAAGAGTGAAAGAGTAGAAGAGTGAAAGAGTAGAAGAGTGAAAGAGTAGAAGAGTGAAGGAGTGAAAGAGTGAAAGAGTAGAAGAGTGAAAGAGTAGAAGAGTGAAGGAGTGAAAGAGTGAAAGAGTAGAAGAGTGAAAGAGTAGAAGAGTGAAAGAGTGAAAGAGTAGAAGAGTGAGAGAGTGAAAGAGTGAAAGAGTAGAAGAGTGAAAGAGTGAAAGAGTGAACGAGTGAAAGAGTGAAAGAGTAAAAGAGTGACATGAACCGTATTTACTTCCTCAATCACCTCCATGGTTACTGTTGCTAAGGGCTTCACAACTCACCTTGTACTATAGGATACCATTAATATGAAGATTATGATGATGATGATGATGATGATGATGATGATGATGATGATGATGATGATGATGATGAAGATGATGATGATGATGAAGATGATGATGATGATGATGATTATGATGATGATGATGAAGATGATGATGATGATGATGATGATGATGATGATGATGATGATGAAGATGAAGATGAAGATGAAGATGATGATGATGATGATGATGATGATGATGATGATGATGAAGATGAAGATGAAGATGAAGATGAAGAAGATGAAGAAGATGATGATGATGATGAAGATGATGATGATGATGATGATGATGATGATAAAGATGAAGATGAAGATGATGAAGATGAAGATGAAGATGAAGATGAAGATGAAGATGAAGATGATGATGATGATAAAGATGAAGATGATGATGATGATGATGAAGATGATGATGATGAAGATGAAGATGAAGATGAAGATGAAGATGATGAAGATGAAGATGAAGATGAAGATGAAGATGAAGATGAAGATGAAGATGAAGATGAAGATGAAGATGAAGATGAAGATGATGAAGATGAAGATGAAGATGAAGATGAAGATGAAGATGAAGATGAAGATGAAGATGAAAAGATGAAGATGATGATGATGATGATGAAGATGAGATGATGAAGATGAAGATGAAGATGAAGATGAAGATGATGAAGATGAAGATGAAGATGAAGATGAAGATGAAGATGAAGATGAAGATGAAGATGAAGATGAAGATGAAGATGAAGATGATGAAGATGATGATGATGAAGATAACTGTCCCAGCAGACAAAAACCTGTGATGCTTCAGTTTGACCAGGTGATGTTCACAGGATCAGATCGAGCTCTTCAGCCTCAGACTTGTGTTTGTGGTTCAGTGAGACCTGAAGCTCTCACACAAATGAAGTGATGCTCGACTGGACGAGAACATCATCCTGGATCTCTGGGGTTCTTTGAAGAGCCGGCGAGTGTGACGATCCATCCATCACAGCCATGAACATGATTCCCACGAGCTCGTCTTCTGCTGAACTCGTCAGCGTCTGGAGATCAAACATCAAGCATCAGCAGGATCCGTCACATCAACTCACATCAAGACTCACATCCACTCACAGACCAACAGACCAGATCAAAGGCTTGTCAGTCGAACATCTCACAACCTCAGGTTTCACGTCATGTGGATGTTGAAGGTAAAAGAATCTCAACCCAGAGTCACACACTTACATTTATTGATCTCAATTAATGTTTTTGTCTTCATTTCTATTATTACAGGATCAATTATTGGAACCAGATTATAAATCACAACACAATCAAGTAAATAAGTATCACAACACCAGAGTCAAGTACTGGACAATACTACACATATATACTTGTTACTACACTATCACAACACCAGAGTCAAGTACTGGACAATACTACACATATATACTTGTTACTACACTATCACAACACCAGAGTCAAGTACTGGACAATACTACACATATATACTTGTTACTACACTATCACAACACCAGAGTCAAGTACTGGACAATACTACACATATATACTTGTTACTACAGTATCACAACACCATAGTCAAGTACTCCACAATACTACACATATATACTTGTTACTACACTATCACAACACCAGAGTCAAGTACTGGACAATACTACACATATATACTTGTTACTACACTATCACAACACCAGAGTCAAGTACTGGACAATACTACACATATATACTTGTTACTACACTATCACAACACCAGAGTCAAGTACTGGACAATACTACACATATATACTTGTTACTACACTATCACAACACCAGAGTCAAGTACTGGACAATACTACACATATATACTTGTTACTACACTATCACAACACCAGAGTCAAGTACTGGACAATACTACACATATATACTTGTTACTACACTATCACAACACCAGAGTCAAGTACTGGACAATACTACACATTTATACTTGTTACTACACTATCACAACACCAGAGTCAAGTACTGGACAATACTACACATATATACTTGTTACTACACTATCACAACACCAGAGTCAAGTACTGGACAATACTACACATATATACTTGTTACTACACTATCACAACACCAGAGTCAAGTACTGGACAATACTACACATATATACTTGTTACTACACTATCACAACACCAGAGTCAAGTAGTGGACAATACTACACATATATACTTGTTACTACACTATCACAACACCAGAGTCAAGTACTGGACAATACTACACATATATACTTGTTACTACACTATCACAACACCAGAGTCAAGTACTGGACAATACTACACATATATACTTGTTACTACACTATCACAACACCAGAGTCAAGTAGTGGACAATACTACACATTTATACTTGTTACTACACTATCACAACACCAGAGTCAAGTACTGGACAATACTACACATATATACTTGTTACTACACTATCACAACACCAGAGTCAAGTACTGGACAATACTACACATTTATACTTCTTACTACACTATCACAACACCAGAGTCAAGTACTGGACAATACTACACATATATACTTGTTACTACACTATCACAACACCAGAGTCAAGTACTGGACAATACTACACATTTATACTTGTTACTACACTATCACAACACCAGAGTCAAGTAGTGGACAATACTACACATATATACTTGTTACTACACTATCACAACACCAGAGTCAAGTACTGGACAATACTACACATTTATACTTGTTACTACACTATCACAACACCAGAGTCAAGTACTGGACAATACTACACATATATACTTGTTACTACACTATCACAACACCAGAGTCAAGTAGTGGACAATACTACACATATATACTTGTTACTACACTATCACAACACCAGAGTCAAGTACTGGACAATACTACACATTTATACTTGTTACTACACTATCACAACACCAGAGTCAAGTACTGGACAATACTACACATATATACTTGTTACTACACTATCACAACACCAGAGTCAAGTACTGGACAATACTACACATTTATACTTGTTACTACACTATCACAACACCAGAGTCAAGTACTGGACAATACTACACATATATACTTGTTACTACACTATCACAACACCAGAGTCAAGTACTGGACAATACTACACATTTATACTTGTTACTACACTATCACAACACCAGAGTCAAGTACTGGACAATACTACACATATATACTTGTTACTACACTATCACAACACCAGAGTCAAGTACTGGACAATACTACACATATATACTTGTTACTACACTATCACAACACCAGAGTCAAGTACTGGACAATACTACACATATATACTTGTTACTACACTATCACAACACCAGAGTCAAGTACTGGACAATACTACACATATATACTTGTTACTACACTATCACAACACCAGAGTCAAGTACTGGACAATACTACACATTTATACTTGTTACTACACTATCACAACACCAGAGTCAAGTACTGGACAATACTACACATATATACTTGTTACTACACTATCACAACACCAGAGTCAAGCACTGGACAATACTACACATATATACTTGTTACTACACTATCACAACACCAGAGTCAAGCACTGGACAATACTACACATATATACTTGTTACTACACTATCACAACACCAGAGTCAAGTACTGGACAATACTACACATATATACTTGTTACTACACTATCACAACACCAGAGTCAAGTACTGGACAATACTACACATATATACTTGTTACTACACTATCACAACACCAGAGTCAAGTACTGGACAATACTACACATATATACTTGTTACTACACTATCACAACACCAGAGTCAAGTACTGGACAATACTACACATATATACTTGTTACTACACTATCACAACACCAGTGTCAAGTACTGGACAATACTACACATATATACTTGTTACTACACTATCACAACACCAGAGTCAAGTACTGGACAATACTACACATATATACTTGTTACTACACTATCACAACACCAGAGTCAAGTACTGGACAATACTACACATATATACTTGTTACTACACTATCACAACACCAGAGTCAAGTACTGGACAATACTACACATATATACTTGTTACTACACTATCACAACACCAGAGTCAAGTACTGGACAATACTACACATATATACTTGTTACTACACTATCACAACACCAGAGTCAAGTACTGGACAATACTACACATATATACTTGTTACTACACTATCACAACACCAGAGTCAAGTACTGGACAATACTACACATATATACTTGTTACTACACTATCACAACACCAGAGTCAAGTACTGGACAATACTACAAATATATACTTGTTACTACACTATCACAACACCAGAGTCAAGTACTGGACAATACTACACATATATACTTGTTACTACACTATCATTATATATTACTATATATTGTATCATTGTATCGTGATACTATCAACACACACACCTACTATGATCCTCTTATAGTAAAATAAGTTAATAAAAAAAACTGTTTCTGTCGACAGTTGAATAAAAACTTCAAACCAACGTAGTTTCAAATGTTTCTCACTTCGAGCTGAAGCTTCAAATCACTGACGTGTTTCGTAACAAGACGATCAGAAGTGAGTCAAACATCAGATCCTTTACTTCAGTGACTCAACACACCTTCACTTTGATTTGCTCTCCTCGTAGATTCTCCTCGTAGATTCTCCTCGTAGATTCTCCTCGTAGATTCTCCTCGTAGAATCTCCTCGTAGATTCTCCTCGTAGATTCTCCTCGTAGATTCTCCTCGTAGATTCTCCTCGTAGATTCTCCTCGTAGATTCTCCTCGTAGATTCTCCTCGTAGATTCTCCTCGTAGATTCTCCTCGTAGATTCTCCTCGTAGATTCTCCTCGTAGATTCTCCTCGTAGATTCTCCTCGTAGATTCTCCTCGTAAAGCGTCGACACCTTCAAACTGAGGATGTGTTGGACGTTTATTTCACTTTGATTCACTGCAAACGTCTCCAGACTGAAGTAAAGTCACCATTTTATCAGTTGATTCTGCAGCACGTCTGGTTTATACGTTTAAAAATGCATTAGAAGTTCATCTTTATTTTTAACCATCATTTAAAATGAAAGTAGGAAAATATTAAGATACAAAGTTATTGTTTTTATTTATCAGTGTCATCAGAATATTGCCTGAAGTTTACATTTTTAATGTTAAAACCTTGGATTTCCTTTTAAATGTTGTTGTTTTTTAAGCATCAACCTTTTTTTTAAATAAAAATGAAATGAAATGATTTTAATTTTCAAGGTTGAATTCGGTTTTATTGATTGATTAATAAAAACTATATTTACATAACAAATGTACTTTTTAAACGCAGTTTATATTATAATTCAATCATTAATGATCTAAATGTAACTTTGGTTAAAATATCAAACTCTAGCGTAAACAAAATTGATTTTTTTTAAAGTGTTTTCATTTTATTAAAAAAGAAAACAAGTAAAAAAGAGTAAAACCTGCTGCTCTGATGTGTTTCTTACAATGTTGTCGTCTTCAGTTCAACAGAGGCAGGATTATCAGAAAATACATATCATTTTTTAATTAAAAAAAAGGTTTATTCTTTATTTTTTTAATTATTGTTTATTTTTCATAAATATATATTAAATTATTTCTCACAGTCTTTTCTCTTCTTTTCATTTCTTTCCTCTTGTTGCTTCCAGGATTGAAGGTTCATGTGTGAGCTTCGTCCAATCATATTTGAGCAGCCGGTCATGTGATACCCGAGGCCTTCAGTCGTTTCAGAGCTGGCTCTTTGGCTTTATTGAAATCAACAGCGGCCGAAGGATTGTTGACCAATCAGATGAGAGTTAGCGACACAACGTCAGCGCTTTGGAAGCTTCACGCGTCACAGCTTGAGCTCGTTGAACATGTGACACGTTCATGTCGTCTGATTGGACAGCACTGAGTCACATGGAGCTGAAACTATGATTTATGTTAATTTATCTGTTTGTTTTTCAACACAATGAAGATCTTGATCTGGTCGAGGATAAACTTGCAAAGACATTTTCAAAAAGGACTTTTCAAGAAAAGCTGGACGTTGTTAAGAAAGTTACGTTAACTTTGAGTCTTTCACGAGATTCAAAGGATTGATTTATTTCCTCCATGAACTACGTGAGTAAATGTATTTTTGTTTATAAATAATGTTGCCCTTTATGAGATCAATAGTGGTGCTTGTGTGTGTGTCGCTTCAGTAGTGTGTTTGTGTGTGTGTGTGTGTCACTTCAGTGTGTGTGTGTGAGGGGCGATGCAGAGCACGTGTGCCGTGGCCATGGTAACCACACGGACTGTAGTGGGAGTGATATTTTGATGTAATGCACTGATGCTCATCCTGTGGAGTATAAAGAACATAAAGTGGTTCTTGAGACGTGGATTCATTCAAACGTACGTCACTGAAGGTTTATGTGTGAAATGCACATTGATGTTCAATAACCATCGTAAAGAACATTTAAATAAATGAAACGATAGATAAATGAAAAGATAGATAGATAAAAAGATAGATAGATAGATAAAGGATAGATGGATAAAATACGGTGAAACGTGTTTTTACAGATTAAGAATAAATACTTCATTGACCTTCAACAATCCTGCAGTGAAGAAAATCCACACTAACATGTAGTAACGATCATGTCTTCAACACACGTGTTGTTCTCGTGATTCAATGACTCAGAAGAATCTGAACATGTTTCCATCCTTGAATCACATCAACGACAAAAACAACACAAACAAACTGAAGGACTGAATCACACAAAACACTTGAATTGAACACACCAGAGTCAGGTACTGGACAATACTACACATATATACTTGTTACTACACTATCATAACACCAGAGTCAAGTACTGGACAATACTACACATATATACTTTTTACTACACTATCACAACACCAGAGTCAAGTACTGGACAATACTACAGATATATACTTGTTACTACACTATCACAACACCAGAGTCAAGTACTGGACAATACTACACATATATACTTGTTACTACACTATCACAACACCAGAGTCAAGTACTGGACAATACTACACATATATACTTGTTACTACACTATCACAACACCAGAGTCAACTACTGGACAATACTACACATATATACATGTTACTACACTATCACAACACCAGAGTCAAGTACTGGACAATACTACACATATATAATTGTTACTACAGTATCACAACACCAGAGTCAAGTACTGGACAATACTACACATATATACTTGTTACTACACTATCACAACACCAGAGTCAAGTACTGGACAATACTACACATATATACTTGTTACTACACTATCACAACACCAGAGTCAAGTACTGGACAATACTACACATATATACTTGTTACTACACTATCACAACACCAGAGTCAACTACTGGACAATACTACACATATATACATGTTACTACACTATCACAACACCAGAGTCAAGTACTGGACAATACTACACATATATACTTGTTACTACAGTATCACAACACCAGAGTCAAGTACTGGACAATACTACACATATATACTTGTTACTACACTATCACAACACCAGAGTCAAGTACTGGACAATACTACACATATATACATGTTACTACACTATCACAACACCAGAGTCAAGTACTGGACAATACTACACATATATACATGTTACTACACTATCACAACACCAGAGTCAAGTACTGGACAATACTACACATATATACTTGTTACTACAGTATCACAACACCAGAGTCAAGTACTGGACAATACTACACATGTATACTTGTTACTACAGTATCACAACACCAGAGTCAAGTACTCCACAATACTACACATATATACTTGTTACTACACTATCACAACACCAGAGTCAAGTACTCCACAATACTACACATATATACTTGTTACTACACTATCACAACACCAGAGTCAAGTACTCCACAATACTACACATATATCCTATAAATACTTAAGAGATTAAGTCTTTAAATAATGTAACATCTTTGTGGAGAAATATTCCAGTGTCATAAGAAGGTTATCAACAGTTAGTTTTCAAATATTCAAGGCAGACAATAGATTTTAGACTTACTTAAATTAATTAATAAGTTAAAAATAGTTCAAAGTAGTATAAACAGAATCAATAAATAACATTTTAAATATTGCATATAGTAATTAATGTATATAAAAGTATAAATATAAATAAGTTAAAAATAGTGCAACAAGTTATAAATAGAATAAATACATAATATGTTAAATATTTCATAGCTCAAGTCATATTTCATTCAACAGTTTGATGGTCAGAAGGAAGAAGATGTTTCTAAATCTTTCTGTTGTGCAGCAGATGCTGCGGAACCTTCTGCCGCCAGGAGAGAGAACAGTGAACATGAACCGTGAGTCGATCACAGTCCAGCAGCTCTTGTGAATCGTGACGTGAGTTCAGTGGAAGAAAAATGAAGAAGAAAATCCCAAGAAGCTGCTCAACGAGCCACGAGTGTCAACATCCTGTGAAGCTTCACTTCCTGTGAGAGAACAGAAGCAAATACATCATAGTCACAGATTTATAAATACTTCTCTGGATCACTCACATGCTCCTCCTCAGGCAGGAAAGCTTTTATTTTCCTGGACAAATATTTCCATTCATCCTTCAAATAAAGCGACTGTCGTCACAAACCTCTGCAGCTTTAAAACACACTTGAGAGAGAGAGAGAGAGAGAGAGAGAGAGAGAGAGAGAGAGAGAGAGAGAGAGAGAGAGAGAGAGAGAGAGAGGGAGAGAGAGAGAGAGAGAGAGAGAGAGAGAGAGAGAGAGAGAGAGAGAGAGAGAGAGAGAGAGAGAGAGAGAGAGAGAGAGAGAGAGAGAGAGAGAGAGAGAGAGAGAGAGAGAGAGAGAGAGAGAGAGAGAGAGAGAGAGAGAGAGAGAGAGAGAGTCGTCATGACGTGTTTTATAGATGCTCGTGGATGAAGCGAGGCCAGAACACATCAACTACACAACATGTCATTCATTATTGATCCTAAATGAATCATTAAAATGACTGTAACCAGTGGAGACCGACTCGAGGATCCTAATGCCCTGCAGGGGGCACTGTTTGCATCATGTTGTTATTAGAGTTAATATATAGATAATATATTAAAATCACATTTTATTTATATTAAAGTTATTTAATGGTTTCAATAAAATAGTTTTTTTTATTAACATGCAAATAATCACAGCATGTGTGGCCTCTAGATGGCAGCAGTCTTTACGTCCTCCACAGCAACAGGAAGAATGATGACTGAGGACGAGAGGATACAGTGAGTCCAGCAGCTTTCAAAGCTGATGTTTGGACATATTTTGGTTTGAAAACAAATGAAAGTATTTACGACTTCATCAAGAGTCATGTGGTCTGTAAATACTACAACACCAGAGTCAAGTACTGGACAATACTACACATATATACTTGTTACTACACTATCACAACACCAGAGTCAAGTACTGGACAATACTACACATATATACTTGTTACTACACTATCACAACACCAGAGTCAAGTACTGGACAATACTACACATATATACTTGTTACTACACTATCACAGCACCAGAGTCAAGTACTGGACAATACTACACATATATACTTGTTACTACACTATCACAACACCAGAGTCAAGTACTGGACAATATCCTTGTTACTACACTATCACAACACCAGAGTCAAGTACTGGACAATACTACACATATATACTTGTTACTACACTATCACAACACCAGAGTCAAGTACTGGACAATACTACACATATATACTTGTTACTACACTATCACAACACCAGAGTCAAGTACTGGACAATACTACACATATATACTTGTTACTACACTATCACAACACCAGAGTCAAGTACTGGACAATACTACACATATATACTTGTTACTACACTATCACAAACAAGTCTTGTTCTACACTATCACAACACCAGAGTCAAGTACTGGACAATACTACACATATATACTTGTTACTACACTATCACAACACCAGAGTCAAGTACTGGACAATACTACACATATATACTTGTTACTACACTATCACAACACCAGAGTCAAGTACTCCACAATACTACACATATATACTTGTTACTACACTATCACAACACCAGAGTCAAGTACTCCACAATACTACACATATATACTTGTTACTACAGTATCACAACACCAGAGTCAAGTACTCCACAATACTACACATATATACTTGTTACTACACTATCACAACACCAGAGTCAAGTACTCCACAATACTACACATATATACTTGTTACTACACTATCACAACACCAGAGTCAAGTACTCCACAATACTACACATATATACTTGTTACTACACTATCACAACACCAGAGTCAAGTACTCCACAATACTACACATATATCCTATAAATACTTAAGAGATTAAGTCTTTAAATAATGTAACATCTTTGTGGAGAAATATTCCAGTGTCATAAGAAGCTTATCAACAGTTAGTTTTGAAATATTCAAGGCAGACAATAGATTTTAGACTTACTTAAATTAATTAATAAGTTAAAAATAGTTCAATATAGCATAAACAGAATAAATAAAGAACATTTTAAATATTGCATATAGTAATTAATGTATACAAAAGTATAAATATAAATAAGTTAAAAATAGTGCAACATGTATAAATAGAATAAATACTTAATATGTTAAATATTTCATAGCTCAAGTCATATTTCATTCAACAGTTTGATGGTCAGAAGGAAGAAGCTGTTTCTAAATCTTTCTGTTGTGCAGCAGATGCTGCGGAACCTTCTGCCAGACGCCAGGAGAGAGAACAGTCCATAGAGGGGTGGATGGGGTCGGACAGAATTCTGTGGACTCTGTTCAAACAGTGTGGTTTAGCCACGTCCTGGATGGGGGGGAGTGGTGTCCTGAGGATCTTCTCCGCGGTCCTCACCACAGAGACTTCCAGTCGGAGGCCTTGAAGTTCCCCGACCAGATGGAGATGCTGCTGGTCAGTAGGCTCTCGATGGTCCCTCTGTAGAAGGTGTGGAGGATGAGAGGAGAAACAGGAGGTGCAGGCGCTGCTGGGCTGTCTTCACCAGGGAGGTGGTGTGTCCAGCTGAGGTCCTCCCTGATGTTCACCCTCAGGACCTCAGTGCTGCTGACGACCTCCACCGTGATGATGTTGACGAGGAGCGACGTGTGGCTGCGTCGGGATGTTTTTCTCTACTTCAAACATCATGAACCACCTGCTTGAACTATTATTCACTCCCTTCACTTGTGATTTAAAGAATTCATTGTTTTTCATTTTCAAAATATATGTGTATGTTTGTATATGAATAGATTTGTGCAATTATTATTTTTCCATTTTTTAATTACCATAAATGTGTTTTGTTTATCTATTTTATTTTTTATTTCTATCTTTGATTTCTAATTCTAATATTTTTATTTCCATTTTTTTATTTAAATGTATTTATTATTATAGTATTTATATTTTTATATTTTATTTTTCTCTTATCTTCTATCTATATTTTTTCTTTCTCTATTTTAATTGTTTGATATCAAAAGTTTGTTCTTTTTAATTTCTACTTCTATCTTTTTTTTGTTTTATTTTTTATTTATTAAGTTACTTTTGTATTTGAGCTAAAATACAAACAGACGCACCGGATGTTAAAAGTACCACCGGAACTAAAGTCGCCGCTGTTGTTCTACTCGGAACATTTTTAAAAGCGAGCCGCTCCGCTTGTTTCCGCTTCTGGATTTACGTTCAAACGATCATCGTCGGAAACAACAAAGTAAGATTTTCTTATTTATTCGCTGGAAATAATGAATAAAACTTAAACCTAAAGTTCGACATTATGTTGTTTTATGTCGAAACATTAGACTCGAGCTTCACTAGTGACTTCACGTGTTGTTATTCATTGTTGCTTCTCAACAGATGCTAATGTAGGCTAACATGCTACATGCTAACGTGTGTTGTTTTTCGATACATTCCTCGATTAATCGATGAATCGATCTTCTCCGCGCCAGGATGACTGATCGATACAACATCCACAGTCAGCTGGAGCATCTGCAGTCCAAGTACATCGGCACCGGGCACGCGGACACGAGCAAGTGGGAGTGGCTGGTGAACCAGCACCGGGACTCGTACTGCTCGTACATGGGTCACTTCGACCTGCTCAACTACTTCTCTGTGGCCGAGAACGAGAGCAAAGCTCGGGTCAGATTCAACCTGATGGAGAAGATGCTGCAGCCGTGCGGACCTCCTGGAGACAAGCCTGACGACGCGTGAGCAGATGGACAGAAAACCTTTTGTTTTTCCCTTTTTTACGAAACTGTTGAAATAAATCTGATGTTAAAACGGTTTTTTAATTTCTTTATTTTCACATCATTCCCTGAAGAAAACTGACTGTATTATTAAATTAGAATTACATGATAAATGTGTTAAGTTAGTAATTTTTATTTATATAGAGCTTTTCCAGACCAGGGTCACAAAGCGCTTAAACAATCCAAACAATACTCAATCAAATATATACTTTAAAGGTCAAGATAATCAACATTAGCATAAGGAAAAATAATCATGAATTATAAAATAACTACAAAGGCCTTACTGATGCACTTATGATAGAAATATCTTCACATATTTCATAAATCATTTGTTTCATGTTTTAAATGTATTCTTACATTTTGTTTTCTTAATTTCTTTCCTAAATTACTCTGTTCTATATATATCTTAATTTTCTATCAATACTTTCATCAAAAATGACTTTGATTGATGGACAGTTCACGGGAGAAGTTTAAAGTTCTGGTGGTTTCACACCTGAGATACGAACATGTTGAAGAACAAACTCGCTTTGGAGATAAAATATGACGAGGAAAGAATCTGTGACTTTAGAAGTTTTCTTGTCAAATAATGAAGTTCACTTTAATACTAACATCTTGTTTATTTTGTTTTACTAGTTGTGTGTAAAAATACAACATTTCAATGTCACTGTTATTATACACAACTTTTGGACACATATTTAATTGTATTGTTTAATTCATAATATTTAACAAATTTAATTCATGTTTTGTGACGTTTTTCAAAAGCATTAATAGTTTAAAAGTATTAAAACATTGAGCCACTGTTGCTGCAGAAAAACACAATCACTTCTTTACTTGTTCATGATGTTAATTTAATTTTAATGATTGTTATTGAATATCGATAGAATAATAAAAAAAAATTATTTAAGTGCATCAATATTTTCTTGCTCTTCTAGTCAATATATTCTATGAAACAAACATTTATTATCTTCTATCTTATTTCTTATCTCACTGTTTTGTTTATCTTAGTGTCGTTTCATCAAAAGTGTTTCTTTGTTGTAAGTAAGTAGGTAATTGTCGTGCGACCATCCCAGCTCTAACACCACGTGTGACAGGCAGCAGCTGTTCCACCTGCTCTCCTGTAGGTGGTGCTGCGCTGATGAAGCTTCATGAAGCAGTGTCATGTGTTGAGAGGTCAGCAGGTGGCGCCATCACTTTAACAATGATGTGTTCATTCGATTGAACAGTGGATATTAAAATAATAATAATAATAAAATAATAATAATAATAGTGACGCTTCATGAAGCTTCATCATCACTTCTCACCAGTCCAACCCTGCAGGAGGTTCCAGTCGACCAGTTCTTCAAGACAATTGATTATAAAGCAGAGAGTGACATCTACTGGACAATTAAAATATGGTGACGCTTCATGAAGCTTTAGGTCAGCAGGTGGCGCCCTCAGTTAAAACGATGTGTCACAAGTGTTAGTCAAACCCAGTCGTTGGCTTCAGGGCACGAGTTGTTGAAAAAAGTGTGTAGCAAAGAGCGACATCTACTGGACTTTGATGCTTCATGAAGCTTCATCGACGCACAACTACCTGAAGGTAAAACACCTTTGAGGCAGTTTGTCTGTCGTGAAAATGAAAGTTTCACAATGATATACACAACAACACAACAGTGTCTTCACAGCAACAGTGACACTGTGTTCTTCACCTACAAACATCATGTGCACGTGTCGGTGAAACACTTGGTTGAAGGTTCAATTCCTCATGAGCAACAGTTTATCTCTGATGTCGTCATTTTCTTCTCAACACTCAACAGGTTAGAGATGATTGAAGATGTTTGTATGTGTGTGTTAACGAGTCTGTGGGTCTGTGTGTGTGTGTTTGTTAAATTGAGTCTGTGCGTGTGTGTGTGTTAACGTGAGTCTGTGCATGTGTGTGTATATGTGTGTGCAAGTGTACGAGTGTGTTTGTGTGTTAACGTGAGTCTGTGCATGTGTGCAAGTATATGTGTGTGTATATGTGTGTGCAAGTGTACGAGTGTGTTTGTGTGTATATGTGGGTGCAAGTCTACGAGTGTGTGTGTGTGTGTTAACGTGAGTCTGTACATGTGTGTGTGTGTGAAGTAAAAGATTATTTTCTTCTTCTAATGATTCCGTTCGTCTCCTGCGTCGATGTTTGTTCAACAACTGAGACGTTTCAAAGCTGCTGATGATCATGTTTTACCTGAAAGTTACATTTTCTTTTTCTGATTCTTCACAAATAAACGGATCAAATGTTTCATTTTAAATTCAGTATTTTCTGTCACTTTCATACAAACATGTTTTTGTTGAAATCAAAGACTAAATGAAACAGAAACTCTGACGAGGGAATGTCAAGCTGACCCAGCAGTTCCTGGATCAGTTGTTTCAAACACCAGGAGGCGACGATGAGTCATGAAGAGGAAGCTCAGGATCTTCTGCTGGTGAAAGTTCTTCTGCCATCTGTTCCTGCTGAGAGCTCGCCCGCACAACACACACCTTCCTGACAACACACACCTTCATGACAACACACACTCGCCCGCACAACACACACCGTCATGACAACACACACCTTCCTGACAACACACACCTTCCTGACAACACACACTCGTCCTGACAACACACACCGTCATGACAACACACACCATCCTGACAACACACACCGTCCTGACAACACACACCATCCTGACAACACACACCAACCTGACAACACACACCGTCCTGACAACACACACCATCCTGACAACACACACCATCCTGACAACACACACTCGCCCGCACAACACACACCGTCATGACAACACACACACACACCGTCATGACAACACACACCTTCCTGACAACACACACTCGCCCGCACAACACACACCGTCATGACAACACACACCTTCCTGACAACACACACCTTCCTGACAACCTGACACCACACACCGCGCCCTACAACACACACCGTCATGACAACACACACCTTCCTGACAACACACACCGTCCTGACAACACACACTCGCCCGGACAACACACACCGTCCTGACAACACACACCAACCTGACAACACACACCGTCCTGACAACACACACCATCCTGACAACACACACCATCCTGACAACACACACCGTCCTGAACAACACACCGACCTGACAACACACACCATCCTGACAACACACACCGTCATGACAACACACACCAACCTGACAACACACACCGTCATGACAACACACACCATCCTGACAACACACACCAACCTGACAACACACACCAACCTGACAACACACACCGTCATGACAACACACACCAACCTGACAAACACACACCAACCTGACAACAACACACACCGTCCTGACAACACACACCATCCTGACAACACACACCAACCTGACAACACACACCGTCATGACAACACACACCGTCCTGACAACACACAACATCCTGACAACACACACCGTCCTGACAAAACACACCAACCTGACACCATCCTGACAACACACACCGTCCTGACAACACACACCGACCTGACAACACACACCAACACACTCCTGACACACCACACACCACACACCGCCTGACAACACACACCATCCTGACAACACACACCGTCATGACAACACACCAACCTGACAACAAACACCAACCTGACAACACACACCATCCTGACAACACACACCATCCTGACAACACACACCGTCCTGACAACACACACCATCCTGACAACACACACCGACCTGACAACACACACCGTCCTGACAACACACACCATCCTGACAACACACACCAACCTGACAACACACACCAACCTGACAACACACACCAACCTGACAACACACACCGTCATGACAACACACACCATCCTGACAACACACACCATCCTGACAACACACACCGTCCTGACAACACACACCATCCTGACAACACACACCAACCTGACAACACACACCGTCCTGACAACACACACCATCCTGACAACACACACCGACCTGACAACACACACCATCCTGACAACACACACCAACCTGACAACACACACCAACCTGACAACACACACCGTCCTGACACACATCTGACACACACCGTCCTGACAACACACACCAACCTGACAACACACACCGTCCTGACAACACACACCATCCTGACAACACACACCGTCCTGACAACACACACCATCCTGACAACACACACCAACCTGACAACACACACCGTCCTGACAACACACACCATCCTGACAACACACCATCCTGACAACACACACCATCCTGACAACACACACCATCCTGACACACACCATCCTGACAACACACACCATCCTGACAACACACACCAACCTGACAACACACACCATCCTGACAACACACACCATCCTGACAACACACACCATCCTGACAACACACACCATCCTGACAACACACACCGTCCTGACAACACACACCATCCTGACAACACACACCGTCCTGACAACACACACCGTCCTGACAACACACACCATCCTGACAACACACACCAACCTGACAACACACACCATCCTGACAACACACACCAACCTGACAACACACACCATCCTGACAACACACACCAACCTGACAACACACACTCCTTTTTAATTTCTATTTGATACATTTTTATTGATCGACTGAACTTAAAGTCTCGACTTCAAACCTGAGACTCGTCTCCATTTATTGATTTAATGAATATTAATTGATTTGATGGTATTTATTGATTTAATGAATATTTATTGATTTGATGGTATTTATTGATTTAATGAATATTTATTGATTTGATGGTATTTATTGATTAAATGAATATTTATTGATTTGATGGTATTTTATTGATTTGATGAAGATTTATTGATTTGATGGTATTTATTGATTAAATGAATATTTATTGATTTGATGGTATTTTACTGATTTTATGGTATTTTATTGATTTGATGGTATTTTATTGATTTTATGGTATTTATTGATTTTATGAATATTTATTGATTTGATGGTATTTATTGAATTGATGAATATTTATTGATTTGATATTATTTATTGATTTGATGGTATTTATTGATTTGATGAAGATTTATTGATTTGATATTATTTATTGATTTGATGTTATTTAACTTTATCTAAAACATCAGGAGCTTCTATTAATTTGCAAGAATCCATTGAATGTTGACGTGGGTTGAGAGTCGAGGTCGAACCTGTTCAACTCAACGTGGGCAGAAACAGAAAAGCTTCGACAGAAGAGAAAAATTATTTACACGTGTTTAGAATATGTGAGAAGAAAAGATCGTCATTATTTTCCTTCGTCAATATATTTGTTAACTAATAATTATAATAATAATAATATTAACTTTTCTGATCATTTTCTTCGAGCCACAGATATTTCAACATGTTCATAATTATACTTTTATTCACTTTTATATGATCTTGTTAAATACATATAAATATATTAGGGTTTAAGAAAAACATTATACATTTAAATATCGCAATATATTCTTTGACAATACTGTGTTGATATTTTTCAATCGATTAAAAGAAAATATATTGATTTAGTTTTTGGCTTTTAAATCATATTTTGTTCAATAAAAGTACTAGAAAAAATTGTTGATTTTAAGTGTGTTTGGAACAAATAAAGAACACGTTTTTGAATAGATAAATAAATCTGTCATGTGACCTCAAGGATTTGATTGACAGGAATAGATAAATAAGGTCATGTGACCTCAAAGATTTGATTGACAAGAATTGATAAATAAACTTTTACCTTTGATTGACAAGATATTGTCAAGGATTTGATTGACAGATATTGTCAAGGATTTGATTGACAAGAATTATAATAAACCTCATGTGACCTCAAGATGTTGACAAGAATATTGTCAAGGATTTGATTGACAGGAATATTGTCAAGGATTTGATTGACAAGAATTGATAAATAAACCTGTCATGTGACCTCAAGGATTTGATTGACAAGAATTGATAAATAAACCTGTCATGTGACCTCAAGGATTTGATTGACAAGAATATTGTCAAGGATTTGATTGACAGGAATATTGTCAAGGATTTGATTGACAGGAATAGATAAATAAACCGTCATGTGACCTCAAGGATTTGATTGACAGGAATAGATAAATAAACCGTCATGTGACCTCAAGGATTTGATTGACAGCAGACACGAGAATGAAGACGAGGAGAAACGGTGGATTTTCTCCAGGTTTATGAAAAAGGTTTCACGTCACGATTATCTTTATATCAGAGTGTTTATGACACGTTGTTGGCGACAGCGCCGCCTGGAGGCGACACGAGTCACTTCCTGTCGTGAATACAGAACATGCTTCATTTACAATCTGTACAAAACCATCGAAAACAAGTTGAAATGAACGAAATACTGTTTTCACACGATTGGTGTTCGAGCGACGGATTGGATTCTTCATTGAGACTAAAGTAACACTTTGTCGAGACGTCACGTGATCAGAAGAACAAATCAAGCAGAGAATCAAAAACATTATGACCACCTGTCTCTTTCTGGCTCTGACGCGCCCCTGGAGGTGTGTAGCGGGATGACAACCAGTTTATTTTTTACTCGTAACATCTTTAACAAATTAAACAGTTTTATTGTCATTAACTGAACCTTCAACCGTTATTTACATGATTGACGTTTGCAGAAGATCATTGAAGGCAGAAAGAATTGATTTTCTTGCATCACTTTGTGCTAATAAATCTTAAAAATAGTGAATTAATTTGAATAAAATACGAACTGATTTTGCGTCAAATAAACCTGAGTATTGTTACGAATACATGATACATTATTACATTCAAATATAACATGATTTATTAACATTATTTAATGTGTTATTATTATTGAGAAATTCAATTAAACTGCTTCAAAATAAAATGCATTTTTACAAAATACTTCTTATTACATTTGTTTGCGTCAGAGTATAAAGTGTAAAGTATTACACTGTTATTACACAATACAATTCTGCTGTTATTTGATTCATTCGTTCATGATGTTTAGTTTTTAACGTATTTAAGTTTTACCTCAACAGTATTAAAATGATGATGAAATGTTTTTGTTGTCAATTTCATTCTAATAAATATTTAGTTTGATTCAACATCATGTTTATAAGGAAACACAAGTACAGGCAGGTGGTCATAATCGTGTGGCAGATGTTCTGAAGGAACATGAAGGTCGAGAAGCTTCTGGACCAGAACGTCTGTGAAGAAGCAACTCGTGTCTCTGAGGATGGACAATAAAGTTGGATTCAAATCGTCACGAGAGATTCTTCTTTGGCACCGGCGGTCGATTCTGAACCAGCAACCTCGGCACTTTGAGCAACACTCGTCAGGGAGACGCGTCATGTCTCCACCTCTTGTGGTCGAGCGCCCTCTTGTGGCGACATAAGGAAGTACAAAAAAAATGGAGGCACAAACGAGACCATTGACTATGACAGGCTTACTTCCTGTTTCCGCAGGAAGTCCTTATATGGCAGTTTACGATAAAGTGTTCCAGCTGAACCTCACGTTCGATCAGAAGAATCTCACGAAGCAACAGAAACTTTTCTTAAAAACAATAAGACCAGCAGGTTCTGGCAGTAAATAAATAATGTGCAAATGTTTCAGCGGTGGCTCCGCCCCGTGGCTCCCACCGTAGACATGAGTGTGTGGAGCAGTAGATGGTGGGAGGAGTCACGGCCGATGGAATCTGGAACACAAACAACGTTGGATGATCCTCCAGGAAGTGATCGATCATATCTAGACGATCAATGAGTCGGTGAGCCGGGCTCGACCCGGGTGTCCCTCACACAGACTTCAACAACATTTATGACGGTGATGCGTTCAGGTACCTGGTGAACTGTTTGCTGTCCTCGTGAACTTCCATCTCTCTGCTCTTGAACTCGTTCAGCTCTTTACGTATCGCAGCCTTGAACCAAACACACAACATCAGATCATCCTACTCATGACGCTCGATCCTGTTTCAGTGAAGTATTCTTTATTTAAACGTTTTCTTCCTGATCAGCATCACAGCTTTTAATACAATTATAAATAATAACATGGTTTTATAAATGGTCATTTTTTTTCCACTAATAAATGATTAACTGAGTTTTCTTTTAAAAAACAGAACAAAAAAGATTGAATATAAAGAACTGATTTGATGAAGAGAAAAGAAAAAAAATACTTGTCCTGTCTATTATTAAATAACTTTAGTAATCCTGGATCATGGATTTGATCAAAACCATTCAACTGTTGATGTAGAAGTTTTTTAATTGATATTTTTATTCCTGATCTGGCTCAAGGTTTGTCAATAAAAACTACAATATCGCTGCTACATGATTTACTATTACATCTGAGTTACACACAACGCTATGAGGTTTTAAAACAAGAATGTATTGAATGCATATAAAAAGATTATTAGACAAATGGATTTTAAAAGGAAGTTTTTAGAACTTGTTTATTTAAGCAAATTTTCAAACTTGCTTTAATATATATATATATATAAATATATTCCACTTTTCAGCTTAACCCTTGAGGGGTCATGAACTTTCTTAAATGTAAAATATAGATCATAAGGACATTGTTTTTATAGTTTTAAATCTAGTTGTGTCTATAACTCATATAAAACATTAATAATTCAATATAAACATTAGTCGTGTCTATAACTAATATAAAACATTAATAATTAAATACAAACATTAGTCGTGTCTATAAACTAATATAAAACAATAATAATTAAATACAAACATTAGTCGTGTCTATAAACTAATATAAAACAATAATAATTAAATACAAACATTAGTCTGTCTATAAATAATAAAAAATACAAACATTAGTCGTGTCTATAAACTAATATAAAACAATAATAATTAAATACAAACATTAGTCGTGTCTATAAACTAATATAAAACATTAATAATTAAATACAAACATTAGTTCGTGTCTATAAACTGATATAAAACAATAATAATTAAATACAAACATTAGTCGTGTCTATAAACTAATATAAAACAATAATAGTTAAATATAAACATTAGTTGTGTCTATAACTGATATAAAACAATAATAGTTAAATATAAACATTAGTTGTGTCTATAACTGATATAAAACAATAATAATTAAATATAAACATTAGTCGTGTCTATAACTGATATAAAACAATAATAGTTAAATATAAACATTAGTTGTGTCTATAAACTAATATAAAACAATAATAATTCAATATAAACATTAGTCGTGTCTATAACTGATATAAAAAATAATAGTTAAAAAACAATAATAATTAAATATAAACATTAGTTGTGTCTATAAACTAATATAAAACAATAATAATTCAATATAAACATTAGTCGTGTCTATAACTGATATAAAACAATAATAATTAAATACAAACATTAGTCGTGTCTATAACTGATATAAAACAATAATAATTAAATACAAACATTAGTTGTGTCTATAAACTAATATAAAACAATAATAATTCAATATAAACATTAGTCGTGTCTATAACTGATATAAAACAATAATAATTAAATACAAACATTAGTTGTGTCTATAACTGATATAAAACAATAATAATTAAATACAAACATTAGTTGTGTCTATAACTGATATAAAACAATAATAATTCAATATAAACATTAGTCGTGTCTATAACTGATATAAAACAATAATAATTCAATATAAACATTAGTCGTGTCTATAGATCTGTTTTAATTCTAAGGTTCTGACGCTGGATCAGCTGGAGGCTGCAGACGCACCTTGTCCGCAGGAGTCAGTCGTGTCCAGGGCTTGTCTGCCCGCCGGTCGTAATCTTTGGCGTCGGTCACTTCCACGTATTCGTTGAACCTCAGGATGCGTCGAGCGACGAGTTCAGCGACGGTCGGACGAACACTGAGCTGCAGACACACGTCAACGATCCATTATAGTGAGGATTTCAAGAGTCAAACACAACTTTGTAAACACATATAAATACTATCATTAGTGCAGTTACGTGTATATAATATATCTATATCAGTGTCTTCAGAATATTGAATCATTTCAAATGTTTTATTTAAATGTTTTTTTTAAGCATTTAATTATTATTTTTCTATTTTTACATTCAATCATTTTTACATTTAATTGTTGAAATTGCTTTTTTAAATCAAAAATTAAAAAATTAAATATTTACAAAAAGGATATGTTTATGTAAATATAGTTGTTATTCGAATTCCAATCATTCTAAACTAACATTAATACATTCAATCATTAAAAAAGGAAAAATAAACAATAAAAATAATATACATAAATATATATGAAATAAATGTTCTTTATTAAAATAATTGATTAATATCCTTTAAAATTCATAATTGTCTTGTTGAGCTATTAATATGTATATATATATATATATATATGGATATATATATCCATATATATATATTAAAGGTTATGAAAACCTTGTCTTTCGCTTCAGCAACGACACCTCCGTCCAGCAGGTGGCGACATCACATCACACTAATTATTCTGACTAATTGAAGCAAAACTTAATTTGTGCCAAATATAGAATCCGTCACGTGATACCTTTCTTGAAAGCCGTCTTTTAATCTCCTGCTTGGCCTCCTGCTCCTCCGCCTCGTTCTTCTCTGCGGTGGAGAACACGACGGTTACACTTCTATGAATAACTTCTAATGTGATTCTCCTGGACACCAGAAGAAGAAGAGCCAGCAGGAGCTCCAGAGCATTAAAGTGTTAGAGTGTCTGAGATCCATGACCTCAGGTGACCCCGAGACGTCCGGAATTATCCTGAACTGAAGCTGGTCGTAATGTTTCAGCCAAGAGTAGAAAACACATTAAAACCTTGATTTTGTCGTTAAAAACTAAATATAAAATGAAAATATTTCATCAGTTCCGTGCCTTGCTCAGGTGCTGGGATTGAACCGGAAACTTCTCTATAATACAAACTTCTATAAACAATACTGGGTCACAGGTATTTATTACCTTTATTATTATTTATTTATTTTTAAGAAAATAAAGTTCATTTACTGACACATTTTAAACAGTATTAACCTTCTGACAAGTTATTGTATCATTGAAACATTTTACCTCTTTTAAATAAAGTCTTTACCATGATATCGAATTATATCTCCATTTGTTTAGTTATAAATTATATTTAAAATAAAGTTTTACCTCACATTATATTGAATTTTTATCTACTTTTGTTTTCTTCTTAAATATATTTAAATACAGTTTTATACTTCACACTATATTGATGGATCTGCTGACTCAAGAAACATCTCAGGACATTTTTATTTGTTCAGGCTTTTCCTTGATTCTCTGAGACTCTTGTGTTCGTCTCTGTGTATCTTGATCTTTAAAGTATATATTTTATTGAATATTGTTTTGATTGTTTAGGAGCTTTGTGACCCTGGTCTGGAAAAGGTAGGGAGATACTAGGGAGACACTAGGGTGACACTAGGGTGACACTAGGGAGACAATAGGGAGACACTAGGGTGACACTAGGGTGACACTAGGGAGACACTAGGGTGACACTAGGGTGACACTAAGGTGACACTAGGGTGACACTAGGGTGACACTAGGGAGATACTAGGGTGACACTAGGGAGACACTAGGGAGACACTAGGGAGACACTAGGGAGATACTAGGGAGACACTAGGGAGACACTAGGGTGACACTAGGGAGACACTAGGGTGATACTAGGGTGACACTAGGGTGACACTAGGGAGACACTAGGGTGACACTAGGGTGACACTAAGGTGACACTGACACTAGGGTGACACTAGGGAGACACTAGGGTGACACTAGGGGTGACACTAGGTGACACTAGGGTGACACTAGGGTGACACTAGGGAGATACTAGGGTGACACTAGGGAGACACTAGGGAGACACTAGGGAGATACTAGGGTGACACTAGGGTGACACTAGGGTGACACTAGGGAGACAATAGGGAGACACTAGGGTGACACTAGGGTGACACTAGGGAGACACTAGGGTGACACTAGGGTGACACTAAGGTGACACTAGGGTGACACTAGGGTGACACTAGGGAGATACTAGGGTGACACTAGGGAGACACTAGGGAGACACTAGGGAGACACTAGGGAGATACTAGGGAGATACTAGGGAGACACTAGGGAGACACTAGGGTGACACTAGGGAGATACTAGGGAGATACTAGGGTGACACTAGGGTGACACTAGGGTGACACTAGGGAGACACTAGGGAGACACTAGGGTGACACTAGGGTGACACTAGGGAGACACTAGGGAGATACTAGGGAGACACTAGGGAGACACTAGGGTGACACTAGGGTGACACTAGGGAGACACTAGGGTGACACTAGGGTGACACTAGGGAGACACTAGGGTGACACTAGGGAGATACTAGGGTGACACTAGGGTGACACTAGGGTGACACTAGGGAGACACTAGGGAGACACTAGGGTGACACTAGGGAGACACTAGGGAGACACTAGGGTGACACTAGGGTGACACTAGGGAGACACTAGGGAGACACTAGGGAGACACTAGGGTGACACTAGGGTGACACTAGGGAGACACTAGGGTGACACTAGGGTGACACTAGGGAGACACTAGGGAGACACTAGGGTGACACTAGGGTGACACTAGGGAGACATTAGGGTGACACTAGGGTGACACTAGGGAGACACTAGGGTGACACTAGGGAGACACTAGGGTGACACTAGGGTGACACTAGGGTGACACTAGGGAGACACTAGGGAGACACTAGGGAGATACTAGGGAGATACTAGGGAGACACTAGGGTGACACTAGGGAGACACTAGGGTGACACTAGGGAGATACTAGGGAGACACTAGGGTGACACTAGGGTGACACTAGGGAGATACTAGGGAGATACTAGGGAGACACTAGGGTGACACTAGGGAAACTCACGGGGGACACTAGGGGGACACTAGGGTGACACTAGGGAGACACTAGGGAGACACTAGGGAGATACTAGGGAGATACTAGGGAGACACTAGGGTGACACTAGGGAGACACTAGGGAGATACTAGGGAGATACTAGGGAGATACTAGGGAGACACTAGGGAGACACTAGGGAGACACTAGGGAGACACTAGGGAGATACTAGGGTGACACTAGGGAGACACTAGGGAGACACTAGGGAGATACTAGGGAGACACTAGGGAGATACTAGGGTGACACTAGGGTGACACTAGGGTGACACTAGGGAGATACTAGGGTGACACTAGGGAGACACTAGGGAGATACTAGGGTGACACTAGGGAGATACTAGGGTGACACTAGGGAGACACTAGTGAGACACTAGGGAGACACTAGGGAGACACTAGGGAGACACTTGAACTTTGATCTTTGGTCAAAAATCCTAATAGTTGATAAAGTTGATCTGAGAAAAGGCAATTCTTGATGGACTCAAAGCTCCTCACGTTTCAGGATGTTCCTCTGCTCCAGCTCCTCGGTGGTCGGTCTCTGGCTCAGACTCCTGAGCAGCACAAACACACGTTTGATTGACATCCATCATCAAAGACATTTGTGCATCACACCGCCCACCAACACACCACTCGTTCACACGTCAACCACACGCGTGATCACACACCTCACGAGTTTGCTGCCGATTTGCTGCCGCAGTTCGTGTCTCTCTGTCTCGGAGCTTCTGGGCAGGATGTTCTTCTCCTCCAGATCCCTCATGCTGGGCCGGTTTCCAAGCTTGATGTTCAGCGTGTCCCTGCGGCGGATCTTGCTGGCCAGAGAACCTACACACACACACACACACACACACACACACACACACACACACACACACACACACACACACACACACACACACACACACACACACACACACACACACACACACACACACACACACGTGAATCAATTGATCGACAATCGTATTAACAGATTCTTGACAAAACACATCTTCACTGAGTAAACGTTGAAATATTATTTTCACTAATGATACAAAATCATCAGAACTGAGCCACAACCACCACCGTCTACCTCATGACAATACTTTACACAGTACAATTTACACTCATTTGTACTTTTACTTTTTGCACTACATTGTCCAAAGGCTATATTGGTGTATATATATATAAGGTATATTGGTCTTTATATTATAGTTTATACTATATAACAGGCCTGTGTATTGTCAAGAATGTGTTACATACATGTGACGATATGATATATTTTATATTGCAAAACTGTAGTAATGACGATATATTGTTTCTATTAAAGAAACACTTTCTCTGGCTTTTACAATAAAGAAAAAAAATATTTTAGATCAAATGTGAAAGTGCTTCTCCAAATATGAACAAACAAATGTAAACTTATTTAAACAATGAAGTACTTTAACCATCTGGAGCAACATGTATTATCCAGTATCTGTCAGTGTTTTTACTTTAAACTTTATTTTTAAATGAGTCCAAACATCATCTTTAAAAGCTTCTGATGTTTCTTTTTCTTTTTTAATCATTGCTGTCATTTCACCGGTTTTGTTTAATTGCAGCACACAAATGAATAAACACTGTGAATATTTGAGTTTTAATTGTAAAATAAAACATTCAATTATTGTCTTTAATACAAACACTATTGAAATCTAAACCATAAAATAACTTATCATTTCAACGGTTCATTCTTTTTTAAAATATCAAAACGATACAGTATCGTGAATAAAACTATTGCGATACATCAGTATAAGTAATATATGTATTATGTGTTTGTAAGTAAATAATATATGTATTTGTATTATGTTGCACAATATTTTGACTACGATCCACATTCCTGACGCTCCGGCGGATGAATGAACAGGTTGTTGACTCTGTGGTTAAATAAAGCAGGTTAGCGACGTGTCGACAGTCGAGTGTCTTCTGACCCACGACAGCTGCTTCACCGCTTTCGGCCCAAATTATCCGACAAACTGCTCAGAGCCGGAATGTACTGGAGAACAGGACGAACCAGACGTGTGTGTACACAGAGCCTGGAGCCTCGACCACGTCGGTCACGTGACTCGCGTGTGAGCGACTTACTGTTCAGGTACTCGTCATCCTCCTCTTCCTCGTCGTCCTCGTCGTCGCGGTACAGGATGGGTCCGTCCGAGTCGGAGTCGCTGCTCTGGAAGTCTCTGGGCCGGTCCGGGATCACCGTCACCTGGACGTGGTCGGTCCTGACGCTGAGGCCCTGAGGCTTGACGGCAGGAAGATCCTGAGCTGAGCTGAACACACGTTGATGTAGTTCGTCAGTGATAAGGTTTCATCTACCGTCATGTTTACATCTCATTTATCGTCTCTTATTTAAAGCCATCGTTCATTTTGAGGAATGAGTGTATGAAGGGTTGAGCAGCAGAGTGATTTGGAGTGTACAATAATAAAGACACACTCGCTCAAACCAGTGGCAGTAATATCACTCCACAGAAGTCCGCCATGATGTGACGTGCTTCATAAATCCCACACCGTGATGACGCAAGACTTGTCGGCGCAGAGTCATAAAAGTCACCCACCAGGTAATATTATTTATAAGGTGCACTGTCGTTTTTTGAGAAAATTAAAGGCTTTTAAGTGCGCCTTATAGTGCGGATAATACGGTAAAAGGTTGAATTAGTTTTTTTAATTCATAGTCTTTTCTATTCAATATATAAATGTTGGTGTAGAAGCGACACCAGACAATAACAACAGTAACTACTTCATGGAACTTTCAGCCAATCGTGTGACGCGCAGATGATCATGTGACGACGTAGAAGCACATGATCCAGTAGCTCGGCGCTCTGTTGCTACTGTCTGGTGGCACGATTATAAAAGCATAATTACATCATTTATCTTTATGTTATTGTCATTAAAATATCAAACTATGTGTCTTTCTACATACAAATATTTGTATTCAATTATAAACATAAATGATTTCATGCAATTATTTAAAAGAAAAATAGAAAATGTAACGTTCAAGTCAAATCCTAGACAGACCTGGAGCTGGTCTCCACAGTGGACTCGTCCTTCTTCTGGTCCTCGTCCTCCCTCGCCGTCCTCTCCTCAGTGAAGGACGTGTCCTCGGTGGTGTCGTTGACGTGAGGAGAGACGTTCTGCTCCTCCTCGCCGACCGTCTCGTCCGACTCGTCGCGTCCATGTTGAGCGGCGTTGACCTCCGACCCCTTGATGGAGGGAGCCGGCGAAGACTTGGCCTCGCCGCCCTCCGCCGAAGTCTTGGGAGTCTGAGGCTCAGCCTTGTGGCTCGTCTTCACGTGAGTCCCGTTAGCCTGGGCTGAACTTCCCGAGCTCTTCTGAGCGCGAGGTCGCGAGGCGCTGGTCGCGGTGGAGGAGGAAGCTTTCGCAGCACTTCCTGTTTTCTTCGTGGTCGAGGTCTTGGCTGCAGACAGAAGACACAACATCAACCACACACCTGTTTTAAAGACTTACTTCCACCTCTAATGCAGACCTGAGTCTGAAGCCTCGTCCGGAGACCATAGTTATAACATATAGTTTTAGTTCAGAACCTCAACCTGCTGAGGGTCAAAGGTCATCTGAGATCAACATCATGTTCAAGCTTGAGAAAAACTTAGATGTTGAAATGACACACACACTAAAGGTGTGTGTTGAGTGTGTTGATACGTATAACGGTACAGGATACGATATATAGTGATGTATATAGATAGTGTAGTAACAAGTATACATGTGTAGTATTGTCCAGTACTTGACTCTAGTGTTGTGATAGTGTAGTAACAAGTATATATGTGTAGTATTGTCCAGTACTTGACTCTGGTGTTGTGATAGTGTAGTAACAAGTATATATGTGTAGTATTGTTTAGTTCTTGACTCTGGTGTTGTGAAGGTATTTTTTTTTTGTGATAGTGTAGTAACAAGTATATATGTGTAGTATTGTCCAGTACTTGACTCTGGTGTTGTGATAGTGTAGTAACAAGTATATATGTGTAGTATTGTCCAGTACTTGACTCTGGTGTTGTGATAGTGTAGTAACAAGTATATATGTGTAGTATTGTCCAGTACTTGACTCTGGTGTTGTGATAGTGTAGTAACAAGTATATATGTGTAGTATTGTCCAGTACTTGACTCTGGTGTTGTGATAGTGTAGTAACAAGTATATATGTGTAGTATTGTCCAGTACTTGACTCTGGTGTTGTAGTATTTACAGACCACATAACTCTTGACAAAGTTTTAATTTCATTTGTTTTCAAACCAAAATATGTCAAAACATCAGCTTTAAAAGCTGCTGGACTCACTGTATCCTCTCGTCCTCAGTCAACATCCTTCCTTTAGCTGTGGAGGACGTTATGACTGCTGCCATCTAGAGGCCGGAAGTTTAATTGTAACACAAAATTGAAGTGTTGTTGAATATCAAAACACTATTATTGCTATATTTACGTGTATCGATATTTAAGGAAGAGTCTGCTTTCAATTATGAAATGTAAGTTGGCGATTTGTCCCAGCTACACAGGGTGAAATGTGGGACCCACTAGACCAGGGGTCACCAAACCTTAACCTTTCGTGTTACCATTAGTTTGGCACACACTTGTAGAGTAACTACATGATATCATGGATAATAAATAATGTTCCAATAACACGTGCTCAGGCAACAACAAGGAAACACAAAACCAAACATAACAAGATGATTTGTGTATTATTTACTTTGTTACGACCTCTGAAATAGACCATGAGTCAGTCACAGGACTGACACACACTTTCCTGCAGACCGTTCAGAGCAACACAACTATGGGAGGAAACATGAGTGCCTGGAGGCAAAACAAACGAGCAATATTCAAACAAGCTTCATTTTTTAGTTTCTTATTTCGAAACTATTGGTTTGTGACACAAAAATCAAGCTATAAAAGTGATTCTCATCAATTAAAATGTGGGTTTTAACATCAAACGTTCAAGATAATCAACATTAACTATGTTACGATGTGGATTTAAAATGTGATTCATTACATAATAAAGTTGGTCTCATTCTATATTACATTTCCTTTTTTAACAAAGAATATTACTTTACATTTTGTATCTTTCAAATGAAAATCAGTTAAATAATAAAACATGTTTATTTAAATAAACAAATAACATGTTCTGCTCAAGGTTTTTAATCCAAATCAAATAATGAATTAGTAAATGATGTTGAATCTAATGGTTAAGAAAAACTTTTCAGCTCATATTAACGATCAAGACAAACATTTGTCAGATATATTTGTGAGCATTTTATTTGAATAAAGTTTTGTGTCAAACAAACAGTTTGAAGAAGAATCAGTTCAACAGAGAAGTTGAATAGTTTCCCTCAGTAACACGCCTGGTACTAACAAGTCAAAACACAGTAGTTTCAAAGCCACACATGCAGTACCTGGAAATAACGTCTAAAAAGATCAGACAGGAAGTCGTCGACAGGAAGAACAACATGCAGACGTCATGCTATAGATGCGAGTGAAGCTGCACAATATGTGTTTGACCTCTAAGGTCACACATCGACCTTTGATTTGACACGTTTACGTTCATCTGCAGGAAGATTCTTGTTTCTGCACCACTTTGGTTTCGTGTTATATATTAAAAATACAAGGTTTAATTAGTGTTTATTACTCCTACTTCTATTTTGTCTTGTACTAATGTTAATTGTTGTAGATATATTAATTATTAGTTTCATTATTATTCTGTTTATTTATTATCATTAAAAATTGACTTATTCTTTAATTAATATATATTTAAGTAATATTTAGTAACTGATTTTTGGGTTATTAATATTTGTACTTTAAGTCTTTATATAATGTGTACGTATGTTAATACTTATGAACTTCTGTTCCAACTTAACTCAAGGAATATATTATATATTATCTTAACTTATACAGTATGTCTAGGACAGACCTTTGATTCTACTGAAGTGGCATGTTTTTCCTCATCATTATCTATTAGTATTTAGAGTCTAAATGTGACTTTTTTTTTTACTGTTGCGAATATTTATTGCGCGTCAAAAATAGTGAAGTGATAATACCAAATATAAAAAAAGATATAGAAAAAATGTAAGATTATTGTCAGATTATTTTTGAAAATAAATACAAAGTACAATAGAAAAATATTAAAATTTCAAATATTTTAAGTGTAACATTTAGGCTCTAGTCTTCTTTATTTTTGCGTGACGGCCCCTCACAACTGGATGAGGCTCCTCAGGTATTTAACTGACCTCCTAGAATTGAACAATAAAAGTATTTTGTAGATATTGTGCAGCCCTCTCCAGGTGTCGTAACAAAAATAAATCTTTTTGCTTCCACCAGCTTGTGTTGAAACCTCCACACGACACGTCACGAAAAGGGAAGTCTCCTCAGATGCAGAACCAGGACCCATGCAGGCAGGAAGCAGTCAGGCAGGCGAGAGGAACTGGCCAACTTACCGACCACACGGCAAGAGGTGTTTGAGCTGCGCGGGTTAGCTTTAGCTTGTGAGGAAGAGCCTGTCTTGCCTGTGGGTTTAGTAGCTTTTTTAGCCCCGGCGGCGCCATCCCTGTGCCGGGCGGCGGTGGCGGCGCCACCTGCTGTTTTGGCAGCGGCGGCCGAGGCCTGTGGTTTCTTACCCTGAGCGTCTCGAGGACGCACCGGGGTCGCCCGGGTGAGCGCCTTAGGTCGGCTCTCTGAGCGGCACAAGCGGAGCAAGAGATGTTGAGTCAGAAATGTTGAAGTGAAGCTGGAACAACGACGTTAAGACGCGAGGAAACAGTCGAGAAGCCAGAAGTGAAACAACAAAACCACATTGTTTTCTTATCGGTGTTGTTTTAAAGAAACATGGTTTGGAAAACACAGGACTTGACGCTCGAAGTAACTTTTTTAAAGAATCATTTGGAAAAATGGATTAATGTCATCAGAATAATGAATCTTTGAATTTGACATTTCATATCATGGAACCTTTTTCAAGCCTTTTAATATTTTTGGAGGTTAATTGAATTGAATAATAATCTTTCTTTTCATAATTCAATTGTAATTTTAAAATGTTTCAAAAGGAAATGATCTATTATCGATCATATTTTAATTCATATTATTTTCTATTCAACATAAAAATTATGGTATAATAGCGACGACAGACGATTTAGTTTGGTTAGGAATCATGTGATGAATTGATGCTTAAATGTTATCACATGATCGTCTGCAAGTCTCATGATTGGCTGAAAGTTTGATCAAGTAGCTCGGTACTCGTTTGGTAATGTCTGGGTATACTATTGTACCAACATTAATATGATGAATTATCATACTATTATTAATTAGAATATCAAACCTTATGTCTAAAAATGATGTATTTATTTTGGAAATATTCCAAATGTTTCATTCAATTATTCAATTTAAATTAATATACAAATGATTTAATTCAAATATTTAAACAATTCAATGTTTAAATAAAGCAACATTAAAATGAAATTCTGATGGCACTGATCTACTGTTACACACTGATTTATATCATATACTTCCATATAAACCCGTTACTCACAGCGGATCAATACTTGTCAGGGAACAGTTATATTTCCGTATCCCTGCATGCGCTGCCTGTAACTTTTAAACTATCGACAAACAAAGCTCCAAATAGCAGCAGGTTCGATGCTAACAGGGTTGATGTGAAAACACACTTAAGCCTCAGACAGAAGCTCAGAGTCTCCGGAGACTCGAGCATTAGAGGGCGACTGGTAACACATTAGAGCCGTCGGGTCAATACCAGCTGCAGAGCCACGAATAGAAACACGTAAACAATAAATGAAAACGAACAAACACTGGTGTTGCAAGTCTTATTAATCACAGTCAGAGGCACCGATTCATACGGTTTATCAAAACCTAGTTTCACTTTAGATCAGTGACATCATTGTGTTACTTTGAGGTGTTACACATTATTTGTATCAAAATAAAGTGTTATTGGTCGTAGCGGATATATTGTAGCTTCAGCAGAAGTAGCAACAGCTACTAGGATTTGAAGCTTAGGTTGAATTATAGAAACAATGGTGACAGTGATGCTAGCTCTGGACACAGTGCTAGCAGCAGTAGCACAACATATTAGCATCAAAGCTAATGTTAGCATTAGTGTCAAGAGTAGAATTAGCATCAGTGCTAGTCGTACAGGTGGTAGAAATCGTAGTAAAACTTGTTATAGCATAGGTGGACATAATTTATTGCTTTTAGCCATCATAGCATCAGTGTCAGAACTAGTATTTAAAGCTAAAGTTAAAGTAGCATTAGTGATAGTGATGCTAGTTGTGGACACAGAGCTAGCAGCAGTAGCACAACATATTAGCATCAAAGCTTATGTTAGCATTAGTGTCAAGAGTAGAATTAGCATCAGTGCTAGTCGTACAGGTGGTAGAAATCGTAGTAAAACTTGTTATAGCATAGGTGGACATAATGTATTGCTTTTAGCCATCATAGCATCAGTGTCAGAACTAGTATTTAAAGCTAAAGTTAAAGTAGCATTAGTGATGCTAGTTGTGGACACAGTGTTAGCAGCAGTAGCACAACGTAATAGCATCAAAGCTAATGTTAGCATCAGAATCGAGAGAAGGATTATGAGTTGTATTGTTTGCAGTTTTCAGGGTAAAGAAGCAGCAGCACTTTTAAGAAGGACTAGAGTTTATGACTCACAAAATCATGATCATGAGTCGAAACAAACCTGTTTTCTCCTCGGCGTTGACGCGAGCAGCATTTTCCTGCTTCTCCCTGGATTCTATGTCGACCTTGACCTGCTCGGAGGTCACGGCGGAGGTCGCGTGACCGTTCAGGTTCTCGCTGCCGACGGTTTCATCTAAAACAACCAAAGATCGTAGATTCAGAGACGAGTCGAAGATCTTGACAATAATCCAGGAATGATGTCTCACCTTGATCCAGGATCAGAACCCCCTTCTTGATCAGCTCCTCCCTGGTCTGTCTGGTGGAGATCTTTCTTTCTAGAACTGCCAGTGGAGATCAAACCATCAGAAGACACTTATAATATATGCATGTTTACTATTGTTTTATTCTTTGTCTATTTACTGTTGTTTTGTTGTTATTTTTCTCATGTGTACTGTACGTCTTGATAGGATTTGTTTGTATGTATTAATGTTTTTTTAACTTCTGACACAACTTACATTTCCCTGCAGTGGGAACAATATCAGGAATATAATCCATTCATCAAAGTAAAGAGAGTAATTCATATTATATTAAAGAAAACTTTACTAATCCCTCTGGAAATCTCCTTTGGGAAATTGTTAATTATATCATTATTATTAAGAAAACTTAACAATGAACTTAAATTCAAACAAAAATGAAATGTCAAATTTTGACCAAGCAGATAAATAAGAGGAAAATAATATTAAAGCTTTACAATGGAAAACGATAAGTAATAATTAGAATAAAAAAAAAATATTGTTTGTCAAACAAGGAATAAACACAAAAACATACAGTAAAAGCTGATTATTACAGTTTTGTCAAGTTAAGCAACATTTGAAAGTATTTAATAATAAGAATCGTGAAAGGCTCTACTATTTTTTTTATTTTATGTTCTTTTATTGTATCATCTTGTTCTTTCTCTTTATTTCTCTTTGTTCTTGTTCTTATTTAATTTTTGATATTTTTTATGAAAAATTGCTTTATTTGCTGTGGATCATTTTGAAAAAAAACGATTTCCTGAAAGAGACCTGCTGAGGATCAATAAAGTTCTACCTTCCTATTTAGAATTTGTTTTAATAAAATAAAAAATCATTGAAAGTAAAAAAAAACGTGAACATAAAAGGAAGGGAGTGTTTTTAAAGATGCTCAATATTTAAAATAAAACACCTTGTAGTTGTTGAACACATTCAAATAAACAAATGAAAGCGCAGGTGGTTTGAACCGGTTCTGAGACGAGACAGACTCTCACTCGCCTACCTTTGGAAAGATCCTGGAACTTGTCACTGGTCTTCTTTTTCCTCCACTTCCAGGGTTTGAAGAGTTTTCCTAGAGACGACAGCTTCCCTCGCTGCTGCTGCCGCGGCGCGTTCTGTGCGCCGCCCCCCCCCGCCCCCCCCCCCCCCCCCCCGGCACAGAAAAGAAGGGTTTTTTCCCGCCCCCCCCCACAACAAAACAACCCCCCCACAAGAGAACCCCCCCCCCCCCCCCACAAAAAAAAAACTTTTTTTCAAACCCTCCACCCAATTCAACAAAAAACAACAAAACACACACACCCCAGAAAACACCACCCCCCCCCCCCCCCCCAAAAAAAGGCCTTCAAAACCCTTTAACCATTTAAAAAAAAAAACAAAAAAAACACCCACCCCCAAACACCCTCCCCCCCCCCCCCCCAAAAAAAACGCGGCCCCCCTCCCTTTTAAATTTTTAAAAAAAAAAAAAAACACACCCCAACCAGAAACCCCCCCCCCACCCCCACCCCCCAAAAACCCCGCCCCAAAGCCTTTTACAAATTTAATTCACAAAAAAAAAAAACACCCACAAAAGAAAACCCCCCCCCCCCTTTTCGCGGAAAAAATGTTTTCTGTGGAGTTTTTCGATTTTTTAATTAACAACACAAAACAACAAACTCCCTTGGGGACGCGGTCCCCCCTCTTCAAGCAGGAAATGGTGTTTTTAAGGTTTTTTTATTTTATTTAATTAAAATAAAAAAAAACAAAATGCAAAATTGAGAATATTTTTTTTCTTTTTAAAATTTTTTTTAATAATTTTTTAAAATTTTTTTTTTTTTTAAAAAAAAAAAAAAAAATTTAAAAAAAATAATTTAAAAAAAGAGACACGATCCACCATCTTCACGCAGAAAACATGCTTTCAGAAGCCTTTCAACAATTTAAATCATGAATGCGTCGCCGCCTCGGTCGACCATCACGTCGCAGCTGGACAGAGATGAAGGTTTCTCGGAGCCATCCACTGCAACAACAACACACTCACTTGAGAACACGATCCACCATCTTCACGCAGAAAACATGTTTTCAACTATTTTAAACATGACATCAAACAACAATTAAGATGTTAAAAGTATATCAGATTCATCTGAATAATTTTACATTTTAAATAGTGAAATGTATTCGTTTTTAAGCATTAAATTCAATCATTTCTATATTAAAAGGTTGAAGTACATTTCAAAATGTACGTTTGTATTTTTACACATAGAGTTTGATATTCTAATTCCAATAATTAAAACATAAATGTTCTAAATTCAATATGATTCAATTCGTGGTCTTTTGAATTCAATATAAAAGGTAGTAATAATGTCAGCAGACAAAACCAAAAGAGCATCGAGCTACTGGATCGAACTTTTAGTCAATCATGTGACGCACAGAATATCAGTCACGTGACATTAAACCAACAGTTTTCATCTAATGTAAAAATATTAAACCCTTTTTTAACTATTGGTTTATAATCAAAATTAAATACAACATTTCTTATGTTCATTTATGTTTCTTAAATGAACAAATTCAACCTGTATTTATCCAAATTATTGTTTGAAACGCCTTCATTTCAATAATAAATGTTTCAACATTTGAAATGTTCAATTAAATATTGTGATAATATTTTCACCCTCAGTGATGTTTATTTCTCCTCAACCTGTGTTTCATAAAAACTAGATCCAGATAAAACCCTCACTGGAGAAAAAACACAAACACACACGAGCTTCATGTTCACGACTGTGCGAGGCAGAAAATATGAGTCTATTATTTCAACAGTGCGTCTGTTCATCGTCAGCCAAGTTGTGCGTCTGAGAAACATTCACGTCCGTCAGCAGCTGCTGGACCGAAGGAGTGTCGAGACACAAGGAGTGAGGCTGGAGTGTGCGTCTGCTGGCACGTGTGAGATTGTGTACATTCTTGTTTGTCAATGTTAGGTTGTGTGCGCGAACAAACATGTGTTATAATGTGTGCGTCTTTGCAATCTGACGTTTATTTTAATGCTCAAGTGTGTGCGTCAGTGATGGACAGCTTCAGGATTGTCGTGGTTATAAATGACGTAATTATTAAATAAATACATAATAAACAAACTCCCAAAAAAAACATTTAAATACAATAAAATACCAAACCAAAAATGAATAAATAATTAAAGTTTTAAATAAATTATTATAATAAGATTTTCCAATTGATTTTCCAACAAACCAGACAAAGCAACTGTTTTTACTTCAAATATTTTTGTGTGTTTTCAAAATAATTCACCAAGAATATTGATTTTTAAAAGCCTTTTGTCGGAAACTATTGTTTTTTCTTATCCATTAAAAACTACTGACCGGCTAAAGTGACGTCTTAGTTTATCTCTTAAATTTATCTCAGTCTAAAGAAATCTTGTTCTGTCAGTTGAAACACAGAATTTTTTGTAAAATATCCGTTTTTAGTTACTAATGAAGATACAACAAGTATTTTCTAGATCTATTTAAAAAAGTGTTAAAGTGTGCATTAGTTAAATCCAATTAAATCCCCTCTAAGGGTCTCTGACAGACGCTCACACACCAACACACTAAACAATAAAGCTGCACATGAGCACTAAAGCCAATCATGAGAACATGGAAACAAAACACTGCTGAACATTTTCTCCCTCGACGCCAATTAGTCGTTTCCCTCACAAACACACACACACACACACACACACACACACACTCACACACACACACACTTCCTGTCACATTGTACGAGACGACAGCTCACGCATTAACCAGTCACACTCAAATTGTTAAAAAAAAAACCACAAATCAGACTGAAGTGAGAATGGAATAGTTTGACCATATATTTAAAATCTCAGTGCAAGTTTCTTGTGAAGTATTTGTTTAATATGAAGTGATTTAAAGGTGACCTGCCTTCATCCGACAAGTTTCATTTGTGCGTTAAAGTATAAAAACAAATATCATATCAAGCTTTTTCCACAGTTTTTATACATTTTCTGTGAGGGTTCAATTGAAAATTGACTGAAGTAAAATTGTTAAGATTAAATTAAATTCTTGCATTAATGGAACATTTCCAGAAAGTTTATGAAACATTTCCAAAATGCATTAAACCATTGTAATAATTATAAACGTGTGTATTTGCAATGTTTGAAATGCTAAGAAAATGTCTGCTGTCATTAATTCCAATCATGGCTTCCAAGCCCCGCCCCCTGAAACATGTTTGTAGGCTTGAAAGTTCCAGGATGTTGATGATTCACGATTCCCATCAAAATGTTATTTTTGATGTAAACTTGAACGTCACGACATGTCAAAGCTTATAAAACTACAGAGAGAATGAAAAATTGTTTTCAAACTAAAAAAAACTTTCAGAGCGTTTTGATCAATTGAAGAGAAATTATAGATTTGTTTATTCTGTGTGCCCGATATTAAACGACTCAAAGACAAAGATAAGTATTTTGACTCCCTTTATTTACAATTAACATGCAAATATTCACAGCGTTTGTTCATTTTTTTAGCCACTAGATGGCAGCAGTCATATGAATACTGGAATCTCGTGAGATCCCAGGGATGACTGAGGACGAGAGGATACAGTGAGTCCAGCAGCTTTTAAAGCTGATGTTTGGACATATTTTGGTTTGAAAACTAATGAAAGAAGTTATGACTGAGGACGAGAGGATACAGTGAGACCAGCAGCTTTTAAAGCTGATGTTTGGACATTTTTTGGTTTGAAAACTAATAAAGAAGTTATGACTGAGGACGAGAGGATACAGTGAGACCAGCAGCTTTTAAAGCTGATGTTTGGACATTTTTTGGTTTGAAAACTAACAAAGTTACGACTTCGTCAAGAGTCATGTGGTCTGTAAATACTACAACACCAGAGTCAAGTACTGGACAATACTACACATATATACTTGTTACTACACTATCACAACACCAGAGTCAAGTACTGGACAATACTACACATATATACTTGTTACTACACTATCACAACACCAGAGTCAAGTACTGAACAATACTACACATATATACTTGTTACTACACTATCACAACACCAGAGTCAAGTACTGCACAATACTACACATATATACTTGTTACTACACTATCACAACACCAGAGTCAAGTACTGGACAATACTATACATATATACTTGTTACTACACTATCACAACACCAGAGTCAAGTACTGTGACAATACTACACATATATACTTGTTACTACACTATCACAACACCAGAGTCAAGTACTGGACAATACTACACATATATCCTTGTTACTACACTTACACTATCACAACACCAGAGTCAAGTACTGGACAATACTACACATATATACTTGTTACTACACTATCACAACACCAGAGTCAAGTACTGGACAATACTACACATATATACTTGTTACTACACTATCACCACAAACACCAGAGTCAAGTACTGGACAATACTACACATATATACTTGTTACTACACTATCACAACACCAGAGTCAAGTACTGGACAATACTACACATATATACTTGTTACTACACTATCACTGCACCTAGATAGTGTTTGAAGAACTTTTCAATAAGCTGAAGATATTAAATAAAGAATGAAAATAAGTATTGGTATAGATCCATGAAAACTCAGTTGACCTTTTATTCAAAAAAACTGTAAGACGTTATAATAAACATGAGTCGATCACGACCATCAGAACTGACGTCTCACTCCCCCTCCCTCACCTGTCTCACTCCCCCTCCCTCACCTGTCTCACTCCCCCTCCCTCACCTGTCTCACTCCCCCCTCCCTCACCTGTCTCCCACTCCCCCTCCCTCACCTGTCTCACTCCCCCTCCCTCACCTGTCTCACTCCCCCTCCCTCACCTGTCTCACTCCCCCTCCCTCACCTGTCTCACTCCCCTCCCTCACCTGTCTCACTCCCCCCCTACTTTTCACTCCCCCCCCTCACCTGTCTCACTCCCCCTCCCTCACCTGTCTCACTCCCCCTCCCTCACCTGTCTCACTCCTAAAGGAACAGTAACACGCACAACAACGTTATCGTATTTTACTTTAGTTTGTTCAAAAATGTCATTTCAAATTCATGAAGACCTGAAAAAATTCAGGACTTGGGAAACTATGAAAAAAATGTTTGTTCATTTTAATGTAGCGTCTGGAGCTCAGTTGTCTTCGTCTTCATCTTCGTCCAAAAAGACACTTAAAAACATTCAAATATCTTCAAACTGCTCGACTGTAGCGTCCTCTTGGATTGAAGCTCCACAAGATATACTCAAATATAGACTCGTCTAATTTTCATGGGAACAATTCCTCATATTTAGATGTTTTTAAGTGTCTTTTTGGACGAAGATGAAGACGAAGACGACTGAGCTGCAGTCGCTACATTAAAATGAACAAACATTTTTTTGTCTGAAAGAACTGACGACTCTGAAGATAATCCAACATTAGTCGACATGAGGGTGAGAAGAAAATGAGAGAAGTTGGAATTTTGGGTGAAATATCACAAACAAATAGTTTGTTTATAGTTTGTTTAAATAAAACATAAAGGAAGGAAACAGGAATCCTGTAAGAAACTGATCCAAATGGCTCTAAACGATCATTATATCAGTAAATACCACACCTTTCAACGAAGCTTTTTGTCTTATAATCTATTCAAATACTTTACTCCAGGTCGTTGACATTGATCGACACGAGGATTATGGTCTAGATTTCTGCTGGTGCTCCTCACTTTCTTGGGTCAGATCCTCGGTCCAAGAGGGAGTCTGGAGACCAGAAGACGAGGCCTGGAGCTCAACAGTAACAAGTGCTGTGGAAGCCGGAGGGGGAGGAGAGGAGAGGGGGAGGAAGAGGGTGAGGCTTCCTTCCTCGACCAGAGCCGACTTGGACGGACAAACCAGACAGAAAGAGAAGAAGAAGAAGGATGGAGGTGGAACCAAAGGCTGGCAGTGCAGGACGAGGAGAAACGGCATCAGAAGTTTATTTGACCGATAGAAGTAGGTCAAAGGTCGTGCAGATAAACCGGTGACCCCCACAGGAGATTAAGGGGAGACTGATACAGGGGGGTACATACTTTTGAATTAGCAGGACTGGACTTACTGAGTAGTTGCTCACTCAGCACAAGAGGCGTCACATGACTCATAATCTGTCGACTGTATCGTTGAGTATTATTGACGTCGTTACACAATCGAATCCAGGCGCTGAGATCAGCAGAAAGAACTTTATCTTCAGCTTCTTTACAAGCGTTTCTAAGAAAGTCTACAAGGTTTGTGCAGCAACACAACTATGTTTGTTCAATAGGTTTGTGTCACAGAAGCGACAATAATAACAACACAATCGTCGTGAGGTTGTGTCACAACAAACCGTCCAGGTTGATTTGTTTTGATTGAACTTTGAACTTCCTGGTGGAGATGACTTGTTGACAGTTGGTTTGTTAAAATATAAAACTAGTTTGTCACTTAAACCTCATGTTTGTTCCACTCGACCAGTTTAAACCACAAACTAAATAATGATAATGATCTCTTAAGTGTTATCTTGTCAAATACAAAAAAACTTACTTACAATTACTTACTTACTGCTTCAAAGTTTAAATGTAACAAGAAAATGGACAAACCAGTGAATATTTTCACGTTAATCGCAAATAATAATTACAACAAAACAAAATGACGCACTGTGTTGTTCTCAGTATTATCTTGACCTTTAAAGTATATATTTTATTGAGTATTGTTTTGATTGTCTAAGCGCTTTGTGACCCTGGTCTGGAAAAGATCTATATAAAAACAAATCACTTACTTACCTGATGTAATACAAACCATAAAATAAGTATAAAAAACATTATTAGACTTCAGGAACTACTTTAGCTTCTGAAGTTCTGTTGACCTGGAGCTGCTTCCATGTTGGATTCTTGACAATAAATCATCGTTTTCTTCATCGTTGATCTCAAGAGAAACTTCAATGTTGTTCTTGTTACATAACTGTGAGTCGATGAATTAAATATTGAACAAATGAGCATTTATGTGAGAAGAGAAAACTGACAGTAAAGTATGGATATCTGACTTGATTGACAGCTGACAGCAGGTTGACACCAGGACATGTGTTGCTGCTCATTTATTCCCATCAAGAAATATTGACTTCATATTATCACGAGTCTCTAGATCTCAGTGTTTGTGTTCGTGTGACTCACAGGTTTACAGTCATGCAGGAGTCACAGGATTCCAGACGTGTTGGATTCAAACTCACTTTTCTAAGATTCATGATTCCAGAGACGTGTTGGATTCAAACTCACTTTTCTAAGATTCATGATTCCAGAGACGTGTTGGATTCAAACTCACTTTTCTAAGATTCATGATTCCAGAGACGTGTTGGATTCAAACTCACTTTTCTAAGATTCATGATTCCAGAGACGTGTTGGATTCAAACTCACTTTTCTAAGATTCATGATTCCAGAGACGTGTTGGATTCAAACTCACTTTTCTAAGATTCATGATTCCAGAGACGTGTTGGATTCAAACTCACTTTTCTAAGATTCATGATTCCAGAGACGTGTTGGATTCAAACTCACTTTTCTAAGATTCATGATTCCAGAGACGTGTTGGATTCAAACTCACTTTTCTAAGATTCATGATTCCAGAGACGTGTTGGATTCAAACTCACTTTTCTAAGATTCTATTCCAGAGATAAACTCATTTTCTAAGATTCATGATTCCAGAGACGTGTTGGATTCAAACTCACTTTTCTAAGATTCATGATTCCAGAGACGTGTTGGATTCAAACTCACTTTTCTAAGATTCATGATTCCAGAGACGTGTTGGATTCAAACTCACTTTTCTAAGATTCATGATTCCAGAGACGTGTTGGATTCAAACTCACTTTTCTAAGATTCATGATTCCAGAGACGTGTTGGATTCAAACTCACTTTTCTAAGATTCATGATTCCAGAGACGTGTTGGATTCAAACTCACTTTTCTAAGATTCATGATTCCAGAGACGTGTTGGATTCAAACTCACTTTTCTAAGATTCATGATTCCAGAGACGTGTTGGATTCAAACTCACTTTTCTAAGATTCATGATTCCAGAGACGTGTTGGATTCAAACTCACTTTTCTAAGATTCATGATTCCAGAGACGTGTTGGATTCAAACTCACTTTTCTAAGATTCATGATTCCAGAGACGTGTTGGATTCAAACTCACTTTTCTAAGATTCATGATTCCAGAGACGTGTTGGATTCAAACTCACTTTTCTAAGACTCATGATTCCAGAGACGTGTTGGATTCAAACTCACTTTTCTAAGATTCATGATTCCAGAGACGTGTTGGATTCAAACTCACTTTTCTAAGATTCATGATTCCAGAGACGTGTTGGATTCAAACTCACTTTTCTAAGACTCATGATTCCAGAGACGTGTTGGATTCAAACTCACTTTTCTAAGACTCATGATTCCAGAGACGTGTTGGATTCAAACTCACTTCTCTAACTCTTTCCACGGGAGGCGTGGGGTTTTTTTTCCTCTTTCTTTTTTCTTTTTTTCCGGGGGGGTTTTTTTCCTTTTCTGATTCATGATTCCAGAGACGTGTTGGATTCAAACTCACTTTTCTAAGATTCATGATTCGATTCCAGAGACGTGTTGGATTCAAACTCACTTTTCTAAGATTCGACAGGCGGTTGGATTCAACTCACTTTTTTATGATTCCAGAGACGTGTTGGATTCAAACTCACTTTTCTAAGATTCATGATTCCAGAGACGTGTTGGATTCAAACTCACTTTTCTAAGTGTTCTTTTGTTCAAACTCACTTTTCTAATTCATGATTCCATAGACGTGTTGAATCAAACCCCCCAAGATTCATGATTCCAGAGACGTGTTGGATTCAAACTCACTTTTCTAAGACTCATGATTCCAGAGACGTGTTGGATTCAAACTCACTTTTCTAAGATTCATGATTCCAGAGACGTGTTGGATTCAAACTCACTTTTCTAAGATTCATGATTCCAGAGACGTGTTGGATTCAAACTCACTTTTCTAAGATTCATGATTCCAGAGACATGTTGGATTCAAACTCACTTTTATAAGACTCATGATTCAAGAGACGTGTTGGATTCAAACTCACTTTTCTAAGATTCATGATTCAAGAGACGTGTTGGATTCAAACTCACTTTTCTAAGATTCATGATTCCAGAGACGTGTTGGATTCAAACTCACTTTTCTAAGATTCAAGATTCCAGAGACGTGTTGGATTCAAACTCACTTCTAAGATTCAAGAGCCTTGATGTTCATTTCTGTGGATCATTTCATTGAAACAACAACTTCTAAAACAAAGACTTGTTTGAGTCGATTGGATGATAAAAATCACTCGGACACAAATAAACTGAATAAGTTCATTTTTATCCTCTATCAATATATAAATATATATATTTTTAAATGTGCATAAAAGTTGACCAAAGACAAAACTACCTCTGTGTGACTTAACAGCTTTAATTTAAATACGTTTAAGTGTTTGTGGAGCAAACAAGACTCAACAACAGGTTTAGTTTCTGAAAAAACTCTCATAGTTACATAAAAAACTTGTATATTTTAGTATGAAAAACCCATATTTTAAACTTTGGTTCTTTTGATTTATGTTGAATAAATGAACGATAAATATTGAAAGACAATTAAGTTGTAGGAAGTTTTTTTTATTTATTAAACCAAATATTTTGGTCTCTCATTATTTTTTTTTAATCAATATAAAACTTGATAGTATTGAAATATAAAACTTGATACTATTGAATTTAAAACATGACAGTATTGAATATAAAACTTGATAGTAATGAATTTAAAACTTGATATAATTGAAATATAAAACTTGATACTATTGAATTTAAAACATGACAGTATTGAAATATAAAACTTGATAGTAATGAAACATAAAACTTGATAGTAATGACAATTATATTGATTTCTTTTTTTTAATCAGTTATTTTTTAGCACAAAACAGTTTCAATCATTTAGTGAAGAACCTGAATGATGGTCTGTTGCAGTTTAACAGATATTACAACTTTAAAATGATGTAAAGTTTTATTTAATATTTCTATATATATTCCTGATTCAAATACACCGATATATGACAGTAATTTACAAAAAATGTACGTTTTATTTACGACTACATTATATGGTTCTCAAATGATGAATTTAAATGAATAATTGATCTATATTTATAAATTAGTATTATTATAATACATTAAACTGGAAAATGTATTTATTTTTCAGACATTTTCCTGATTTATAAAAAACTTTCCTGATCAATATATGTTCAATAATTGGTGTTTTATGAATACAATGAATTAAATGACGGTTATTGGAAAAAAAAACATGTATTTTTAGATGTTTTTATTGGTTAACAGCAGATATTAGTTGCTGTTGCTGTACATTGAAAATAATTGATCGTCTGATATCGATTTGTTTTGATGAAACTTTGCACGTCCTGGTCGAGATGACTGTGGTTTAGTTAAAATATGAATAAATAAATAAATATAAAACTAGTTTGTCACTTAAATCTGTCCTGAACTCATGTTTGTTCCACTCGACCAGTTTAATCTACAAACTAAATAATGATAATGATCATCAAGTGTTATCTTGTCATAGCTGCTACACAAAGTGTGTGTTTTGATACAATGTGAACCACATTTTATGACAAAAAAAAGTTCATTATTAATAATGTTATTTCTTCAGTAAAGAAAATACACCAAACATGACATATATCGAACAATAAAGTTGTTTAAATGAATATTAAGAGAGGAAATACTGACACGAACAGGAAGTGTGTGTTTCCTGCTCAGAAACAACGGTTTCCATCCTGTCACTCAAGAAGGATCTGAACAAACCTGACGCTTCGTCACAAACATCAGCGAAAGACTCGTTTAAATCACAAACACACAACAGTTCGAGACAATAACAACGATCGTGAACGGTGTGTGTTTGAAACAACAACAACAACAACAACAACAACAACAAGTGTGTGTTCATGTTTCAAAAGTTGTGAAGCGTCGAGAGAAGCTTTTGTTCTAGAAGAAGAAAAGTGGAAACTTGTGTAAAGATAGCGGACAGTGAGAGGAAGGAGGTTCCACACGCACGCGCACACGCGCGCACACACACACACATACACGCGCGCACACACACTCTTGAACACACTCACCGCCTGCTGTCTGAGACACAACGCTCTGACCCATATTCTGTTACTCCACGACTTCCGGGTCGGTTCTGGATCCAGCGGACCCTCAAGACTGTCTCTCGCCGCATGAAGGCTCCTCTGCTCCCGCGCAGATCATCTTGTTCTTCCTTCTCTCAACTGAGTGGAAACTAGAGTCTGTCGTAACTTCCTCTCCCGCCTCCTCCCGCGCGACCTGCGCCATACTTGTCATTCCTGCGCCTCGTGCACGCCCTCTAGAGTGATACCACCACGTTACTTATGCAACCACACTACTGATAGCATTACACTACTGATGCCACCACGTTACTTATGCAACCACACTACTGATAGCATTACACTACTGATACCACCACGTTACTGATACCACCACGTTACTTATGCAACCACACTACTGATAGCATTACACTACTGATGCCACCACGTTACTGTAACCATCACACTACTGTTAGCACCATGATAATGTTACCACCACGTTACTGATACCACCACGTTACTTATGCAACCACACTACTGATAGCATTACACTACTGATGCCACCACACTAGTGATGCAAACATACTACTGATGCCACCACGTTACTTATGCAACCACACTACTGATAGCATTACACTACTGATGCCACCACACTAGTGATGCAAACATACTACTGATACCACCACGTTACTTATGCAACCACACTACTGATAGCATTACACTACTGATGCCACCACACTAGTGATGCAAACATACTACTGATGCCACCACGTTACTGATACCACCACGTTACTTATGCAACCACACTACTGATACCACCACAATACTGATACCACCACGTTACTTATGCAACCACACTACTGTTACCACCACACTACTGCAACCACCACACTACTGATGCAAACAAACTACTGCAACCAACACACTACTGTTACCACCACACTACTGTTAGCACCACAGTACTGTTACCACCACACTACTGCAACCACCACACTACTGTTACCATCACACTACTGTTACCACCACGTTACTGATGCAAACACACTACTGCTACCACCACACTACTGAAACCACCACACTAGTGTTACCATCACACTACTGTTACCACCACACTACTGTTACCATCACACTACTGTTACCACCACGTTACTGATGCAAACACACTACTGCTACCACCACACTACTGAAACCACCACACTAGTGTTACCATCACACTACTGTTACCACCACACTACTGTTACCATCACACTACTGTTACCACCACACTACTGCAACCACCACACTACTGATGCAAACAAACTAATGCAACCAACACACTACTGTTACCAGCACACTACTGTTAGCACCACACTACTGATACCACCACACTACTGTTACCACCACACTACTTTTACCATCACACTACTGTTACCACCACACTACTGTTACCATCACACTACTGATACCATCACACTACTGTTACCACCACGCTACTGATGCAAACACACTACTGATACCACCATGATACTCTTACCATCACACTACTGATACCACCACACTATTGATGCAAACACACTACTGATACCATCACACTACTGTTTATCATCACACTACTGATACCACCACACTACTGATGCAAACACACTACTGATACCATCACACTACTGTTTATCATCACACTACTGATACCACCACACTACTGATGCAAACACACTACTGATACCATCACACTACTGTTTACCATCACACTACTGATACCACCACACTACTGATGCAAACACACTACTGATACCATCACACTACTGTTTACCATCACACTACTGATACCACCATACTACTGCTGCAAACACACTACTGATACCACCACACTACTGATGCAAACACACTACTGATACCATCACACTACTGTTTACCATCACACTACTGATACCACTACACTATTGATGCCAACACAATACTGTTACCATCACACTACTGAAACATCACACTACTGTTACCACCACACTACTGATGCAAACACACTACTTCAACCACAACACTACTGATACCACCATGATACTGTTACCGTCACACTACTGATACTATCACACGACTGTTACCACCACACTACTGATGCAAAAACACTACTGCAACCATCACACTACTGATACCACCATGATACTGCAACCATCACACTACTGATACCATCACACTACTGATACCACCACACTACTGTTACCACCATGATACTATTACCACCACACTACTGATACCAACATGATACTGTTACCACCACACTAATGATACCACCATGATACTTTTACCACCACACTACTGATACCACCGCACTACTGATGCCATCACACTACTGTTACCACCATGATAATATTACCACCACACTACTGATACCATCACACTACTGATACCACCACACTACTGTTATCACCATGATACTATTACCACCACACTACTGATACCACCATGATACTTTTACCACCACACTACTGTTACCACCATGATACTATTACCACCACACTACTGATACCACCATGATACTTTTACCACCACACTACTGATACCACCACACTACTGTTACCACCATGATACTATTACTACCACACTACTGATACCACCATGATACTGTTACCACCATGATACTATTACCACCACACTACTGATACCACCATGATACTGTTACCAACACACTACTGATACCACCACACTACTGTTACCACCATGATACTATTACCACCACACTACTGATACCACCATGATATTTTTGCCACCACACTACTGATACCACCACACTACTGATACCACCATGATACTGTTACCATCACACTACTGATACCACCATGATACTGTTACCATCACACTACTGATACTACCACACTACTGTTACCACCATGATACTATTACCATCACACTACTGATACCATCACACTACTGATACCATCACACTACTGATACTACCACACTACTGTTACCACCATGATACTATTACCATCACACTACTGATACCACCATGATACTGTTACCACCACACTACTGATACCACAGTACTACTGATACCACCATGATACTGTTACCACCACACTACTGTTACCACCACACTACTGATACCACCATGATACTGTTACCACCACACTAGTGATACCCTCACACTCCTTTTACCACCCACTAATGTTACAACCCCACTACTGTCAGCACCCCAACACTGTTAGCACCACAATACTCCTATCACCATACTACTGTTACCACCACACTACTGATAACTGCACCACCAACTCACTACACCAACAACTGATATCGCCACACTACTGTCACTTACCCCACTACTGTCATATACCACACTGTTGTCACCACCTCACTACTGATACCACCCCAATACTTTTATCAATCAACTAGTGTTACCACCACACTATTTATTTTATTTATTTATTTATTTTTTTAGAATCCCTTATTAGTCCCGCGAGGGGAAATTCGGTAGTGCTTTTGACAGCCATTCACACATACTGATGGGAGTAGGCTGTAGGCTGCACACTTGTGCCAAGTCTACCATCAGGAGCAATCAGGGTAAAGTGTCTTGCTCAGGGTATTGCTACCTCAAGCTCTTTCTGGAGCCCTGGTCCCAAACAGGTTTCTATTTAATATATAAGATTCACTCTTTTTAATGTGGTGAAGGGAAAAAAAATTAAAAAATAAAAAGCATAATATTGTTGTACATTCAAGAGTAAAAGTGCAGCAGTTATAACTGATCTTGTTGGAGCTGCAGCTTCATGACGAGCTGCTGACAAACTATGATTACAAGTCAAGATCAGAATCAGAAAAACCTTTATTAGTCCCGCGAGGGAAATGATCGGTTTAACACAGAAGAGAAATGAAAACAGAAAAAAAAAGAAATAAAATCTAAATGGAATAAAAGATAATCTGCGCTATATAATATTTACACAATCATATTTACATAAATAACAAGAGGTGCAGTTAAATAGTTATCTTGGTGATGATGCTAATAATGATGTTGATATATTGATCATATGATATATTAACATGCATTTCCTCACACGTGCTTCAACAAACACAGAAGAACTGATGATGTCACTGAAAGAACTGATGATGTCACTTAAAGAACTGATGATGTCACTGAAAGAACTGATGATGTCATTGAAAGAACTGATGATGTCACTGAAAGAACTGATGATGTCATTGAAAGAACTGATGATGTCACTGAAAGAACTGATGATGCCATTGAAAGAACTGATGATGTCATTGAAAGAACTGATGATGTCACTGAAAGAACTGATGATGTCATTGAAAGAACTGATGATGTCACTGAAAGAACTGATGATGTCATTGAAAGAACTGATGTTGTCATTGAAAGAACTGATGATGTCATTGAAAGAACTGATGATGTCACTGAAAGAACTGATGATGTCACTGCAAGAATTGATGATGTCATTAAAAGACATGATGATGTCATTGAAAGAACTGATGATGTCATTGAAAGAACTGATGATGTCACTGAAAGAACTGATGATGTCATTGAAAGAACTGATGTTGTCATTGAAAGAACTGATGATGTCATTGAAAGAACTGATGATGTCACTGAAAGAACTGATGATGTCATTGAAAGAACTGATGATGTCACTGAAAGAACTGATGATGTCATTGAAAGAACTGATGATGTCATTGAAAGAACTGATGATGTCACTGAAAGAACTGATGATGTCACTCAAAGAACTGATGATGTCATTGAAAGAACTGATGATGTCACTGAAATAACTGATGATGTCACTCAAAGAACTGATGATGTCATTGAAAGAACTGATGATGTCATTGAAAGAACTGATGATGTCACTGAAAGAACCGATGATGTCATTGAAAGAACTGATGATGTCACTGAAAGAACTGATGATGTCACTGAAAGAACTGATGATGTCATTGAAAGAACTGATGATGTCACTGAAAGAACTGATGATGTCATTGAAAGAACTGATGATGTCATTGAAAGAACTGATGATGTCATTGAAAGAACTGATGATGTCATTGAAAGAACTGATGATGTCATTGAAAGAACTGATGATGTCATTGAAAGAACTGATGATGTCATTGAAAGAACTGATGATGTCACTGAAAGAACTGATGATGTCACTGAAAGAACTGATGATGTCATTGAAAGAACTGATGATGTCACTCAAAGAACTGATGATGTCATTGAAAGAACTGATGATGTCATTGAAAGAACTGATGATGTCATTGAAAGAACTGATGATGTCACTGAAAGAACTGATGATGTCACTGAAAGAACTGATGATGTCATTGAAAGAACTGATGATGTCACTGAAAGAACTGATGATGTCATTGAAAGAACTGATGATGTCATTGAAAGAACTGATGATGTCATTGAAAGAACTGATGATGTCACTGAAAGAACCGATGATGTCATTGAAAGAACTGATGATGTCACTGAAAGAACTGATGATGTCACTGAAAGAACTGATGATGTCATTGAAAGAACTGATGATGTCATTGAAAGAACTGATGATGTCATTGAAAGAACTGATGATGTCATTGAAAGAACTGATGATGTCATTGAAAGAACTGATGATGTCATTGAAAGAACTGATGATGTCATTAAAAGAACTGATGATGTCATTAAAAGAACTGATGATGTCATTGAAAGAACTGATGATGTCATTAAAAGAACTGATGATGTCATTAAAAGAACTGATGATGTCACTGAAAGAACTGATGATGTCATTGAAAGAACTGATGATGTCATTAAAAGAACTGATGATGTCATTGAAAGAACTGATGATGTCATTGAAAGAACTGATGATGTCATTAAAAGAACTGATGATGTCACTGAAAGAACTGATGATGTCATTGAAAGAACTGATGATGTCATTAAAAGAACTGATGATGTCACTGAAAGAACTGATGATGTCATTGATACATTTCAATAAAATAATTGTCTCTGGTCGATGATGTTCATTATTATTCAAATGAACTTTTATCAGTTTGTTTTCGTTCCACTGAAGCATTGAAACATGAAACCAACACAATTCTGCAGTTACACGTCGGAAGTCTTAACGCTGGATTATATAACAATCTTAATCTGGTTTAAGTGTTTAAATCTCCTGGTATGTAGTCGTCTGTTGATCCGCAGTCTTTGTTGACGTCCATGTTTGACGTGTCCGTCAATATATGTCGACAAACAATCATCTGAGCGAGAGAATCAACAATGTTTCAAACATGTATTCAAGTCATTTATTTAAGGTTTTCTGATGCATGTGTCAGTGCTGAGCAGCTCATGGTGTTAAAAACATCCTGAATAAAGAGTTTAAAATGTGTTTCGAACACAAATGATTGAAATCAATGATGTCAATGTTTTCTTTTACTGGTCGTTCTTATTGGTCCCTTAAATGTACTTGTGAGTCTCACTGCACCGGAAATGTGTGTGTGTTTATTTGCGTGTGTGTGTCTGTGTGTGTTTGTGTGAGTGTGTATGTGTGTCTGTAGGTGTGTGTGTGTCTGTAAGTGTGTGTGTGTGTGTGAGACGTTACTGAGCCTGTAATTGAGTCACTCGCAGCAAAATATCGTGACGTCACTGAGGTGTTTGTGTAAACACTACCATCTAGTGGAGAGAAACATAAACACAAGTGACATATTTTAACACATTATTTTTGAATTATTGGAATAAAAATATCAAAATCCAATGTTTGTTTTTATACAGAAATGAACATTTCAATAAACATGATTGAATTAAATTATTGAACAATTATTCAACGCTTTATTCAAAGAGTTAACGTTTGAAATGTTAAATTATTATTATGACGTCACACATATTCTATATTTTGACGTATTTTCAACCTGATCAGATCCACCTGACATTGTAAAGAGTCTTTTATCAAATATTGTTGGTGCAAAATAAATGAGACATTAAAACATGAATAAAACATGAATGTTAATGAAGTAAATAACTGTATAATAACTTCATCCGTGATGAGAGGATGATGAGAGGATGAGAGGATGATGAGAGGATGATTAGGGGATGAGAGGATGAGAGGATGATGAGAGGATGAGAGGATGGTGAGAGGATGATGAGAGGATGATGAGAGGATGATGAGGGGATGAGTGGATGAGAGGATGAGAGGATGAGAGGATGATGAGAGGATGAGAGGATGAGAGGATGAGAGGATGATGAGAGGATGATGGAGGATGATGAGAGGATGATGAGAGGATGATGAGAGGATGATGAGGGGATGAGTGGATGAGAGGATGAGATGATGAGAGGATGATGAGAGGATGATGAGAGGATGATGAGAGGATGAGAGGATGATGAGAGGATGATGAGAGGATGATGAGAGGATGATGAGAGGATGGTAAGAGGATGATGAGGGGATGAGAGGATGATGAGAGGATAAACTTCATCTTCTGTTTTTGATGATGCTGAAGATCTTGAAGAAGAAGATGATGATTATGATGAAGATGAAGATGAAGATGAAGATGAAGATGAAGATGAAGATGAAGATGAAGATGATGATGATGATGAAGATGATGATGATGAAGATGATGATGATGATGATGATGATGATGAAGATGAAGATGAAGATGAAGATGAAGATGATGATGATGATGAAGATGATGATGATGATGATGAAGATGAAGATGAAGATGAAGATGAAGATGATGATGATGATGAAGATGAAGATGATGATGATGATGAAGATGATGATGATGAAGATGATGAAGATGAAGATGAAGATGAAGATGAAGATGAAGATGATGATGATGATGAAGATGATGATGATGATGATGAAGATGAAGATGAAGATGATGATGATGATGAAGATGATGATGATGATGATGATGATGATGATGATGAAGATGAGATGAAGATGAAGATGAAGATGAAGATGAAGATGAAGATGAAGATGAAGATGAAGATGAAGATGATAATAACATTGAATCAATAACAACGATGAATAAAGCAAGAATGTAATGTCCTCAGGTCATGTCAGGAGACCATGTGAGTGTGTATAATAACTTCATCCGTTCCATTATTTTATCCCATTTTAATTCCGTTTATTAGTTTAATATACAAAACACACTTTTAACTAAAATCTTATCAATGAAAAACTAAAATCAAACTAACAGAACTATTATTAAAATACAGAGAATATTTATCAAGTTTATTTATCAGTGGAAAATATGATGAAATCAAGTTTTAATTTTATCAACTCAATGATGGCATTTTTGATTCATTAAATAAACATATTGAAATAAACAATATTTTACTACATGATTCCACTTTGACTTTATCTTTTGTTAAAGATCAAAACGCTGGTGAAGTTTCTCTTCAGATCCTCATTAAAGAGTTAAATCTCTAAACCTTAAGTATTTCATATGTTTAATGCTCTCAATATGACCAGAGAATAGAAACTTAAAACTCTAGTGACCCTCAGAGAAAAAGAGGCTTTAAATAATCCCATGTTTTTAAACATCACATGATGAACGAGATGATGGACTGAGGCTCAGAGAACAGGAAGGAAGTCGTCGCTAAATGACAGGAAGTCGTTAAAACGATGGAGGAAGTTTGTTAGCATCGATGACAGGATGTGAACACGAGGATCTTCACAGACATTTGTAGGTGTCAACGTTTGATGGAGAGAACGAAGGTTTTTAAACTTTATTGACACCAGGAAGACAGACAGACACAGAAGCATCTTCTTTCTTTGATCAAAGGTAATAATTAGATGATTCATATGTTTATAAGATAAGATTTTACTTAATTCTTCCCAAAGACAGATTAAGAACAATAAGAAAAATAATAATAAAGAAAAAATCCTGAAAACAACAATTTTTCACTGTGAATTTGGAGGATTTTATATGATTTATTGTTGTAATTTTAATTCAAATTAATTATTTTCAAGTTCCTTTATTTCAAATCCTCGTATTTATTTGTGATTATTCTTGTTTTACTTTATTCATGACACTGTTGTCAACGTTTTGTTCCTTGTGTAAACCATGGATATCAATAAAGTTTGGGAGTCTGTTTGATCGACTTCTCGCATTAAGATCAATAAGATAATCATTGAAACAGGAAGTCCTGTTTGACGACAAAAGCAGATGATTTTCAAGAATAAATCATTGAAAATAAAACGATGAGTTTGAAGCAGATTTGAACAGATTTGAGTCAAAGACAGAAAACAATGTTTATAAAAACAAATACAAAATAAATGTCATTGTTTTATTTGTTTTTCATATTATTATAATTATGTTGTTTTCTTCACTGTATAATTATTTAATGTATATTTATTTATTCCATCTTGATGAATGAAATAGTATATATTGTCCTGATTTAATATAAAGTTCACATAAATGAATAAAAATACATTTCGTGAATAAATAAGGAAAACATTTCTTTATGTTATATTTATACAAGTTTTATTATTAAAGTGACTGATGTTTGTGATGATGTGAGAGACTTTGAATATGTTGGAATGTAAAACATCAAAAGTCAAAACGTATTCAACTAACAAGTGTATTTTCATTCATTTATTTCATTAACATAGTTTTATCGTTGTGGTAACATTCGTTGTTAAAGATGTATTCTTGTTATTCTTCATGTCCATCTAAACATTTCTCCAGAACTTTCTGCAGACAATTGAAAGTGAGGGAAGATTAAAGTTTATCAATCGATCGATCGATCAGTTTCCGGACTCGTGTACTTTGACTTGTCGTCGTTCAGACCAGAGCAGTCGAGCAGGTGAGTCGCAGGAAGACTGTCATCAATTATTAAGATGAGCTTCAGCGGAACCAGAAGCTAATAATTGTTTAAGTGCCTGTGAGACGCTCTTGACTTATTCATCTGCTGCTCAAAGTCTCATCGCAGTTATTTATTATTAGCTTGAATTATTTACTGATCAGTTTCTAAACCAGCTTTAACCAGCTGCTCACTCATTAGCATACGCAAGCATTTATTATCTTATTAGCTCTTTAGCACATATTAGCTATACTAGCTTTTATTAGTGCAATAGCACATGTTAGCTATATTAGCATTTATTAAATCATTAGCACATGTTAGCTATATTAGCATTTATTAGATCATTAGCACATGTTAGCTATATTAGCATTTATTAGATCATTAGCACATGTTAGCTATATTAGCACATGTTAGCTATATTAGCTCATTACCACATATTAGCTATATTAGCTCATTACCACATATGATCAATATACTATATACTATACTAACTTGTATTAGCTATATTAGCACATGTTAACAATATTAGCTCATTACCACATATTAGTTATAAACACTATATACTATACTAACTTTTATTAGCTCATTACCCGAGTTAGCTATTTTAGCTCATCACCACATATTAGCAATATACTATATACTATACTAACTTGTATTAGCTATATTAGTACATGTTAGCTATATTAGCTCATTACCACATATTAGTTATAAACACTATATACTATACTAACTTGTATTAGCTATATTAGCACATGTTAGCTATATTAGCGCATTACCATATATTAGCAATATTAGCTCATTACCACATACTAGCTATATACTATACTAACATTTATTAGCTATATTAGCACATGTTAGCAATATTAACATTCAATTATTTTGTCAAAACATTGAAGTAAAGAAATGAGTAAAGTTGCAGGAGTATATTTCTCAAAAGAACGTTTTATTAATGAGAGATAAAAGACGAGTAGCAGTCGAAGTGTCGTGTCTGTGTGTGTCTGTGTGTGTCTGTGTGTGTGTCTGTGTGTGTGTGTGTGGTGGGGGTGTGTGTCTGTGTGTGTCTGTGTGTGTGTGTGTGTGTCTGTGTGTGTGTGTGGGGGGGTGTGTGTCTGTGTGTGTCTGTGTGTGTGTGTGTGTGTCTGTGTGTGTGTGTGTGTGTGTTCCTTTGTGTGTGTGTGTGTGTGTGTGTGTGTGTGTGTGTGTGTGTGTGTGTGTGTGTGTGTGTGTCTGTGTGTGTCTGTGTGTGTCTGTGTGTGTTTTCAGGTGTGTTGTTTCA
>JACEEU010000731.1:1353578-1366078 GCA_016630915.1 Callionymus lyra | reverse complement strand
TACTGGACAATACTACACATATATACTTGTTACTACACTATCACAACACCAGAGTCAGGTACTGGACAATACTACACATATATACTTGTTACTACACTATCACAACACCAGAGTCAAGTACTGGACAATACTACACATATATACTTGTTACTACACTATCACAACACCAGAGTCAAGTACTGAACAATACTACACATATATACTTGTTACTACACTATCACAACACCAGAGTCAAGTACTGGACAATACTACACATATATATCCTTGTTACTACACTATCACAACACCAGAGTCAAGTACTGGACAATACTACACATATATATACTTGTTACTACACTGTCACAACACCAGAGTCAAGTACTGGACAATACTACACATATATACTTGGTACTACACTATCACAACACCAGAGTCAAGTACTGGACAATACTACACATATATACTTGTTACTACACTATCACAACACCAGAGTCAAGTACTGGACAATACTACACATATATACTTGTTACTACACTATCACAACACCAGAGTCAAGTACTGGACAATACTACACATATATACTTGTTACTACATTATCACTATATATCATATCCTATTTGTAGAACAACTGAAAAGTAAGTGCTTGTGAATAAGTGCATAAAGGGTTGTGTTATTGTGGGTCAGTCGTCCTTCACCAAGGTAACACAACAACATGTCGTCTCGACACTGAAACAAGTGAAAGAAGAGACGACCTGCACTTGATCTGCTGCCTCTGAGCTCAACAACAAACTACTGCTACACACCTTTTGTCATCATTCTTTCACACACCAGTGACACACAACAAATATATGACACTGTTGTGTTGTTGTTGTGTAGATCTCAAGTGCGGACAGCAAGTGTATCCAAGCTTGTTGAAGTGTAGCATCAGCGTCCGGTGACGCGAGTGTAGTTTTCCAACATGAATCAGCAACAACATGTTTGTCAAACTATCGACGACAACAACACAATCACACGAACACAAAACAAACTCACCGTCATTTTCCATGACTTGACCCTGCAGTGATATCAGCTCTGAGAGCAGCTGATCCTTCCTGACACTCCACCTCTCTCCCTCTCCTCCCTCTGTCCCTCCTTCACTAGTGTCCTCCCCTCCTCCCTCCTCCCTCCCCCACCCCCCTGGTGTCCTCCTCCTTTGTTTTTTCCTCCTCCTCCCTCTGTCTCCTCCCTCCATCACTAGTGTCCTCCCTCCCTCTGTCTCCTCCCTCCATCACTAGTGTCCTCCCTTTTCCATCACTAGTGTCCTCCCTCCATCACTAGTGTCCTCCCTCCCTCTGTCTCCTCCCTCCATCACTAGTGTCCTCCCTCCATCACTGGTGTCCTCCCTCCATCACTGGTGTCCTCCCTCCCTCTGTCTCCTCCCTCCATCACTAGTGTCCTCCCTCTCACTCCCTCCATCACTAGTGTGTCCTCCCTCCATCACTAGTGTCCTCCCTCCATCACTAGTGTCCTCCCTCCATCACTAGTGTCCTCCCTCCATCACTAGTGTCCTCCCTCCATCACTAGTGTCCTCCCTCCATCACTAGTGTCCTCCCTCCATCACTAGTGTTCCCCCCTCCATCACTAGTGTCCTCCCTCCTCACTGGTTTTCCCCCCTTTTTTTTCCCCCCCCCCCCCTTTTTTCCCCCCCTCCCTCCATCACTAGTGTCCTCCCTCCATCACTAGTGTCCTCCCTCCATCTGTGTCCTCCCTCCATCACTAGTGTCCTCCCTCCATCACTAGTGTCCTCCCTCCATCACTAGTGTCCTCCCTCCATCACTAGTGTCCTCCCCCTCTGTCTCCACTGGCTCCAATCAAAAGCATTAAAACTTAATGTTAGTTTCCATCTCCGTCTCCATGTATCCCAGCATGCCGAGTGTCTCTGAGGCGACGCAGACCTCAGGAAACGACTGTTACGTAAGAACTCCCTGAAAATACATGTGAGAACATCATCCATATTTAATCACGTCTCAGAGTCTTGAATATTTGTAAGAAGTTCTTTTGTAAAAGTATTTCAGTGTCATCGGAATATTCAACGGTTTAAATGTTGAAGAATCTTTTAAATGTTTGCTTTTATGAAAATATAAAATAAAAACAGAAAGACTTTTAAAAATTCTATCACTTCGTACAAACGTTTCGATCTGAGACATGATTTTATGTATAGATTGATTTCAACGATGTTTTATTGTGAGAACATGTTTGAACAGATGCTCGTGTTCAATACATTCTAGTGTCTGAGATGTTTGTCTCATGTTTGAATAAATAATAACCTGGTGCTTCCATTGATCCGTGGACCTCAGGTGACTCACAGCGACTCACACAGGATGTTGTTATTGTGTTTGACGACCAGTTATCTTCTCTACGTGATCTACTTGATCCATCGCTGATCCTGATCAGTGCTCTGTTGCTCATGTCTGGCGACTCTATTACACCAACATTTATCTATTGAATCTAAAGGGGGTTTATTGGAATTATTCAACTTTATGTGTTAAAAACATACCTTTTCAACCTTTTATAAAAAGTACTTTTGAATGATGGTATTTAGAAAAATAGAAAAAAAATCTTGAATCAATTATCTGACGGAGAAAACAAATCAGTGTGTTTACAAGAAACAACAAGGTTTAAAAAGTAAATCATTAAAAGTGTCAACATCTGAAATGTTATATTCAATCATGTATATATAATATTCTATAATATTCTGAAGACACTGAAATACTTCCATGATCATAGGTTTGAATTCAAAGTTTATTATAAAAGACTTAAAACAGATGAAAATCATCGTCAGGTTTAAATTTCCTGTTCAGTGAACACTTGGTCTCTTCCTGTTATAAAACATGCTGATGATTGTGTGTGTGTGAGTGTGTGTGTGTGTGTGTGTGTGTGTGTGTGTGTGTGTGTGTGTGTGTGTGTGTGTGTGTGTGTGTGTGTGTGTGTGAGTGTGTGTGTGTGTGTGTGTGTGAGTGTGTGTGTGTGTGTGTGTGTGTGTGTGTGTGTGTGTGGGGGTGTGTGTGTGTGTGTGTGTGTGTGTGTTAGCAAACATCATAAAGTGTGAACAGACTCAAACATGTATTGACACTAACAGCTGCTTCTACAGTTTATTTCAACTCATTTACTTTACAAGGTCAAATAAAGGTTTTCCTTCCCAAGTTTTTTTTTTTTTTTATTTTTGTTGTTGAACAACACAACTAACTTCAGACCCACACAGTCATGATAGTGTTGTTGAACAACACAACTAACTTCAGACCCACACAGTCATGATAGTGTTGTTGAACAACACAACTAACTTCAGACCCACACAGTCATGATAGTGTTGTTGAACAACAAACACAACTTCAGACCCACACAGTCATGATAGTGTTGTTGAACAACACAACTAACTTCAGACACACACACATGATAGTGTTGTTGAACAACACCACTAACTTCAGACCCACACAGTCATGATAGTGTTGTTGAACAACACAACTAACTTCAGACCCACACAGTCATGATAGTGTTGTTGAACAACACAACTAACTTCAGACCCACACAGTCATGATAGTGTTGTTGAACAACACAACAACTTCAGACCCACTAGTCATGATAGTGTTGTTGAACAACACAACTAAACTTAAGACACAGTCATGATAGTGTTGTTGAACAACACAACTAACTTCAGACCCACACAGTCATGATAGTGTTGTTGAACAACACAACTAACTTCAGACCCACACAGTCATGATAGTGTTGTTGAACAACACAACTAACTTCAGACCCACACAGTCATGATAGTGTTGTTGAACAACACAACTAACTTCAGACCCACACAGTCATGATAGTGTTGTTGAACTTCACGTCCTGTTGATCTGCAGCCTCAGCACTTTCACCTGCTCTATTATTAGAACTAATAGTTGAGTCAATAACTGCAGCAGGTTAGTGATCCAACATGAGGAACATGATCCAACATGAAGAACATGATCCAACATGAAGCTCATGATCCAACATGAAGAACATGATCCAACATGAAGAACATGATCCAACATGGAGAACATGATCCAACATGAAGCTCATGATCCAACATGAAGATCATGATCCAACATGAAGAACATGATCCAACATGGAGAACATGATCCAACATGAAGCTCATGATCCAACATAAAGAACATGATCCAACATGAACAGCTCATGATCCAACAGAACATGATAAAGAACATGATCCAAAGCATGAAGCTCATGATCCAACATGAAGCTCATGATCCAACATGAAGAACATGATCCAACATGAAGAAGCTCATGATCCAAATCATGATCCAACATAAAGAACATGATCCAACATGAAGCTCATGATCCAACATAAAGAACATGATCCAACATGAAGCTCATGATCCAACATGAAGAACATGATCCAACATGAAGAACATGATCCAAAACATCCAACAAGAACATGATCCCAAACATGATCCAACATGAAGAACATGATCCAACATGAAGAACATGATCCAACATAAAGAACATGATCCAACATGAAGCTCATGATCCAACATGAAGAACATGATCCAACATGAAGAACATGATCCAACATGAAGCTCATGATCCAACATAAAGAACATGATCCAACATGAAGCTCATGATCCAACATAAAGAACATGATCCAACATGAAGCTCATGATCCAACATGAAGAACATGATCCAACATGAAAGACTCATGATCCAACATGAAGAACATGATCCAACATGAAGAACATGATCCAACATGAAGAACATGATCCAACATAAAGAACATGATCCAACATGAAGCTCATGATCCAACATGAAGAACATGATCCAACATGAAGAACATGATCCAACATGAAGCTCATGATCCAACATAAAGAACATGATCCAACATGAAGCTCATGATCCAACATGAAGAACATGATCCAACATGAAGCTCATGATCCAACATGAAGAACATGATCCAACATGAAGAACATGCCATGAAGAACTACCAAAAACATGATCCAACATGAAGAACATGATCCAACATGAAGAACATGATCCAACATGAAGAACATGATCCAACATGAAGCTCATGATCCAACATGAGGAACATGATCCAACATGAAGAACATGATCCAACATAAAGAACATGATCCAACATGAAGCTCATGATCCAACATGAGGAACATGATCCAACATAAAGAACATGATCCAACATGAAGCTCATGATCCAACATGAAGAACATGATCCAACATGAAGCTCATGATCCAACATGAAGAACATGATCCAACATGAAGCTCATGATCCAACATGAGGAACATGATCCAACATAAAGAACATGATCCAACATGAAGCTCATGATCCAACATGAAGAACATGATCCAACATGAAGCTCATGATCCAACATGAAGAACATGATCCAACATGAAGAACATGATCCAACATGAAGCTCATGATCCAACATGATCCAACATGAAGAACATGATCCAACATGAAGAACATGATCCAACATGAAGCTCATGATCCAACATGAAGAACATGATCCAACATAAAGAACATGATCCAACATGAAGCTCATGATCCAACATGAAGAACATGATCCAACATAAAGAACATGATCCAACATGAAGAACATGATCCAACATGAAGAACATGATCCAACATGAAGAACATGATCCAACATAAAGAACATGATCCAACATGAAGCTCACGATCCAACATAAAGAACATGATCCAACATGAAGAACATGATCCAACATGAAGCTCATGAGCCAACATAAAGAACATGATCCAACATGAAGCTCATGATCCAACATGAAGAACATGATCCAACATAAAGAACATGATCCAACATGAAGAACATGAAGAACATGAAGAACATGAAGAACATGATCCAACAAGAAGAACATGATCCAACATGAAGAACATGAAGAACATGATCCAACAAGAAGAACATGAAGAACATGAAGAACATGATCCAACATAAAGAACATGATCCAACATGAAGAACATAAAGAGCATGATCCAACATGAAGAACATGATCCAACATGAAGAACATGAAACTGAAAGTTTTAAAGTATTGTTTTTTGTGGAAAATATATCATTGATTGTAATAACTTTCTTTAACTGATATTATTTTATAAACCATGTTTTTAATAGAATATAAAGAATAAAAATTACTTCAACGATTCATTGATTTTTTTAGAAAAGTTTCTTTCATTAAATTAATTTTCCATTAAAGTTATTTTTGATGTTTTATAAACGATGATAATAATAATAATATATTGTTGTTTCTTTTAAATCCATGTTCAGAGTTTAAAGCTTCGTCGAGTCTGAAGAACAACGTTGACGAGATAAAAGTCACTCATTAAAGTTATTTCTGCAGATCAGAGCAGCTGCTCTCGTCCTTAATAACGGAGCTCTCACATCAACGCTGCTGCAGCTCCTCCTCTACCTCCTCCTTCTCCTCCTCTTCCTCCTCTACCTCTTCCTCCTCCTCTACCTCCTCCTTCTCCATCTCCCCTTCCTTCTCCTTCTCCTGCTCCTTTCTCTCCTTCTGCTCTTTCTTCTCCTTCTTATACTCTTCCTCCTTTCCTCCTCTTCCTTCTTTACTCTTCCTCCTTCTCCTCCTCCTCCTCCTCCTTCTCCTTCCTCTTCCTCCTCCTTCTTCTCCTCCTCCTCCTCCTACCTCCTCCTCCTCCTCTCCCCTTCCTCCTCCTCCTTCCTCCTCCTTGCTCCTCTTTGGCCTCTTCTCCTCCTTCTTCTCCTCTTCCTCCTTTCCTCCTCCTCCTTCTCCTCCTCCTCCTCCTCCTCTTCCTCCTGTTCCTCCCTCCTCCTCCCTTCCTCCTCCTCCTCCTCCTCCTCCTCTTCCTCCTCCTGCTCCTCTTTGGCCTCCTCTTCCTCCTGCTCCTCTTCCTCCTCTTCCACCTCCTCTTTCTTCTTCCTCCTCCTCCTGCTCCTCTTCATTCTCCTCTTCCTCCTGCTCCTCATCCTCCTCCTCCACCTGCTCTTTCTTCCTCCTCCTCCTCTTCTTCCTCCTCCTCTTCCTCCTCCTCCTCTTGCATCTCCTCTTGCTGCACTAATGTTTTAAATAAATGATAAATGAGTAAAAACAAGAGTAACTTTCAAAGTAATAAAACACTAACTAACACACAATCAAAGACCAGAGAAAAGTGTTTAACGTGAATATAAATAAATAAACATTATTGTTAGTATGAAGTAAATATCTTGCTCAGTAAATATCAATGTATTAAATGAAAAAAATGAGAATGATGAGAATGATGAGAATGAGATTGAAAAAAAAAAAAAAAAAAAGTATGAATGAGATAAATCTCTGAAATCTTTTTTGATTTCACTTAAAATACGTTTAGTTTATGAAACAATCGTCTAACAATGTATCTTATATCATATATAATATTGTACCTTATATCATTTACATTATTGTATCTTATATCATATACATTATTGTATCTTATATCATATACATTATTGTACCTTATATCATATACATTATTGTATCTTATATCATATACATTATTGTATCTTATATCATATATATTATTGTATCTTATGTCATATACATTATTGTATCTTATATCATATACATTATTGTATTTTATGTCATATATATTATTGTATCTCATATCATATACATTATTGTATTTTATGTCATATATATTATTGTATTTTATGTCATATATATTGTACCTTATATCATATACATTATTGTATCTTATATCATATACATTATTGTACCTTATATCATATACATTATTGTATTTTATGTCATATATATTATTGTATCTTATATCATATACATTATTGTATCTTATATCATATCCATTATTGTATCTTATATCATATACATTATTGTACCTTATATCATATACATTATTGTATTTTATGTCATATATATTATTGTATCTTATATCATATACATTATTGTATCTTATATCATATCCATTATTGTATCTTATATCATATACATTATTGAATCTTATATCATATACAATATTGTATCTTATATCATATATATTATTGTATCTTATGTCATTTACTTTATTGTATCTTATATCATATACATTATTGAATCTTATATCATATACATTATTGTATCTTATATCATATACAATATTGTATCTTATATCATTTACTTTATTGTATCTTATATCATATACATTATTGTACCTTATATCATATACATTATTGTATTTTATGTCATATATATTATTGTATCTTATATCATATACATTATTGTATCTTATATCATATACAATATTGTATCTTATATCATATACATTATTGTATCTTATATCATATACAATATTGTATCTTATATCATTTACTTTATTGTATCTTATATCATATACATTATTGTACCTTATATCATATACATTATTGTATTTTATGTCATATATATTATTGTATCTTATATCATATACATTATTGTATCTTATATCATATCCATTATTGTATCTTATATCATATATATTATTGTATCTTATTTCATTTACTTTATTGTATCTTATATCATATACATTATTGAATCGTATATCATATACAATATTGTATCTTATATCATATACATTATTGTATCTTATATCATATCCATTATTGTATCTTATATAATTTACTTTATTGTATCTTATATCATTTACAATATTGTATCTTATATCATATACATTATTGTATCTTATATCATATCCATTATTGTATCTTATATAATTTACTTTATTGTATCTTATATCATTTACATTATTGTAAGCATGTGTTTAGATCGTGCAAATAATGTAAGAACAAACATTTTTTGCTCGTGTAATAAGTAAACAGCGCCCCCTAAAGTTTCATTAATGCACCGTTTTTTTTAAATATTTTCGCCAACATACTTTTTAACCTCATTTTGACATTTTTGTCAAACACTTTTAGATTCAAACTGCATGAAAACGATGGAACTACTGAATAAAAACGTAACAAATCTTACAACACGTTGAACAAGATAAACACGAAGAGACTGAGAAACTGAAGGTTGTTCATTGAAACCAGTTCTTTTATTTAAAGATGTATCAAGACATACAGCAAAAACTGTTACCCATGATGCAACACGTGAAAAACATGAATACGGTTGAAAAGACTTCACGACATTAAACACTTAAAACAATTAAAGAATTAACCATTAAAGACTTAGACTTATTTAATAGACTTATTAAATAATAACCAACAAAAAATAAAGAAATAATCAACAAACTTAAATAATCAACTAATAAACAGAATATAAACAAAGAACAAAGTTAATGCACAGAAATAAGTAATAAGTAATAAGTTAAATGAACTAAATCCTCGGAGCAACAGTCTGTCGAGGGTTGAAGGTCCATCAACATCATCATGTGAAGGACATCATCATAACATCGGAGTGACCTTGACCTCGACTAGACGAGTTAATCTGGTCCGTTCACATCCAGAGACATTATCATAACATTGAACAATCACTTCCTGCTCCGTGAACTGGTTTACCTTGAATTTTATATTGAATTGTTTATTGGTATATTTGTAAGTCATTTAAATTCATAGAACGTGTTTCCAGACCAGGGTCACAAAGAACTTAAACAATCAAAACAATACTCAATCAAATAAATACTTAAAAGATCAACATAAGATCAGAGGAAGATGGTTCCAAAGCTTAGGAGCAACAGTCTGGAAGGATTTCTCTCCTCTGGTCCGGAAGTTCAGGAACCATCAGTAGATTCTGATCCACAGACCTCAGAGCCCGAGCTGGGGTGTAAGTCTGGATCAGATCACTGATGGAAGGTCTGACCATGAATAGATCTGAAAGTAAGAACCAGAATTTTAAAATGATCCTGAAAGAAACTGGCAGCCAGTGAAGAGTTTGAAGGAGAAATGTGAGTTCTTCTACTAGAGCAGCCAGTGAAGAGTTTGAAGGAGAAATGTGAGTTCTTCTACTAGAGCAGCCAGTGAAGAGTTTGAAGGAGAAATGTGAGTTCTTCTACTAGAGCAGCCAGTGAAGAGTTTGAAGGAGAAATGTGAGTTCTTCTACTAGAGCAGCCAGTGAAGAGTTTGAAGGAGAAATGTGAGTTCTTCTACTAGAGCAGCCAGTGAAGAGTTTGAAGGAGAAATGTGAGTTCTTCTACTAGAGCGGCTCAGAATTCTGGCTGCAGAGTTTTAATGATCGGAGAAATGTAAGTTCTTCTACTACATCTTGCTCCATTGAAAAGACACTGAGCCAGACTCAGACCTGAAGTAACGACATCGCTCGTCTCTGATCTGTTCGGCCCCTGTTGCTGCCGTTGTAAGACGGGGTCTCGTCTCCACCGTCCTTCAACGAAACCTCCGTCCGGACCTTCCTGGTCCAATATGGCCGCCGTGTGAACCTCAGAGTCTTCAGTGAGTAGAAAGTTATGCAGAACACAACAAGACAGGACCATCTTCTCCACCGCGCTCGTGTTTCAGACGTTGATCGTGGTCAGCGGATGTGTATAAAGCGCCGCCATCTTGGTTCAGTGACATCAGAGGCAGCATTAACAACTACAGTGATGGAGGTTCTTCTCACTCAATCTTAAAATACTATTTTTTAATGAATTATGGAGCGATTTTTGAACGGTTTAGTCCGTATTAGTTTCATTTATCAAGTGCATCATATTAAAAGTGTTTTTTTTAGATTTTATATTAAAATATTCCTTCTAATAATGTTTATCTATCTGGTCTGAGGTTTGAAAAACAAACCCCGTGAAAATATCTTGACAAATTAGCAATTAATGGTGACTTTTATAGTGTAAACACATCATTCCTCTACAGATGTAATGCACTGTAGGAGCGAGTGACACTGTACCAAGATGGCCGCCCTGTATACACACCGCTCTAGTGGGCGGCAGCAGTCGATGCGGTGTCTATGTATATATGTCTATGTTTATACATGTCTATGGATACATATCTATGGATATATATATATATGTATATACTTGTCTATGGATATATATCTATGTATATAAATAGAGATTATTATTATTATTATTATTATTATATAGACGTCACAAAGTGAGCTCACAGCGCCCCCTTCAGGTCACACTCAGTTCTACAGTCCAACACCAGTTTCATCACAACACAAACTATTTGTTCTTTTAAATGTTCTTGATTTTAACATTATTTCGTGTTGTACTGGTTTGTGTTTGAATTAAAGAAGAAAGAAAGAACCCAGATGACAGTAAATCTTTGATTTTATTGAACTTTTAAACCATCAAAGTGAACAATTCAAGTCCGATCACGGATTCTTTAGTGACGTCATTTCCTTCCTCGAACCAGGTTCAATTTTTCAAACGTTATCAAGAGAATAACTTTATGCAACATTTAAAAAATGTGAACTGCTGTGTGTTTTTATTGTAAAGCCGTTGAGTTTCATTCTGTCGCCTCATCGGTGCTTCGTCACTTCCTGTTTCCTTCAGGGCGCGATGACGCACTTCCTGCGGCTGCGCGCGCCTCCCCAAAGAGCAAAAAAGGGGGGTGGGGAAAAAAAAAAATTTTTCCGTGCGGGGGAGCTTGTGGGGGGCGGCGGGGGGGGGTGGCCCCCCCCCCCCCCCCCCGTTTTTTTTTTTTTTTTTTTTTTTTTTTTTTTAACTATTATTAGTTGAATTTATATATACTGCAGATGATGATGATAACTATTATTAGTTATTTATATATAGTATCTGCATGATGATGATAACTATTATTAGTTATTTATATATACTGCAGATGATGATAACTATTATTAGTTATTTATATATACTGCAGATGATGATAACTATTATTATTTATTTATATATACTGCAGATGATGATAACTATTATTAGTTATTTATATATACTGCAGATGATGATAACTATTATTAGTTATTTATATATACTGCAGATGATGATAACTATTATTAGTTATTTATATATACTGCAGATGATGATAACTATTATTAGTTATTTATATATACTGCAGATGATGATAACTATTATTAGTTATTTATATATACTGCAGATGATGATAACTATTATTAGTTATTTATATATACTGCAGATGATGATAACTATTATTAGTTAATTTATATATACTGCAGATGATGATAACTATTATTAGTTATTTATATATACTGCAGATGATGATAACTATTATTATTTATTTATATATACTGCAGATGATGACAACTATTATTATTTATTTATATATACTGCAGATGATGATAACTATTATTAGTTATTTATATATACTGCAGATGATGATAACTATTATTAGTTATTTATATATACTGCAGATGATGATAACTATTATTAGTTATTTATATATACTGCAGATGATGATAACTATTATTAGTTATTTATATATACTGCAGATGATGATAACTATTATTATTTATTTATATATACTGCAGATGATGATAACTATTATTAGTTATTTATATATACTGCAGATGATTATTAACTATTATAGTTATTTATATATACTGCAGATGATGATAACTATTATTAGTTATTTATATATACTGCAGAT
>JACEEU010000731.1:1336078-1348578 GCA_016630915.1 Callionymus lyra | reverse complement strand
CAGAAGGTCTTACTGTCCCAGCGGGGGCTGAATCGTGGCGAGAGGATCCACTTGCTGGAGGACGAGGACGAGGTCGAGGTCGCCTGCACTCTGGCGTAGTACCACTCTCTGAGGTCAGAGGTCACGCTGCTGAGGTCGCACTGACGCTTCTTGATCCCCTGACACGCGTCTGCGTTCAGCCACCCGGGTTCACCGTAACTGAGGACGAGCGTCACATTCAAACTGTTAAATATGTCGTCATGAATAGTTGCAAAAAGTAATATTAAAATAAAATTTTTTTAATTGTGATCCTTAAAACTGATTTATTTGTTTGATGACTTTTTGTTTCTTATCAATAGAAATAAAATAAAATATTTCAAGTAAATATAATGAAAATAAATAAACAATAAATACATCAACCAAACCCACGGAGAAGTTTTATTTGAGGTATTTTTCAACACTCGCTCTATTTTTAAAATAATGTCGATCATTTGTTACAATCTTTGACTCTTTTGTTTAATTTTCATTTATTTTAAGTTAATTCTTGGATTTTTATTCACCAACTTAATATAAGATTCACTCATTTTATTTCACAAATACTTATTTTGTTTATTTAATTGTAATATTTGATTCATTCTATGTTGTAGAAAACTTTTGTGTGAAAATAAAAGTTCAATAAACATTCTTAAAATGTAATATATTTCTGGCCACACGGTGTCACTGTTGCATACTGTGATCAAGGATCGCTACAGTGAACAGCAGCGAAGAAGACATCGTGGCGCGCGTTTCAAAACAAAATATTAATTAAAACAATTAAAACAACAATAATATGAATAAAATAATGACAACGTTGTACTTTATATATTAAATAATCTTTACTGTGACACAAAACGTACTCTTTCTCTCGAATACGTCATGAAAATAATCTCTTACAGACGCGTACATTTATTCAAACTACTTTAATTATTCAATTATTTTCAAAACAAAATGACCTGAAACTTAAAATGATTTAGATTTCGCTGCCATTTTCTTTAAAACGCTGATTTTCTTTTGCCTTCTTTAAGCATCAATAAAACTACCAGCTTCTGAGATCACATGATGTCATCGATTGAAAAACGATTGATTCCAAAAGTATTTTCCTTCAATTTTCTCCTACATTTTCCACTGAACGTTGAACCTCAGGCTGCTGTTGCCGCGGACGCTCGACCAGTGGAGGACATTTTTGTAGTCCAGAGACTGGAACCTCACGTGACCCGGCGGCGCCGGACTGAGCTCACCTGCACAGGTGAAGGTTCAGATCAAAGATGTGAAACATGTTGTCAGAGAGGCTCACCTTGCTCAGAGGCACCGCGGCAGACGACCTGCAGCAGCAGCAGCGCGGCGAGCAGCAGACGCTTCATCGTGTGCACAACACACACACACACACACACACACACACACACTCGCCGCTTCACCTTTAACACAAACACAACTTCCTCCTTTAGATTCCGTGATGTGCAAGTTTATGACGGACGCCACCCTGACGACCTTTGGTGACCTTTGGCGACTTCTTGCTTTTTCCTCATTTACCAGACGTGACGATGCGTTCAGGGTCACCCGCGTCCGTCCGAGAAGGCGCGTTCGAGGACAGAGTGTTTTTTCAATGAAGTAAACAGAAGTATTTGTCGTCCATGAATGAAGGTTTTGTTGCTCGTTAACATTAACGACTTCCGTCTTTCTCAGATTCAGGAATTCAAAAAAGTGATGATGACATTTGAGGTTTTTCTTGTGTCGTTTACTAGAAACGTTCGAACGTGTTTTTCTCTCTGTTGAGCAACTTTCAACGTCCGCGACATGTGATCACGTGACACGAGAACATCAGCAGCTCGTTCTTCCGTCAGAGACTCAGACTAGAGCTGGTTTGATGAGTCATGTGACTCCAGTGTCAATCAATCGTTTCTGCTCAATCCTCTGTATTAACTTTAAAACCCTCAAAACACGGAGTCCGTTCCGTCGCTCCAACACGACGTCAGTCCGTCCCGGGTCTTATGCTTCGCTTCGTGGAGAAAGATGAACAAGCAAGAGTGAGTCACGGGTCGTTTATTCGCTGCTTCAAGTCAAACAAAATACAAGCTTTACGATCGATCGGACACACTTTCTCTCGGCGACTGTACAGATCAATAGTCCCGGAGAAAAGGTCCCGATCTGTAGAAACATCGCTATATTTAAGGCAAGTTTCCCGTCTGGGAGTTCGTCCCTTTCCGGCCAAATGGTTCTTTCAAGTTCCCTGTGCCAACGATCCCCCGCAGAGAGACATCCTGATTTGTTTTCTTGTAATCTAATCATTCAAATGTTCTCGGGCGGAGGTTATCTTCTCTTCCGTCTTCAGCCCCTCTTTCCCGGGTGTGTCTTCGTTCTTCGATCTACGATTTAAGGTGTGATTTGCAGATAAACAGATAAATAACTGGTGTCGTTTCTAATTCTGATCCAAGCTTGTCTTGAACCAGTGGATCAGTCTGAGTGGATGTTATTGTGAACGTGTCGTCAAACGTTTAAACTCTTAGATGAAGCGAGTCATTTATACTTTATATTTTCATGATCTTTTAGCATTCATTTAAGTATGTTTGGTGTTTTTTTTTTTTTTTTTTGTATATGTATAGTGTATATGTATAGTGTATATGTATAGTGTATATGTATAGTGTATAGTGTATATAGTGTATATGTATAGTGTATATGTATAGTGTATATGTATAGTGTATATGTATAGTGTATATGTATAGTGTATATTATAGTGTATATGTATAGTGTATATGTATAGTGTATATGTATAGTGTATATGTATAGTGTATATGTATAGTGTATATGTATAGTGTAGTATATTATAGTGTATATTATGTATAGTGTATATGTATAGTGTATATGTATAGTGTATATGTATAGTGTATATGTATAGTGTATATGTATAGTGTATATGTATAGTGTATATGTATAGTGTATATGTATAGTGTATATGTATAGTGTATATGTATAGTGTATATGTATAGTGTATATGTATAGTGTATATGTATAGTGTATATGTATAGTGTATATGTATAGTGTATATGTATAGTGTATATGTATAGTGTATACGTATAGTGTATAATAATTTTAAACTAACAACTTGAATAACTAACTAACTAACTAATAACTAATGTATAGAATCCACAGGAAATCTTTAAACTCAGAAACAAATTTACAATAAAACAAGTTATTAAATAAATTGTTTAAATGAAATGTTAGTAAAATCCTTAAAAAAAGAAAATTGTTCCAGTTTTGATAAATAATAATAATAATTAATGAATTAACTTTATTCTCTTCTTCAGTCCAACACTGCAGGAGCTGAATCTCTTCAAACACATCCGTTCTCTTTAGGACCTTTGGCACGAGACCCTGGTGATGAGGGTCTCGTGCCAAAGATCCTACTCAGTGTCGGGGAGGTTCTTGTCACGGTACAGATGGACCTCACAGACCTGCAAGTGTTGATGGAACATCTGAGGAGGTTCTTGTCACGGTACAGATGGACCTCACAGACCTGCAAGTGTTGATGGAACATCTGAGGAGGTTCTTGTCACGGTACAGATGGACCTCACAGACCTGCAAGTGTTGATGGAACATCTGAGGAGGTTCTTGTCACGGTACAGATGGACCTCACAGACCTGCAAGTGTTGATGGAACATCTGAGGAGGTTCTTGTCACGGTACAGATGGACCTCACAGACCTGCAAGTGTTGATGGAACATCTGAGGAGGTTCTTGTCACGGTACAGATGGACCTCACAGACCTGCAAGTGTTGATGGAACATCTGGAGGAGGTTCTTGTCACGGTACAGATGGACCTCACAGACCTGCAAGTGTTGATGGAACATCTGAGGAGGTTCTTGTCACGGTACAGATGGACCTCACAGACCTGCAAGTGTTGATGGAACATCTGAGGAGGTTCTTGTCACGGTACAGATGGACCTCACAGACCTCTAAGTGTTGATGGAACATCTGAGGAGGTTCTTGTCACGCGGTCACAGATGGACCTCACAGACCTGCAAGTGTTGATGGAACATCTGAGGAGGTTCTTGTCACGGTACAGATGGACCTCACAGACCTGCAAGTGTTGATGGAACATCTGAGGAGGTTCTTGTTGTTCGACGGTACAGATGTGGACCTCACAGACCTGCAAGTGTTGATGGAACATCTGAGGAGGTTCTTGTCACGGTACAGATGGACCTCACAGACCTGCAAGTGTTGATGGAACATCTGAGGAGGTTCTTGTCACGGTACAGATGGACCTCACAGACCTCGAAGTGTTGATGGAACATCTGAGGAGGTTCTTGTCACGGTACAGATGGACCTCACAGACCTCTAAGTGTTGATGGAACATCTGAGGAGGTTCTTGTCACGGTACAGATGGACCTCACAGACCTCTAAGTGTTGATGGAACATCTGAGGAGGTTCTTGTCACGGTACAGATGGACCTCACAGACCTCTAAGTGTTGATGGAACATCTGAGGAGGTTCTTGTCACGGTACAGATGGACCTCACAGACCTCTAAGTGTTGATGGAACATCTGAGGAGGTTCTTGTCACGTAAAATTCAGATGGACCTCACAGACTTCAAGTGTTGATGGAACATCTGAGGAGGTTCTTGTCACGGTACAGATGGACCTCACAGACCTGCAAGTGTTGATGGAACATCTGAGGAGGTTCTTGTCACGTGTAGATGGAACATCTGATCGGCCCTACCCACAGACCTGGACCTCAAGACCTAAGTGTTGATGGAACATCTGAGGAGGTTCTTGTCACGGTACAGATGGACCTCACAGACCTCTAAGTGTTGATGGAACATCTGAGGAGGTTCTTGTCACGGTACAGATGGACCTCAAAGACCTCGAAGTGTTGATGGAACATCTGAGGTTCTGTCCCTGGACGTACGGAAGGAACGAGCACAGACAGAAGAACGATATCAAGGACCATAAAGTATAAATAAATGTATAAATAAACACGTGTGAATAAATTAAAAATATGCAGAAATAAATAAATAACTTCTCCTGTTATGAGTTTATCTTCACATTTATTGATTTCATGCAGGAAGTCTAACAATCACTGAACGATGAATAAATACTTATTGAACGTGTTTGAAGGTTTTATGTATTTTCTTCGAGTTAGTATTTATATTTTGTACATCATTCATTTGTTTATTAATTTAAATCTCTTGATTGTTTTTTATATATTTTTTAAAACTTTTGTTACAGTTTCTACATTTATTTTGATCTTCTCAGACGCCGTACTTTTACCAGCAGAGTGATGTATTTAATGAATAATAAAACTAGTAAATACTGATCGTTAAGAGTTTAAGTTTAAGTTTAGACCCTTTGACTGTATTGTGGCCTCAGAGAAGATTAACAAACCAATCGTTAGCTTTTATTTTTCATTTCTCGTCTCTCAACACGACTTCAGGGTTCGTGTTTTAGGACTTTTCTCATTTTTTCACCCTTAAAAGATTTAAGTGAATATATAAATATTAAAAAGATAGATTAAAAAAAACAACTATACAATAATGTTATTTAACATATTAAGCGTAGTTTTATCGTTTAAAAAACATTATTATTATTTTTGTTTGACGGCCCCTAAAGGAAGTTTAATTGTCCGCCACTGCTCGAGTCACGTGACTCTGGAGCACCAATGAGACGTTTCTTAAGAGTTGCTCCAGCGAAGAGAAGCATCTGTGACGTGTGGAGGAAGTGACGTCATCATCAGCTTCTTTCCTCTCCTTAACACAATAGTGAAAACTCCACCATGAGTGGCAGTGGTCAGTGTCACAATTTGTGACCAACATTGGGGTCCAATGGACCTTATTTGAGTCATTAAAAAAAAAAAGTAAAAACCCCAAAAATGTTTCACTCTGACGTCATCATGACGCTATGGACGTCAAAGAATCGTAGCGCAATAGCTTCTGAAACGCTTTCAATCCGCTAGAGGGAGCCAGAGAAGCTCAATAAAGAAGAAGTGATGAGAACCACAAAATAAATAAAAAGTTTCAAACATTGACAGAAAATTCAGGGAATAAGATTCAAGTTAACTAACAATTAACAGCATTTAAAAATATACAAAATAACAGAAAATCAATAAATTTAAAATATGTCTGTAGATAATTCCACACAAATATATCTTTTGATCTCACACAAGAGATATAAACAAACCTGTTCCATCAAAAGAGCAAAAAGAACATTTTAAACGTTAAAATATCATTTTGTAAATTGAATTAAAGCCGTATGCATAAAGTTACATTTGTAAATTAACTTAAGTTATTTAATGTTTGGATGTGTGGAAACGTTAATGTGTAATAATTCAATATTATTCTTGTTTTAAATGTCAAAGAATCCATTGTAATCAACAAATTGCGCTGAAACTTCTCAATATAAAATAAATGCAGTGTTTAAATATCATAAACTCAGAGAAAGAAACGCAATGAAACGTCGTGACATCAAACACTGTAGATATTTGTATTTATTGAAGTGGATCCTGGAATGAGGAAAGTTCTGGTGAAACACAATGATGATGATATTATTGGGAAACAAAGGCACAAAAACAAAATGAAGGATTCATTAATGTAACATCAGTGAGTCGTCATCTTTCATCTCGTCACGTTGAAGGCGTCGGGTTCTCGTCGTGGAAGAAAACAATCATCAGTCAGCGAACAAAACACAGTTAATTCATAATAATAATTATATTATTAATTAATGATGCTCGAGTTTGACTCGTTACCACTTTTTTCAGAAATACAATTTATGTCTTTTCAACTGAAAGAAAAAATATATAATTTAAACATCTTTTTACAAGAAAATAACATCATTATGAAAGTGTTTCTTAGACGTATTAGTGCAACAATGCTATCATGCTACATGTATCATTATCTGTAGCGTTATCTGTAGCATTAGCTGTAGCATTAGCTGTAGCATTAGCTGTAGCGTTCCTCCAGGGCTTCTAGTGAACTTTAAGTGTTACAACACAACTGAGTTAATACCAAAACATCATTTAAAAAACACAGCAAGAAAAGGAAATGGACCAAATCATACATTTCACAAGATGCTCATTAAAGCTATAAGCGCTAACTAGCGAGTCTACTAGCTGACGTCATCATGACACTGACACTAGAGGGAGCCAGAGAGACTCGTGTTCCTGGACTGAATGTTTTGACACAAAAACACACGTTTACAACAAAAATAAAAAACTCTCTCATGAATCTTTAAAGGCCCCTTAAGTTTGTGGATCTGCGAGGAAATAATGCTGAATTTAAAACAAATGTATCAAAGAAAATACACCTTAAAGAAAAAACATTTTGAACCACATCGGCTCAAGAAAATAACAGTGTGACTTTTAAAATAAATATGATTTCATCTCTTTAACTGTCTTTTAAATGTTGTGGTTTAACAAATGGTCAATTAAGATCATTTCATATATGTTTCATTCATTTAATTGTTGATCTCTATTTGCTCACTTCAATTAATGCAGTATATTTATAGTATTTTTTAAATGGTTATTTAGTATTTTATGGTGTTGGGAAGTTTTAAGCGAACGTCAGACGTTCTCACTTCTGCTTCTGCGACACGTCTGGGATTCTCCTCGTTCCTCTTAAAGATCCATGTCTGCGTCAAAACATTATGACCAGCTCACAACAGTGTCAGGGTTGTCGTCAGGCGTTTGACACCGAGGTCAGTTGCTCGTGGGCTCGCGGGCGCCGCGGTACGTCTCCACCGTCTCGCCCGGTTCCAGCTCGTCCGTCAAGGGGCGTCTACTGTAGCCGCGCTTGAGTAGGTCTTCGATGTTCCTGTCGTGCGAGTACGAAGACGGAGGAGGACACTCTTTATCATCCTCGTGTCCAGCATCTTTATCTTTGTCCTCCTCGTCTCCGTCTTCATCCTCGCCGTCATCACGCTGACTCTCGTCTCCGGACCGACCCTCCTGCCCTCCGGTGGTTTCACGGCTGTCGAGGGTGGAGAGGCCCTCGAGGGTGGAGAGGCCCTCGTGGCCGGAGAACGATGGATGTGGAGCTTCAGGCGGAGGAGACACTTGTGGAAGCAGATGCGTTGAGGAGCTGTTCGATTGGATTTCTATCCGAGGAATATCGATGACGTCCTTCTCCACCTGCAGAAGACACTCTTGCGGAGACGGCATGACGCTCTGAAACGCAGACAAACAGTTTCTTCATGCGAGTTTGTGCGACTGTTGTGTTGAAACATCGTCACAGATCAACACTTGAGGATCTGAAGCTCCAGGTTTCATCGTATTCTGATCCAAAACTTCCATTCCACAGTGAATTCCGAACGACCGACGACGACTCCAGCGCTCGCTCCGGAGTAGAAGAGAAAACGTGAAAAAGTGTGACTGCATTACCACCCCTATGCAGCAGAGGGCAGTCCACATAAAGAATATGAACGAATCTAGTCAAAATACACAAAAAAGACTTGAAAAGAGGACGCATGGAGACGCATGGAGACGGAAACAGACCAATGAGGAGAGAGTCCACTGAAGTGTATCAGAATATCTGGTTTCAACATTGAATTCAACACATGATCTGTACGTCGCATGATTGGCTGAAAGTTTGATCCAGTAGCTCGGTGCTCGATTGTTATGGTCTGGTGACTCTATTATACCAACCTTTATATTGAATTCAAAAGACCACAAATAAATATGATTCTAATTAAATGAATGCAACATGAAACGCTGCAGGGAGCCGCTCTCACCGTGAAGCGAGGGACGGCGCTGGAGGGTCGAGTCCATCTGCGGAACAACATGAAGCCGATGGCGGCGGCGGCGAGGACGACCAGAGCGGCGACGACGGCGACGATGGTGGTTTGACCTTTGACCGGAGAAGAAACACGTTTCATCACAAACAATCTCTTCAGGTGACTCTAGATGTTCAGTGTGTCAGTCATGTCCCACAATGCATTTCACTTCTTAACAACGCTGTGTTCATCTTGACATTTGTTTCTATGTAAAGCACGTAAAATATATTCATAAAAATATTAGTATCATTTGAAATGTGTCCAGGCCGCCACCTTGTGGTGATGTGGCGCCGCTACATCCCAGAGTTTATCGGATTTATTCATGAATCAAATAAAACTTAGAATGAAGTTCAAGTGAAAGAGCTTCTTGATCATGATGTCGCATGATTGGCTGAAGGTTTGATCCAGTAGCTCTGAGCTCTGTTGGTTTTGTCTAGTGACTCTTTTATGTCAACATTTATATTGAAAAGACTATGAATTAAAACAAATACTGAATTAATAACATTTATATATATATATATATATATATATACAGTGCCTTGCGAAAGTATTCGGCCCCTTGAACCTTTCAACATTTCGCCACATTTCAGGCTTCAAACATAAAGATATAACATTTTAATTTTTTGTCAAGAATCAACAACAAGTGACACAATCGTGAAGTGGAACGAAATTTATTGGATAATTTAAACTTTAACAAAAACAAAAAACTGAAAAGTGGGGCGTGCAATATTATTCGGCCCCCTTGCGCTAATACTCTGTAGCGCCACCTTTTGCTGCAATTCCAGCTGCAAGTCTCTTGGGGTATGTCTATCAGTTTTGCACATCGAGAGACTGGAATTCTTGCCCATTCTTCCTTGCAAAACAGCTGGAGCTCAGTGAGGTTGGATGGAGAGCGTTTGTGAACAGCAGTCTTCAGCTCTTTCCACAGATTCTCAATTGGATTCAGGTCTGGACTTTGACTTGGCCATTCTAACACCTGGATACTAGTCTATTTGTGAACCATTCCATTGTAGATTTGGCTTTATGTTTTGGATCATTGTCCTGTTGGAAGATAAATCTCCGTCCCAGTCTCAGGTCTTTTGCAGACTCCAACAGGTTTTCTTCCAGAATGGTCCTGTATTTGGCTCCATCCATCTTCCCATCAATTGTAGCCATCTTCCCTGTCCCTGCTGAAGAAAAGCAGGCCCAAACCATGATGCTGCCACCACCATGTTTGACAGTGGGGATGGCTGTGTTCAGGGTGATGAGCTGTGTTGCTTTTACGCCAAACAATCGTTTTCATCCAAAAAGTTTGTTTTGTCCAGAGCACCTTCTTCCCTGTGTGGTGTGTCTCCCAGGTGGCTTGTGGCAAACTTTAAACAAGCCTTTTTTGGTTTTTTTTGGGAATTGGTTTTTTTCTTCCCCCCCCCCCTCCCAGGGGCGGTTTTTTTTGGGGGGGGTTTTTTTTTCCCCCCGGCCCCCCCCCCCCCCCGGGGGGGGTTTTTCCGCGTTTTCTCGGGGGTTTTTTTTTCTTTTTTTTTGGCTGCATCTCGGATCAGTCTTCTCCTTGTTTGAGATGAAAGTTTGGAGGGACGGCGGGTCTTGGTAGATTTGCAGTGGTCTGATACTCCTTCCATTTCAATAGAATTGCTTGCACAGTGCTCCTTGAGATGTTTAAAGCTTGGGAAATCTTTTTGTATCCAAATCCGGCTTTAAACTTCTCCACAACAGTATCTCGGACCTGCCTGGTGTGTTCCTTTGTCTTCATGGTTCTCTCTTTCAACAGAACCCTGAGACTATCAAAGAGCAGGTGCATTTATACGGAGACTTGATGACACACAGGTGCCTTCTATTGATCATCATCAGTCATTTAGGACAACATTGGATCATTCAAAGATCCTCACTGAACTTCTGGAGTGAGTTTGCTGCACTGAAAGTAAAGGAGGCGAATAATATTGCACGCCCCACTTTTCAGTTTTTTATTTGTTAAAAAAGTTTAAATTATCCAATAAATTTCGTTCCACTTCAAGATTGTGTCACTTGTTGTTGATTCATGACAAAAAAATTTAATTTTATATCTTTATGTTTGAAGCCTGAAATGTGGCGAAATGTTGAAAGGTTCAAGGGGGCCGAATACTTATATATATATACAGTATATTTATATATATAATGTATATATAAATATACTGTATATATAAATATATATGACACAGTACAGATTGGAATCTTACGATTGTATTGGGATCTGAATATTAGAATTCCAACCTGTTCTAGGACAAATGTGAATTAAACCAGAACAATCTTTAATTATATTATAGGAGAAATTGTGATAAAGTCAAAATATTTTGGAACATAGACTGAATCATTTCACACCTAGTACTTCAGCATAGATAAGCCTACATTCACAAATACTACTGTAGGTGAATTACTTCATATTTTAATATCCGATATCCCTTCTGTCAATACACATTGTTACCATGGCGACAGGCGTCTGGTCCAGGTCATAGACCTTGTTCATTTGGACCACGGGACGAGTCACAAATAAAATACCGTCAATCACAGTCTGTCTCAGGATGAACTGAAATATGTTTTCATGGCGTTAATGTAAAGAACAACAATATTCTTACAGACCATGATTTTATCAGAATCTACACATAGACTTGGAATCTGAACTTCTATAGCTGAGCTTCAAAATCTCTAACAATACAATTAAGAAATATCAGTTTTAATTCCAATCTGATTCCAGATCCTACATTTTTTAAACATTCATTTATTATTTTACGCAACTACTTTTTTATGCGCAAAGTATAAGTTATGTCACTTCAGGGTTTCTGAATAAAACAATGTGTAAAAAAGATTCATTTTGGAAAATAGTTACATTTTTAATTAAATTACCGTATTTTTCGGACTAGAAGTCGCAGTTTTTGTCATAGTTTGTCCGCGACTTATACTCTGGAGCAACTTATGTGTGAAATTATTAACACATTATTATATCATTTCACATGTTATTCTCACACTAAACCACCAGAGGGCGCTCTAGGCCTGTGTTGATCATTTCCACGTAGAAGAGGAAGCATCTTCTACCTCCGGAGTTAGTTAGTTGTTTAAAAGTGACACGAGGATGAAGAGTTATTTGGAGTTACACGGATGGTTTGGTAAACTAGTTAGTTATTGATGCTATAGTTCTCTGAATAACTCTTCATATGTTATGTTAACATACCAGGTTCTCACTTCATGTAACACAACATTATTCTGTTGTTGCCTCTAGTTTTAGTTTTATCTTTCAAGATCACATGTCTGTTCACGGATTTTTCAAATAAATTTCCCCCAAAAATGCGACTTATAGTCCGGATAATACGGTATATTAAAAGAAATCCAACAAATTCTTAATACAGAAATGATTGAATTAAAGTTTGAACATTTAAATGTTAAATTCAACGAATGATGTGATGACACTAATAAACTTCTTCCATATTATTCCCTTAAACGGTGAGTTTGAAGTTTGGTTTCCCGTAGAGAAGTCAGAAGCAGGTGTGAGATGCGAGTGGATGGTATCAGCAGCAGCTCCTTCACTCAACTGTTGGTCCAGCGCGACGACGAGACGACACAGAACTCTTGAGTGCCTTCGACGCGCATCTTCTCCACCTCGCCGGTGATCTTCACGCAGGGTTTCTCCTCAGAGTCGCTCACAGAGAAACCCTCCGTGCAGGTTTCCTGATCGCACTCCAAGCTATGAAGTCCTTCCTGTAG
>JACEEU010000731.1:1321078-1331078 GCA_016630915.1 Callionymus lyra | reverse complement strand
AGTGTGTGTTCACGTGTGTGTAACTGTGTCTAAAGCAGCAGTGTGTGTTCACGTGTGTGTAACTGTGTCTAAAGCAGCAGTGTGTTCACGTGTGTGTAACTGTGTGTAAAGCAGCAGTGTGTGTTCACGTGTGTGTAACTGTGTGTAAAGCAGCAGTGTGTGTTCACGTGTGTGTAACTGTGTGTAAAGCAGCAGTGTGTGTTCACTTGTGTGTAACTGTGTGTAAAGCAGCAGTGTGTGTTCACGTGTGTGTAAAGCAGCATTGTGTTCACGTGTGTGTAACTGTGTGTAAAGCAGCAGTGTGTTCACGTGTGTGTAACTGTGTGTAAAGCAGCAGTGTGTGTTCACGTGTGTGTAACTGTGTGTAAAGCAGCAGTGTGTGTAACTGGTGTGGGTCCAGCACAAGTCTCACCTGATAGGAGACGTCGTAGGCGAAGACAGGAAGTTCCTTCATGGATTTCAAACTGTCAGGCAACTTCTCTCTGTAGAAGATCAACGGATGCATGAAGCTCCACGTCACCTTGTTCTCCTGGAGTTCCATCACAGCTAGAGGTGGAAGGTCCAGACGACCTGAACACAACACACGTCACAACCAGACCCACACGTGGACTCGAGCCAAACCATCTCAGATTTAAAGTGCACTGAAGACCATTGATGGACGATCCATCCTTTAACACACGGATGTCATGAGGGAACTTCAAGCCTAAGAAGGAACTGAAAGTATAAATTATAAATCAAGCTAAATATTGGAATTTATCAAACTTTTTCTTTTTACTCAAATTAAAGCACTTTTAATCCATTTTTTTTGTTTGTTTTAATATATTTGAAGCTCAATTAATACCCAAACAAAAAGCCTAATGTCATATTTAAAGTGTAGAAATAAATGATGGACGTAAATACAATTTAAAATGGTTAGTTATTGATGATCTTCATGACGGACAAACAAATACAGTCAAAGCCTGGGTTGTAAACTAAATTACTTTTATACAACAAATAAACCACTGCCATATTAGGCAAGTGTTTTAATTTAAGTACAAACTCAACAGTGAATATAAGGCGTCATCTCTGTCAACAACCCTCTCAGTCACGGAGACCTCAAAAGCTTCCAAAATACTTTGCCACCCAATCACAGCTGTCGCTGACGGTTGACAAAAACCACAAAGAAGTAGAATTTAAATACAGTACTGTAGTGTTTTGTGTCACCATGAGTAAGGTGGGTCTGCTCGTTCAAATTAATGTTTGTAAGAGAGAACATGTTCCTCACTGTCACTATATCTGTAAATGTGTAGTAAAGTCAATAAACATCAAGTCCTCACATATGTTCTGCGAAGGCGAGTCTTGGTAATAACTGAAGGTGATTCCTTCAGCAGGTACATCTTCAGACTTCTGAACTCCGACCTTGGCTGAAACCTGCAAATAATAATTGTTGCCGGGGTCGGAGAGGAAGGAAAGGTCAGCTCGGAGGTCGGGAGGATCCACCATCAAGTCCCTGTCGACACACAGGAAATAGACATTTAGAGAATATTGTTTGTAAAATAAATATATTTCTAAGAATATACGGTGATAAAATGATCTTGACGTAAGTCATTTACTTAAATTAAAGTGTCCGACGCGAGTGAACAGACTCGGAAATCACCAAATATTCCTGAGATCGACACAAACATTCACTTTCACTTCAAACATCTTTATTTGATAAAAGTCCCTTAAAAACCAGGAACAATGTTCCAGGGCGTTGTTTATTTAGTTTATTATTTCAAGAAACTTTGACCAAATGTAACATCTGTGCTCAGTAGTTGTTGTATTTTAAATTAACTTCATTCTAAACTAAATCAATAACAATCTTTAACTTTCATGAACAAACGTTGTTATAGAGTTAAATTAATGTTAAGTATACAAATATAAATAACAAATGTGTAGAGACATCAAATGGATTAAAGATGGAAAAACATGTGAAATATTACTTGAAAATCAATAAAAGATCTAAAAAGAAATATGCATCAAAATATGTATTAAATAAAATTCTATTCATTTAATAAATGTACTATTACCTCACATGCCAACTTTAATGTCGTCACATTTTTCATTATATTTTATTAATTTTGTTTTTATTTTAATTTTTAATTTTAAAAATCTACCCACGCCACAAAATGTTGTTTTCACAACAGATGTTTCTGACTCAGTTAACCTGGTAAAGATAATTAACTAATGACACGAGTCAAGTTATTTAAATGTTCTTGCCGTGTAACATCCAATATTGGTGCAGTTTATGTTTCTATTAGCTTGAAAATGACTGAAATATCACAGAGAAAAACCTTAAATCTACACAAATGGTTGAAGAAACGGTTTCTTTGTTGCGAACAAACCTTTCTGATCCAGTTTCATCGCCATAATGCACCTTGAACCTGACGCCCGCCGTGACGTTATAGTCCCAGAAGACCAGGTTCTGGAAGTTGCGGCATTGAAAGCGTACGTTGGTCGGTGGAGGGACTGAGAAGAGATGAAGACACTGATGAAGACGAGCATGAACGGTCGTATCTTCACCTCGAGAAGATCGAACCATATTTAACATTTTAATCGTTAAACTTGTTTTAATTGAATCATTTAATTGTGATTAACCGCCTCCGTCCGTCCCTCAGCCCTCCTGCTATCCTGGTCCACTCCCTGGTCACATCCCGCCTGGACTAATGGACCTCCCTCCTCTCTGGTCTCCTCCTCAAACTTCAACTGGTGCTGCTGCCCAGATAAATAATAATCTCACCACCCACAGTACCAACGATAAAATCTCTCACCGACTGATCTGCTCCACATAATCAGATCTTCTTCTTCCATCACCTGCTCGTACGACACCATGGCTTCAGAGCCTTCAGTCGATCCTCGCCTCTGGAACTCACTGGACCTTCACAACATCACGACTGTTTTCTTTTCAAACTTGCTTAGTCACTGTAACACATGTTTTATAATGTCCTTGTTTTATTGTTTTTTTATTGACACTTTTAATCTTTCTCATCTTTAAAACTTCTGTTTTACTGTTGTTTTATATTCTGCTGAATGGTGTTCTTGTGTGTTCTGGAAGGTGAACTTTAAATAAACATATCATTATTATTATTATTATGAATGAAAAAATATGACATACATTTTTCTTTTTTTAAACTGTGCGGCGCAGATTGTTAGGCTTGGTTGCTATGGCGACGTGTCTTGGCTCAGTATATACACTGAAGTAATACTAACTTATGATCTAGTCAAACACTAGTGATCCAGTGAAGTAATACTAACTTATGATCTAGTCAAACACTAGTGATCCAGTGAAGTAGTACTAACTTATGATCTAGTCAAACACTAGTGATCCAGTGAAGTAATACTAACTTATGATCTAGTCAAACACTAGTGATCCAGTGAAGTAATACTAACTTATGATCTAGTCAAACACTAGTGATCCAGTGAAGTAATACTAACTTATGATCTAGTCAAACACTAGTGATCCAGTGAAGTAATACTAACTTATGATCTAGTCAAACACTAGTGATCCAGTGAAGTAATACTAAATTATGATCTAGTCAAACACTAGTGATCCAGTGAAGTAATACTAACTTATGATCTAGTCAAACACTAGTGATCCAGTGAAGTAATACTAACTTATGATCTAGTCAAACACTAGTGATCCAGTGAAGTAATACTAACTTATGATCTAGTCAAACACTAGTGATCCAGTGAAGTAATACTAACTTATGATCTAGTCAAACACTAGTGATCCAGTGAAGTAATACTAACTTATGATCTAGTCAAACACTAGTGATCCAGTGAAGTAATACTAACTTATGATCTAGTCAAACACTAGTGATCCAGTGAAGTAACTAATACTAACTTATGATCTAGTCAAACACTAGTGATCCAGTGAAGTTATACTAACTTATGATCTAGTCAAACACTAGTGATCCAGTGAAGTAATACTAACTTATGATCTAGTCAAACACTAGTGATCCAGTGAAGTAATACTAACTTATGATCTAGTCAAACACTAGTGATCCAGTGAAGTAATACTAACTTATGATCTAGTCAAACACTAGTGATCCAGTGAAGTAATACTAACTTATGATCTAGTCAAACACTAGTGATCCAGTGAAGTAATACTAACTTATGATCTAGTCAAACACTAGTGATCCAGTGAAGTAATACTAACATGATCTAGTCAAACACTAGTGATCCACTGAAGTAATACTAACTTATGATCTAGTCAAACACTAGTGATCCAGTCACTCGTCTCTTTCTACCTCCTTTGTTAAAGCAACATATTGTAAGAACTTTTCATCTTGTCTCAGTTGTTTTCTTAGAAGATCGTGAACGTCCGCGATTTATTATGAATTAAAAAATATGAAATACTTTTTTTTTTTACAAGTAGAGTTTGATATTCTAATTCAAAAAGTAAAAAAAACAAAACAATAATGTAATACTTTTAAAATGTCAAGTCTTTGAAATGTACGATCGAGTCACCAGACTCTACCAATAGAGCACCGATCTACGTTCAAACTTTCAACCGATCGCGACAATCCGATCATTTGACAACTAGAAGCACCAACGCGTCAATCATGACCACAGATTCCAAAGCAACTGTAAGATTTGAGTTATTTGCAACTTATAGTATTTTTCAACATTGATGTGATTTCAAATGTTACAGCGACAGCTCAGTGTTCGATTGGATTGGTCTGGTAACACAGTTTTTTTTTAAACCGAATATAAAGGCTACAATATTTATTTAGAAAAAATATGTTTTAATGAGATTAAAAAAAAAATTAAATGCCTAAAAAACAAAACATTTCAATAATTTAATTTAATGACGACACTAATATAAACCCATAGAGACCAAACTACTTTGAAGGCACGTCTGCAAAAGAAATGAATCAAAATATACCAGACAAACACTTTTTCTGCTTTCACTTTCTATCATGTGCTCGTGAGAAAAGCCACAAGAACGTGTAGGTGTTTGAGGTCTTTGAGGTCTTTGAGGTGTTGGAGGTGTTCGAGACGCGTGGTGAACCACAACAATAGATTTAAATAGTATTTCCTACAACTACTAGTAACTTATGTCTCCTCTTAAATCTGCCCTTCAACAATGGTACAATATGAAGGTGTTGTGTTGTTCAAAAACAGGGTCAAAATATTACAACTTTGATTGACAAGATTCTGATGAAAGTGTCACCAGTGGAGAGAGTTCTAGATGCAGATCAACACAAGTCACCAACACAAGCTCTTGAGCAACGATGGAAAAGAGGAATCAGTTGAAAGTTTGAAACCTTCATCAGTTGTTCTTGTTTAAGATCAAAACTTCACAGTCTGAACAGAACAAGCGACGAAATAAACCACAGATTTAAATAATAATTGTCATCAATACAAAGTGACCAAACACAATAGAACACACTGACCAAACACAATAGAACACACTGACCAAACACAATAGAACACACTGACCAAACACAATAGAACACACTCCTGACCAAACACAATAGAACACACTGACCAAACACAATAGAACACACTGACCAAACACAATAGAACACACTGCAAACACAATAGAACACACTGACCAAACACAATAGAACACACTGACCAAACACAATAGAACACACTGACCAAACACAATAGAACACACTGACCAAACACAATAGAACACACTGACCAAACACAATAGAACACACTGACCAAACACAATAGAACACACTGACCAAACACAATAGAACACACTGACCAAACACAATAGAACACACTGACCAAACACAATAGAACACACTGACCAAACACAATAGAACACACTGACCAAACACAATAGAACACACTGACCAAACACAATAGAACACACTGACCAAACACAATAGAACACACTGACCAAACACAATAGAACACACTGAAACATGTTCTAAATCTTCTCACACGTTTACACAAATTGAAACACATTTAATATAAAACACGTGATGATTCTGTGGTCGTTCATTTCAAATGTGCAAACTAAGCTAAATGTTAGCTCACAGTGAAAGTAGCATTTCTTACCTGTTTCTGCGAACACCTGTCGACACAGGAAACACACAAGGACGAGGACTGGAGTCAAACTCATGCTGTCACTTTGATTTAACGCCTTTAGAAACAAGTGTTTTAGAAACTATCGAGTAGAAATCCGCTCCTTCCTATGTTCACGTCTCTGGCTCGATTGCTCTGGTCTGACGGTGTCGTTCATGGACGAGTCTGACTGTAGCTCGATTAAAACAGTAGAACACGCGATCCAAACATTCGCTTTTGTTTTCTCCTCTTTTACGACAACAATATAACACGAACTACGCCGGAGAGCAACAATCCAGAACCGGAAGTTCCACTCCCTCGTTCAAGATCAACTTCCTGTCGTCCGAGGAGCCGCTGCTCCGTGTGGGCTTCAAGGAACGTCGGGAAATTGAACTTCAACGGGACCGAATAGTATTTGTTTAACCCCCAAAATTAGGACATTTAGAGAAAATAGTCAGCATTAGAATAATGGTTTGTAAAATAAATATATTTCTAAGAATATACGGTGATAAAATGATCTTGGCGTAAGTAATTTACTCAAAATGAAAGTGTCCGACGCGAGTGAACAGACTCGGAAATCACCAAATATTCCTGAGTTCGACACAAACATTCACTTTATTTACTTTCACTTCAAACATCTTTATTTGATTAAAGTTCCTTAAAAACCAGGAACAATGTTCCAGGGCTTCGTTTATTTAGTTTATTATTTTAAGAAACTTTTAGCAAATGTAACGGATTTCTAAACTAAACCAATAACAGTCATAACATGAATGAACAAACGTTGTTATAGAGTTAAATTTATGGAATTATACACATATAAATTAAAAAGTGTGTATTGACATAAAATGGATTAAAGATGGAAAAAAGTTTGCGAAAATTTCAAATCAATAAAAGATTTTAAAAAAAATGAAAAATGCATTTAAATATGTATTAAATAAAAATTGAAAAACGGATGGATAGACACAGAGAGAGAGAGAGAGAGAGAGAGAGAGAGAGAGAGAGAGAGAGAGAGAGAGAGAGAGAGAGAGAGAGACAGAGAGAGAGAGAGGGATGGATGGATGTATTCAACTTTATTGATCGGAGGATCTTAACAAGGGAAAGAAAGACATTTGAAATTCTGTCGATTAGAGTCAATATTTGTAACATTTCTGTCAAGTAGTTTGTCTCGTCTTATCTGACTCTTATCTGAGTCTTTTCTGACTCTTATCTGACTCGTATCTCTTCAGGTCAGAGGAACCGAAAGGTGAACTAGCGACCCCTGGTGGCGAAAGTAAACACTTCAGCCCATCATCAACTACTACAGTTTTCGTTTGATGCTGAGTCATGAGTCTGGAACTATCCGTGACGTGGGTCTGACCCGGGGCCTCCTCCCAGTCCACACTAGACTCTCCAGTACTTTGTTAATATAATATGAAGTTGATGTTTGTCAAAGTGTTGTTTTGGCTCCAGATTCTTGGAAAAGAAAGGAGAGACTCGCCCGAGACTCTAATGTGAGTCACAGACCCTGCTGTGGAAACTTCCCACATCCTGACGTCGACTGGAAATGAGATTTTCTTCCCTTCGCAGCTCCAGACACTCCTTCAGCAGCAGAGAGCAGAGGTGAGTTCCTGCTCTGGTCCTTCATCTTCTCCTCCTCCTGCTCTGGTCCTTCACCTTCTCCTCCTCTCTAGTCTTTCATCTTCTCCTCCTGCTCTAGTCCTTCACCTTCTTCTCCTCCTGCTCTTCTTAGTTCCTCCTCTAGTCCTTCACCTTCTTCTCCTCCTGCTCTTCTTAGTTCCTCCTCTAGTCTTTCATCTTCTTCTCCTCCTGCTCTTCTTAGTTCCTCCTCTAGTCCTTCACCTTCTTCTCCTCCTGCCCTTCTTAGTTCCTCCTCTAGTCTTTCATCTTCTTCTCCTTCTCCTCTAGTATTTCATCTTCTTCTCCTCCTGCTCTAGTCCTTCATCTTCTTCTCCTACTGCTCTTCTTAGTTCCTCCTCTAGTATTTCATCTTCTTCTCCTCCTGCTCTAGTCCTTCATCTTCTTCTCCTACTGCTCTAGTATTTCATCTTCTTCTCCTCCTGCTCTAGTCCTTCATCTTCTTCTCCTCCTCCTCTAGTCCTTCATCTTCTTCTCCTCCTGCTCTAGTCCTTCATCTTCTTCTCCTCCTCCTCTAGTCCTTCATCTTCTTGTCCTCCTGCTCTTCTCTGTGTAACATTCTTGAGCTGAACTTCATCTGACTTTGAATGAATTCCATAAATTCTTTGTGTGTTGCTCACAGAATGTGTTGTGTCTCTGACGACTGTTGCAGCTTCTGTTAACATCACAACAACTGAGGAGAGATTTACAAACTATTCAAACAACTTTACAAACTATTGAAACAACTTTACAAACTATTGAAACAACTTTACAAACTATTGAAACAACTTTACAAACTATTGAAACAACATTATAAACTATTGAAACAACTTTACAAACTATTGAAACAACTTTACAAACTATTGAAACAACTTTACAAACTATTCAAACAACTTTACAAACTATTCAAACAACTTTACAAACTATTCAAACAACTTTACAAACTATTGAAACAACTTTACAAACTATTGAAACAACTTTTACAAACTATTGAAACAACTTTACAAACTATTGAAACAACTTTACAAACTATTGAAACAACTTTACAAACTATTGAAACAACTTTACAAACTATTGAAACAACTTTACAAACTATTGAAACAACTTTACAAACTATTGAAACAACTTTACAAACTATTGAAACAACTTTACAAACTATTGAAACACTACTTTACAAACTATTGAAACAACTTTACAAACTATTGAAACAACTTTACAAACTATTGAAACAACTTTACAAACTATTGAAACAACTTTACAAACTATTGAAACAACTTTACAAACTATTGAAACAACTTTACAAACTATTGAAACTACTTTACAAACTATTGAAACAACTTTACAAACTATTGAAACAACTTTACAAACTATTGAAACAACTTTACAAACTATTGAAACAACTTTACAAACTATTGAAACAACTTTACAAACTATTGAAACAACTTTACAAACTATTCAAACAACTTTACAAACTATTCAAACAACTTTACAAACTATTCAAACAACTTTACAAACTATTCAAACAACTTTACAAACTATTGAAACAACTTTACAAACTATTGAAACAACTTTACAAACTATTGAAACAACTTTACAAACTATTGAAACTACTTTACTACTTTACAAACTATTGAAACAACTTTACAAACTATTGAAACTACTTTACAAACTATTGAAACTACTTTACAAACTATTGAAACTACTTTACTACTTTACAAACTATTGAAACTACTTTACTACTTTACAAACTATTGAAACAACTTTACAAACTATTGAAACAACTTTACAAACTATTGAAACAACTTTACAAACTATTGAAACAACTTTACAAACTATTGAAACAACTTTACAAACTATTGAAACAACTTTACAAACTATTGAAACAACTTTACAAACTATTGAAACAACTTTACAAACTATTGAAACAACTTTACAAACTATTGAAACAACTTTACAAACTATTGAAACAACTTTACAAACTATTGAAACAACATTATAAACTATTGAAACAACTTTACAAACTATTGAAACAACTTTACAAACTATTGAAACAACTTTACAAACTATTGAAACAACATTATAAACTATTGAAACAACTTTACAAACTATTGAAACAACTTTACAAACTATTGAAACAACTTTACAAACTATTGAAACAATTTTACAAACTATTGAAACAACTTTACAAACTATTGAAACAACTTTACAAACTATTGAAACAACTTTACAAACTATTGAAACAACTTTACAAACTATTGAAACAACTTTACAAACTATTGAAACAACTTTACAAACTATTAAAACAACTTTACAAACTATTAAAACAACTTTACAAACTATT
>JACEEU010000731.1:1253578-1306078 GCA_016630915.1 Callionymus lyra | reverse complement strand
GTCATCTATTCATCCAACATGTCATCATCTATTCATCCAACATGTCATCATCTATTCATCCAACATGTCTATCTTTCTCCACATCTATTCATCCAACATGTCGTCATCTATTCATCCAACATGTCATCATCTATTCATCCAACATGTCATCATCTATTCATCCAACATGTCGTCATCTATTCATCCAACATGTCATCATCTATTCATCCAACATGTCATCATCTATTCATCCAACATGTCGTCATCTATTCATCCAACATGTCGTCATCTATTCATCCAACATGTCGTCATCTATTCATCCAACATGTCATCATCTATTTCCAACATGTCATCTTTTCATCCAACATGTCGTCATCTATTCATCCAACATGTCATCATCTATTCATCCAACATGTCATCATCTATTCATCCAACATGTCATCATCTATTCATCCAACATGTCGTCATCTATTCATCCAACATGTCTTCATCTATTCTCCAACATGTCATCATCTATTCATCCAACATGTCATCATCTATTCATCCAACATGTCATCATCTATTCATCCAACATGTCGTCATCTATTCATCCAACATGTCATCATCTATTCATCCAACATGTCATCATCTATTCATCCAACATGTCGTCATCTATTCATCCAACATGTCATCATCTATTCATCCAACATGTCATCATCTATTCATCCAACATGTCGTCATCTATTCATCCAACATGTCATTCATCTATTCATCCAACATGTCATCATCTATTCATCCAACATGTCATCATCTATTCATCCAACATGTCGTCATCTATTCATCCAACATGTCATTCATCTTATTCATCCAACATGTCGTCATCTATTCATCCAACATGTCATCATCTATTCATCCAACATGTCGTCATCTATTCATCCAACATGTCGTCATCTATTCATCCAACATGTCATCATCTATTCATCCAACATGTCGTCATCTATTCATCCAACATGTCGTCATCTATTCATCCAACATGTCATCATCTATTCATCCAACATGTCATCTATTCATCCAACATGTCGTCATCTATTCATCCAACATGTTTCATCTATTCATCCAACATGTCATCATCTATTCATCCAACATGTCGTCATCTATTCATCCAACATGTCGTCATCTATTCATCCAACATGTCGTCATCTATTCATCCAACATGTCATCATCTATTCATCCAACATGTCATCATCTATTCATCCAACATCTATTCATCACATGTGTCATCTATTCATCCAACATGTCGTCATCTATTCATCCAACATGTCATCATCTATTCATCCAACATGTGTCATCTATTCATCCAACATGTCGTCATCTATTCATCCAACATGTCATCCTCTATTCATCCAACATGTCGTCATCTATTCATCCAACATGTCATCATCTATTCATCCAACATGTCTCATCTATTCATCCAACATGTCATCATCTATTCATCCAACATGCTCCAACATGTCGTCATCTATTCATCCAACAGATCAATTACATTTTCAACTTATTATTATCAAATTCTCACTATTCATCCAACATGATATTATTATCAATATATTATTCATCCAACATGTCATCATCTATTCATCCAACATGTCGTCATCTATTCATCCAACATGTCGTCATCTATTCATCCAACATGTCGTCATCTATTCATCCAACATGTCGTCATCTATTCATCCAACATGTCATCATCTATTCATCCAACATGTCATCATCTATTCATCCAACATGTCGTCATCTATTCATCCAACATGTCGTCATCTATTCATCCAACATGTCATATTCATCCAAATGTTTCATTCATCAACATGTCGTCATTTATTCATCCAACATGCTATCTATTCATCCAACATGTCTCATTTATTCATCATCTATTCATCCATCCAACATGTCATCATATATTCATCCAACATGTCATCTATTCATCCAACATGTCGTCATCTATTCATCCAAATGTCATTCTATTCATTCAATATCATCATTCAACATGTCGTCATTTATTCATCTCAACATGTCATCATCTATTCATTCAATAATGTTATTATTATTCATCTATTCATCCAACATGTCGTCATCTATTCATCCAACATGTCTAGTCATCTATTCATCCAACATGTCGTCATCTATTCATCCAACATGTCGTCATCTATTCATCCAACATGTCGTCATCTATTCATCCAACATGTCATCATCTATTCATCCAACATGTCGTCATCTATTCATCCAACATGTCGTCATCTATTCATCCAACATGTCATCATCTATTCATCCAACATGTCATCATCTATTCATCCAACATGTCATCATCTATTCATCCAACATGTCGTCTTCTATTCATCCAACACTTTCAACAACATGTATTCTTTCATCACATGTCGTCATCTATTCATCCAACATGTCATCATCTATTCATCCAACATGTCGTCATCTATTCATCCAACATGTCGTCATCTATTCATCCAACATGTCGTCATCTATTCATCCAACATGTCATCATCTATTCATCCAACATGTCATCATCTATTCATCCAACATGTCATCATCTATTCATCCAACATGTCGTCATCTATCATCAACATTCGTCATCTATTCATCCAACTCATCATCTATTCATCCAACATGTCATCATCTATTCATCCAACATGTCGTCATCTATTCATCCAACATGTCATCATCTATTCATCCAACATGTCATCATCTATTCATCCAACATGTCGTCATCTATTCATCCAACATGTCATCATCTATTCATCCAACATGTCAGTCATCTATTCATCCAACATGTCATCATCTATTCATCCAACATGTCATCATCTATTCATCCAACATGTCGTCATCTATTCATCCAACATGTCATCATCTATTCATCCAACATGTCGTCATCTATTCATCCAACATGTCATCATCTATTCATCCAACATGTCGTCATCTATTCATCCAACATGTCATCATCTATTCATCCAACATGTCGTCATCTATTCATCCAACATGTCGTCATCTATTCATCCAATATGTCGTCATCTATTCATCAACAGTGTGGTCATCTATTCATCCAACATGTCGTCATCTATTCATCCAACATGTCGTCATCTATTCATCCAACATGTCGTCATCTATTCATCCAACATGTCGTCATCTATTCATCCAACATGTCATTCATCTATTCATCCAACATGTCGTCATCTATTCATCCAACATGTCGTCATCTATTCATCCAACATGTCATCATCTATTCATCCAACATGTCGTCATCTATTCATCCAACATGTCGTCATCTATTCATCCAACATGTCGTCATCTATTCATCCAACATGTCATCATCTATTCATCCAACATGTCGTCATCTATTCATCCAACATGTCGTCATCTATTCATCCAACATGTCGTCATCTATTCATCCAACATGTCATCATCTATTCATCCAACATGTCATCATCTATTCATCCAACATGTCGTCATCTATTCATCCAACATGTCGTCATCTATTCATCCAACATGTCATCATCTATTCATCCAACATGTCGTCATCTATTCATCCAACATGTCGTCATCTATTCATCCAACATGTCGTCATCTATTCATCCAACATGTCGTCATCTATTCATCCAACATGTCATCATCTATTCATCCAACATGTCGTCATCTATTCATCCAACATGTCGTCATCTATTCATCCAACATGTCGTCATCTATTCATCCAACATGTCGTCATCTATTCATCCAACATGTCATCATCTATTCATCCAACATGTCGTCATCTATTCATCCAACATGTGGTCATCTATTCATCCAACATGTCATCATCTATTCATCCAACATGTGGTCATCTATTCATCCAACATGTCATCATCTATTCATCCAACATGTCATCATCTATTCATCCAACATGTCGTCATCTATTCATCCAACATGTCGTCATCTATTCATCCAACATGTCGTCATCTATTCATCCAACATGTCGTCATCTATTCATCCAACATGTCATCATCTATTCATCCAACATGTCGTCATCTATTCATCTATTCATTCATCCAACATGTCATCATCTATTCATCCAACATGTCATCTATTGATCCAACATGTCGTCATCTATTCATCCAACATGTCGTCATCTATTCATCCAACATGTCGTCATCTATTCATCCAACATGTCATCATCTATTCATCCAACATGTCGTCATCTATTCATCCAACATGTCGTCATCTATTCATCCAACATGTCGTCATCTATTCATCCAACATGTCGTCATCTATTCATCCAACATGTCGTCATCTATTCATCCAACATGTCATCATCTATTCATCCAACATGTCGTCATCTATTCATCCAACATGTCGTCATCTATTCATCCAACATGTCGTCATCTATTCATCCAACATGTCGTCATCTATTCATCCAACATGTCGTCATCTATTCATCCAACATGTCATCATCTATTCATCCAACATGTCGTCATCTATTCATCCAACATGTCGTCATCTATTCATCCAACATGTCGTCATCTATTCATCCAACATGTCATCATCTATTCATCCAACATGTCGTCATCTATTCATCCAACATGTCGTCATCTATTCATCCAACATGTCGTCATCTATTCATCCAACATGTCGTCATCTATTCATCCAACATGTCATCATCTATTCATCCAACATGTCGTCATCTATTCATCCAACATGTCGTCATCTATTCATCCAACATGTCGTCATCTATTCATCCAACATGTCATCATCTATTCATCCAACATGTCATCATCTATTCATCCAACATGTCATCATCTATTCATCCAACATGTCGTCATCTATTCATCCAACATGTCGTCATCTATTCATCCAACATGTCGTCATCTATTCATCCAACATGTCTTCATCTATTCATCCAACATGTCATCATCTATTCATCCAACATGTCGTCATCTATTCATCCAACATGTCGTCATCTATTCATCCAACATGTCGTCATCTATTCATCCAACATGTTTCTTTAGCTGACTTTGCTCAAACTCTTGCCAGAGACACGCAAACATTAAAATCATATTTACTTTATAGAAATAACATTTGATTTGTGAGGTTTATGATGTTTTAAGATCTTCATGAAGCCATTTAAAGACATGTTTCTGTTCATAAAAACTTCATCTAAGTAAACAAAACACAGAATGAAACTTTCAACAAAATAACTCATACAAATAGAATGAAAAGCCATATATAAACACACACACACACACACACACACACACACACACACACACACACACACACACACACACACACACACACACACACACACACACACACACACCCACACACACAGACACACACACACACTCACACACACACACACACACACACACACACACACACACACACACACACACACACACACACACACACACACACACACACACACACACACACACACACACACACACACACACACACACACACACTCACACACACACACACCCCCACACCACAGCGCACACACACACACACAAGCCCACACACTGACACAAACACACACACAAACAGAAAAGTCGCCAGTTGGTCTTAAAGAGGCAAAATTCCTGCAGATTTCTCTCGACGTCGTAAAGCGTCTGTCGTTAAAGAGATGTTTTTTCAATCCGTCTGCTGCGACTGACACTTGCAGAGAACACGGGCGTTAGCTTGATTTGGGAGGATTCATGCACCATATGCTGCCGCGTTAAACACCTACATGGAGGCTCTGCTGCCACTAATAGCTGCATCATTGGAGCTTGTTTATCTAATGTGCCTGTTAATGTTATTTATTGACGCTCCAGCTCCTCCGTGCATGCTAAGATACGCACATAAGATATGCAAATGCTAACGTTGACTTAACTTCGCTGCAGTAAAACCAGCATTTGCATTTGATGTAGCACATAATAAAGCGGTTATTAGCATTTTAAATGCGTCAAACAAACTTGAGAAATGTGTCCTGAGCTGGTGTGTTGTTGTTATTGCAGTCAGAACACACATGCCACACATGCCAACACGTACAGGAGACACACACACATCCATATCTGAGTCGGCGCTGTCAGACGACGTCGTTGATGAACTTCTCTCGTTCCTCTTGTCACATAAACTTTCTCCGCCGCCGTGAGATATGTGGCTCATCCATCGCGCTAACGACTCGCCGCTCCTGGACTCAAGGTCTGCTTTAAAGGTTCCACGAAGCCGTCGCTGCAAATTGTTGAAGTTAAGATTCTGCTGGGAATCAGAGTTCAGCCTCTGATGAAGCACCGTAGCCATTAGCGACGTTCGTCACGGATTCATTTGTCGCCGTTTCATTGTTGCCGTGAGAACTTTCAAACTAGTGATCCTGGACCTGGTGAGGTGCGTCACCGTCTGTCACAATGTTCAGCTGAAAGCAACGTAAACCAGTGTAGTAAACATTACATATGAGGTAACATGCATCTCAACAACCCTCTCAGTCTATGGTGCTTTGCCGCCCAGCCAACCAATCACAGCTGTGGATGAGTATTGACTCAGCAACATAAACGTAGAATTTAAACACAGTATTGTATCGACCAATCAGCTAAATAGAGAAGTGTGTAGAAAAGCATCATGGGAGCTCAGCTGTTGGCACCTAAAGTAAGGTGTGTGTTATTATTAGTGTCTCCCACTGACTCCAAAATGACTTACTTACTAACTAACTAAATAAATAAATTACTTACTTAGTAACTAACATACTTAATGACTTACTTACATACTTACTAACAAACGTACTTACTTAATTACTTACCAACTAACTTACTTACTTACTAACTTACCAACTAACTTACTTACTTACTTACTTACATAACTTACTTACTTACTTACTTAATTACTAACCTACCTACTTACTTACTTACTAACTGACTAACTAACTAACTTACTTACTTACTTACTTACTTACTTACTAAATTACTTAATTACTTAATTACTTAATTACTTACTCACTCACTTACTTACTTACTTACTAAATTACTTTATTACTTAATTACTTAATTACTTACTTACTTACTTACTTACTTAATTACTTACTTACTTACTTACTTACTTACTTACTTATTTACATACCTACTCACTTATTTACTTACTTACTTACTTACTTACTTACTTACATAACTTACTTACTTACTTACTTACTAACTGACTAACTAACTAACTTACTTACTTACTTACTTACTTACTCACTTACTTACTTACTTACTTACTTAATTACTTACTTACTTACTAACTTACCAACTAACTTACTTACTTACTTACTTACTTACTTACTTACTTACTTACTTACTTACTTACTTACTTACTTACTTACTGACTGACTTACTAACTTACTAACTAACTTACTTACTTACTTACTAACTTACTAACTTACCAACTAACTTACTTACTTACTTACTTACTTACTTACTTACTTACTTACTAACTTACTAACTTACCAACTAACTTACTTACTTACTAACTTACTTACTTACTAACTTACTGACTGACTTACTTACTTACTTACTTACTTACTAACTTACTGACTGACTTACTTACTTACTTACTTACTTACTAACTTACTGACTGACTTACTTACTTACTTACTTATTTACTTACTTACTAACTTACTTACTTACTTACTTACTTACTAACTTACTGACTGACTTACTTACTTACTTACTTACTTACTTACTTACTTACTTACTTACTGACTGACTGACTTACTTACTTACTTACTTACTTACTTACTTACTAACTTACTTACTTACTTACTTACTTACTTACTTACTTACTAACTTACTGACTGACTTACTTACTTACTTACTTACTTACTTACTAACTTACTTACTGACTTACTTACTTACTTACTTACTTACTAACTGACTAACTAACTAACTTACTTACTTACTTACTTACTGACTGACTTACTTACTTACTTACTTACTAACTTACTTACTTACTTACTTACTTACTTACTTACTTACTAACTTACCAACTAACTTACTTACTTACTTACTTACTTACTTACTTACTTACTTACTTACTTACTTACTTACTTGCTTACTAACTTACTGACTGATTTACTTACTTACTTACTTACTTACTTACTAACTTACTGACTTACTTACTTACTTACTTACTTACTTACTAACTTACTTACTTACTTACTTACTAACTTACTGACTGACTGACTTACTTACTTGCTTACTTACTTACTGGTCATGAGCAATGGATCACAGATCAAGTGATGGGGCCACACATGAAGAACATACATCAGCATCATGTGAATCCTCTCGCTCTCTTTCACTGGCTCTGCTGGGACTCCCTCCTCATTTTCTGCTCACGTGAACCCATTGCTGAGACACTGAGCGACACAAGAGCAGGACGGCGAGCAGATCACGGCCTGATGGAGCTGCTGCCTGAAAGGAGGCGAGAGGAGGCTTCGATTGTCCTGCGATGAAAAGGACAGTTAAAAGAGAACCATGTTGCAAAAGCTGCTGTGTGTGTGTGTGTGTGTGTGTGTGTGTGTGTGTGTGTGTGTGTGTGTGTGTGTGTGTGTGTGTGTGTGTGTGTGTGTGTGTGTGTGTGTGTGTGTGTGTGTGTGTGTGTGTGTGTGTGTGTGTGTGTGTGTGTGTGTGTGTGTGTGTGTGTGTGTGTGTGTGTGTGTGTGTAGGTATGTGTGTGTGTGTGTGTGTGTGTGTGTCTCAATATAATTTAATTTAATAATAATAAAACACTTGCCCACAATTTTAAAATTAAATACAAACACAAACACTATATATTCAAATAAAATACATTATATATTAAAGTTACTAAAGTATATTTTCAGGTTGATAAACCTTTCTTAACAACAGATATAACAACATTAGGTAGAGTTAAGCCTAGAGACACACACAAACACTCGCACACACACACACACCTACACACTCACACACAGACACTCACACACACACACACACACACACACACACACACACACACACACACACACACACACACACACACACTAACCTCTAGATAATTAGCGTCGCACACATGAATCTTCTTCTGACAGTTATTCTGATCAACAGGCTCAACATTCTCAGAGTCTTGAGGACATTAAAGTAGATTCTTCACAAATGGACTTGTTTTCCTCTAATTACCGTCGACGTGTCACGAGAACAAAACCTCAAAATATTCATTAGCTCCCAGTAATGAATGAAGTCTCGCTCCTTTGATCACGTCCTTAATCAAAGGCCAGGGTTTGTTTATGTGAAGGAAACCAAGTCTTATTGATAATCTCTTTTATTTTCAATTCCACTGAACTGGGAAAGTTTCTCAAACATTCTCGGGAAAAGTGTGAAGTTTAAAAGAAAAGGAACAAAGTGAATCAGAGACTTTTTATGTTCTTCGTCGTCCATCTGCTGCTGCAACAGTTTGAGCTTCTGTGGCCGAGTAGAAATGTTGGTGTTTCTACTCCTTACATCGACTCAAAGTTCAAAACAAGTCAAATCCAAAGTGACCTTGACCCTCCAGGCTTCGACCTTGACCTTGAGTCTTGTGTTTGTTCGCAGGTTCGAGGTGAACTTGTGTCTCAACGACCCATTCATGTTTACTGCCATGAGCTGATGGGGGGGCCGGGCGGGGGGGCCAGCCCACCCAGGAGAGTCGAACTACAGACCTCAGTGTCATCGATGTTCTATCATCTCAGCCTTGGATCGTAGAACATCGAACATCACAACAACAGCTTCGCAACCAACAGTTGTGAACATCCTTCCTCTCTGACTTCAGCTCATGTATCCCAGCTACACAGGGCGAGAGGCTGGAGGGCACATTTTACAGTCGACACTCAGACATTTACGATCTACTCTTGTTCAGGGGCCACATTGAACACAGCAGCTGTGAGGAGCCAACGAATGAACGAGTGAACATGATAAAATGAACAAATCAAAGTACCGTATTTTCCGTACTATAAGGTTCACTTAAAAGCCTTTAATGGTCTCAAAAAACGACAGTGTGCCTTATAATCCGGAGCGTCTTATATGTGAACATTACCTGGTGGCTTGTTTACAAACACTCTCATGACTGCGCCGACACTCCGTGGGCGGGATTACGGCATTGTCTCATCACGGGGTGGGATTAACGACCCACGTCACATCATGGCGGACGACTATGGAGTAAGATTACTGCCACCATTTTCAGCGAGTGTGTCTTGGTTGTTGTAAACCCACTTAAAAAGATTATTGTTCAACATGTCATACACGTGCGCACTAGCCGTCATACACGTGTGTTCAACATGTCATACACGTGCGCACTAGCCGTCATACACGTGTGTTCAACATGTCATACACGTGCGTTCAACATGTCATACACGTGCGTTCAACATGTCATACACGTGTGTTCAACATGTCATACACGTGTGTTCAACATGTCATACACGTGTGTTCAACATGTCATACACGTGCGTTCAACATGTCATACACGTGCGTTCAACATGTCATACACGTGCGTTCAACATGTCATACACGTGTGTTCAACATGTCATACACGTGTGTTCAACATGTCATACACGTGTGTTCAACATGTCATACACGTGCGTTCAACATGTCATACACGTGCGTTCAACATGTCATACACGTGTGTTCAACATGTCATACACGTGCGTTCAACATGTTCAGTGGTACATGTCATACACGTGTGTTCAACATGTCATACACGTGTGTTCAACATGCCTCTCAACATGTCATACACGTGTGTTCAACATGTCATACACGTGGTCATACACTTGCGTTCAACATGTCATACACGTGTGTTCAACATGTCATACACGTGCGTTCAACATGTCATACACGTGCGTTCAACATGTCATACACGTGTGTTCAACATGTCATACACGTGTGTTCAACATGTCATACACGTGTGTTCAACATGTCATACACGTGTGTTCAACATGTCATACACGTGTGTTCAACATGTCATACACGTGTGTTCAACATGTCATACACGTGTGTTCAACATGTCATACACGTGTGTTCAACATGTCATACACGTGTGTTCAACATGTCATACACGTGTGTTCAACATGTCATACACGTGTGTTCAACATGTCATACACTGTGCGTTCAACATGTCACACGTGTGCAAAACATGTCATACACGTGTGTTCAACATGTCATACACGTGTGTTCAACATGTCATACACGTGTGTTCAACATGTCATACACGTGCGTTCAACATGTCATACACGTGTGTTCAACATGTCATACACGTGTGTTCAACATGTCATACACGTGTGTTCAACATGTCATACACGTGTGTTCAACATGTCATACACGTGTGTTCAACATGTCATACACGTGTGTTCAACATGTCATACACGTGTGTTCAACATGTCATACACGTGTGTTCAACATGTCATACACGTGTGTTCAACATGTCATACACGTGTGTTCAACATGTCATACACGTGTGTTCAACATGTCATACACGTGTGTTCAACATGTCATACACGTGTGTTCAACATGTCATACACGTGTGTTCAACATGTCATACACGTGTGTTCAACATGTCATACACGTGTGTTCAACATGTCATACACGTGTGTTCAACATGTCATACACGTGTGTTCAACATGTCATACACGTGTGTTCAACATGTCATACACGTGTGTTCAACATGTCATACACGTGTGTTCAACATGTCATACACGTGTGTTCAACATGTCATACACGTGTGTTCAACATGTCATACACGTGTGTTCAACATGTCATACACGTGTGTTCAACATGTCATACACGTGTGTTCAACATGTCATACACGTGTGTTCAACATGTCATACACGTGTGTTCAACATGTCATACACGTGCGTTCAACATGTCATACACGTGTGTTCAACATGTCATACACGTGTGTTCAACATGTCATACACGTGTGTTCAACATGTCATACACGTGTGTTCAACATGTCATACACGTGTGTTCAACATGTTCAACATGTCATACACGTGTGTTCAACATGTCATACACGTGTGTTCAACATGTCATACACGTGTGTTCAACATGTCATACACGTGTGTTCAACATGTCATACACGTGCGTTCAACATGTCATACACGTGTGTTCAACATGTCATACACGTGTGTTCAACATGTCATACACGTGTGTTCAACATGTGTTCAACATGTCATACACGTGTGTTCAACATGTCATACACGTGTGTTCAACATGTCATACACGTGTGTTCAACATGTCATACACGTGCGTTCAACATGTCATACACGTGTGTTCAACATGTCATACACGTGTGTTCAACATGTCATACACGTGTGTTCAACATGTCATACACGTGTGTTCAACATGTCATACACGTGTGTTCAACATGTCATACACGTGTGTTCAACATGTCATACACGTGTGTTCAACATGTCATACACGTGTGTTCAACATGTCATACACGTGTGTTCAACATGTCATACACGTGTGTTCAACATGTCATACACGTGTGTTCAACATGTCATACACGTGTGTTCAACATGTCATACACGTGTGTTCAACATGTCATACACGTGTGTTCAACATGTCATACACGTGGTCATACACGTGTGTTCAACATGTCATACACGTGTGTTCAACATGTCATCACACGTTCAACATGTTCAACATGTCATACACGTGTGTTCAACATGTCATACACGTGTGTTCAACATGTCATACACGTGTGTTCAACATGTCATACACGTGTGTTCAACATGTCATACACGTGTGTTCAACATGTCATACACGTGTGTTCAACATGTCATACACGTGTGTTCAACATGTCATACACGTGTGTTCAACATGTCATACACGTGTGTTCAACATGTCATACACGTGTGTTCAACATGTCATAACATACACGTGTGTTCAACATGTCATACACGTGTGTTCAACATGTCATACACGTGTGTTCAACATGTCATACACGTGTGTTCAACATGTTCAACATGTCATACACGTGTGTTCAACATGTCATACACGTGTGTTCAACATGTCATACACGTGTGTTCAACATGTCATACACGTGTGTTCAACATGTCATACACGTGTGTTCAACATGTCAACACGTGTGTTCAACATGTCATACACGTGTGTTCAACATGTCATACACGTGTGTTCAACATGTCATACACGTGTGTTCAACATGTCATACACGTGTGTTCAACATGTTCAACATTCCACGTGTGTTCAACATGTCATACACGTGTGTTCAACATGTCATACACGTGTGTTCAACATGTCATACACGTGTGTTCAACATGTCATACACGTGTGTTCAACATGTCATACACGTGTGTTCAACATGTCATACACGTGTGTTCAACATGTCATACACGTGTGTTCAACATGTCATACACGTGTGTTCAACATGTCATACACGTGTGTTCAACATGTCATACACGTGTGTTCAACATGTCATACACGTGTGTTCAACATGTCATACACGTGTGTTCAACATGTCATACACGTGTGTTCAACATGTCATACACGTGTGTTCAACATGTCATACACGTGTGTTCAACATGTCACTACACGTGGTTCAACATGTCATACACGTGCGTTCAACATGTCATACACGTGCGTTCAACATGTCATACACGTGCGTTCAACATGTCATACACGTGCGTTCAACATGTCATACACGTGCGTTCAACATGTCATACACGTGTGTTCAACATGTCATACACGTGTGTTCAACATGTCATACACGTGCGCTCTAGCCGTCATACACGCGCTCAACTTCACTGCTGCTCAACATTTGTCTGCTCACAACACAGTCTCACGAGCTGCTGCTTGAAGCCTTTTAAACATCATCTGAACATCGTTACCATGGGAGTGAAAGAAGTTGTCAGACTCTTAATAAAGTTTGACTTTATCTGACTGTTTGGTTGACGTTCCCTTTAGCTCAGCTTTATCTAGTGGATGATAACAACCGCAGTCAAACGTTTGTATCTTTTATTCTATGCGCCTTATAATCCGCTGCAAACTATTTATGAAAACACTTCTAAAATAGGCCTATATAGGCCTATCTATATTTTTATATCTATATACAGTATATATATAGATATAAAAATATATACATATATATAGATATATTTATATCTATATATATGTATAGATATATATGTATGTTTCTGTCTGTGTATATATATCTATGTATATATATATATATATATATATATATCTATATATCTATAGATATATACACAGACAGAAACATACACACACACACTTATATATACACTCACAAAGACACACACTGAGCCTTCTCATTCACTCAGGATTAGGAACACTTTCTCTTGGGTGTGTGAGGAGCCACACTCACACACACACTCACACACACACACCTACACACACTCACACACACACACACACACACACACACACACACACACACACACACACACACACACACACACACACACACACAAAGACACACTTGGGGACAGGATTAGTCGGCTTACAAGCGGATTCACATATGTCCAGTTCAAGCTATTGGTATTCAAAGCTCTACACTCTGATGCCACCAACTGAGAGCAAAGGCGACGCATGAGCTGCAGATCTTTGCTGCAACAATGACGAGTGAAAACACATCAGTGACGGAGCAGCTCCAGGAGCTCCGACACTTTATTAACACTGGGAAGAGCTGGGTGGCAGATGGAGGGAGGGATGGAGAGATGGAGGGAGGGAGGGGTGGAGGGGTGGAGGGGTGGAGGGGTGGAGGGGTGGAGGAAAGGGTTAAGGGGTGGAGTGGAGGGATGGAGAGATGGAGGGATGGAGAGATGGAGGGAGGGAGAGATGGAGGGAGGGAGAGTGGAGGGAGGGGGGGTGGAGGGGTAGGGAAATTAAGGGGTGGATGGAGGGATGGAGAGATGGAGGGATGGAGAGATGGAGGGAGGGAGGGGTGGAGGGGTGGAGGGGTAGGGAAATTAAGGGGTGGATGGAGGGATGGAGGGATGGAGAGATGGAGGGATGGAGAGATGGAGGGAGGGAGGGGTGGAGGGGTTGGGAAATTAAGGGGTGGATGGAGGGATGGAGGGATGGAGGGATGGAGGGATGGAGGGATGGAGAGAGGGAGGGAGGGATGGGGGTGGAGGGATGGAGGGATGGGGGTGGAGGGAGGGGTGGAGGGATGGAGGGATGGAGAGATGGAGGGATGGAGGGGTGGAGGGGTAGAGAATTAAGGGGTGGATGGAGGGATGGAGGGATGGAGGGATGGAGGGATGGAGGGAGGGGTGGAGGGGTAGAGAATTAAGGGGTGGATGGAGGGATGGAGAGATGGAGGTGGAGGGGTGGAGGGGTGGGGGTGGAGGGGTAGAGAAATTAAGGGGTGGATGGAGGGATGGAGAGATGGAGGGAGGGGTGGAGGGGTGGAGGGGTAGAGAATTAAGGGGTGGATGGAGGGATGGAGAGATGGAGGGGGGAGGGGTGGAGGGGGTGGAGGGATGGAGAGATGGAGGAAGGGGTGGAGGGGAGAGAAATTAAGGGGTGGATGGAGGGATGGAGAGATGGAGGGAGGGGTGGAGGGGTGGAGGGGTAGAGAAGGAAGAGATGATGGAGGGGTGGAGGGATGGAGGGATGGAGGGGTAGAGAAATAAAGGGATGGATGGAGGGATGAAGAGATGGAGGGGTGGAGGGATGGAGGGATGAAGAGATGGAGAGATGGAGGGGTGGAGAAGTGGAGAGATGGAGGGATGGAGAGATGGAGGGGTGGAGGGATGGAGGGATGAAGAGATGGAGAGATGGAGGGGTGGAGAAGTGGAGAGATGGAGGGATGAGAGATGGAGGGGATGAAGCAGTTATTGTCACAGGTTTGTTTCTTCACTTCATCTAAACAGACTCTTCATGATGACAAATGACCTCCAGGACGTACAGACGACCTTCAAACATTTTCTCTCGTTTAACATTTTTCCTCCAAATGATCTACTTTTTTATTTGATTTTAAAAAAATGTGATAAAATCTAAACTTTGATCAGTAACTTTCAGAGTCTTCAAGAAAATGTTTTTTTTCTTAAAGTAAAACATGTTTGACCTGAAGTTGAAGGATATTAATTATTATATATATAATATATGTATAATAATTATAATATATGTATTTATTTCATGTTGAGACTTTAATATATTAAAATAACTTTATAATATAATGTAATAACTTTGAAATATAATTAAATAACACAATTATATTAATAATAATAATAATATATTAAAATAACTTTATAATATAATGTAATAACTTTGAAATATAATTAAATAACATAATTATAATAATAATATATTAAAATAACTTTATAATATAATGTAATAACTTTGAAAAATATAATTAAATAACATAATATATTAATAATAATAATATATTAAAATAACTTTATAATATAATGTATTATAACTTTTGAAAATATAATTAAATAACACAATTTATATTAATAATAATAATATATTAATTAATAACTTTATAATATAATGTAATAACTTTGATAAAATATATAATTAAATAACATAATTATAATAATAATATATTAAAATAACTTTATAATATAATGTAATAACTTTGAAATATAATTAAATAACATAATCATAATAATATATTAAAATAACTTTATAATATAATGTTATAACTTTTAAATATAATTAAATAACACAATTATATTAATAATAATAATATATTAAAATAACTTTATAATATAATGTTATAACTTTGAAATATAATTAAATAACATAATTATAATAATAATAATAATAATATATTAAAATAACTTTATAATATAATGTAATAACTTTGAAATATAATTAAATAACATAATAATAATAATAATATATTAAAATAACTTTATAATATAATGTAATAACTTTGAAATATAATTAAATAACATAATTATAATAATAATATATTAAAATAACTTTATAATATAATGTAATAACTTTGAAATATAATTAAATAACATAATCATAATAATATATTAAAATAACTTTATAATATAATGTTATAACTTTTAAATATAATTAAATAACACAATTATATTAATAATAATAATATATTAAAATAACTTTATAATATAATGTTATAACTTTGAAATATAATTAAATAACATAATTATAATAATAATAATAATATATTAAAATAACTTTATAATATAATGTTATAACTTTGAAATATAATTAAATAACATAATTATAATAATATATTAAAAATAACTATATAATACAATGTAATAACTTTGAAATATAATTAAATAACATAATTATAATAATAATAATATATTAAAATAACTTTTTAATATAATGTAATAACTTTGAAATATAATTAAATAACATAATAATAATAATAATATATTAAAAATAATGTAATAACTTTGAAATATAATTAATTAACATAACTTTATAATAATAATAAATATTTTTAATATAATTATAATAATATATTAAAACTTTATAATGTAAAACTTTGAAATATAATTAAATAACATAATTATAATAATAATATATTAAAATAACTTTATAATATAATGTAATAACTTAATGAAATATAATTAAATAATAACTTTATATAATAAATAAATAATAATAATATATTAAAAATAACTTTATAATATAATGTAATAACTTTGAAATATAATTAAATAACGTAATTATAAAAATAATAATATATTAAAATAACTTTATAATATAATGTAATAACCTTTAAATATAATTAAATAACATAATTATAATTAATAATTATTAAAATAACTTTATAATATATAATGTAATAACCTTTAAATATAATTAAATAACATAATAATAATAATGTATTAAAAATAACTTTATAATACAATGTAATAACTTTGAAATATAATGAAATAACATAATTATAATAATATATTAAAATAAAGTGATAATATAATGTAATAACTTTAAAATATAATGAAATAACATAATTATAATAATATATTTAAATAAAGTGATAATATAATGTAATAACTTTAAAATATAATGAAATAACATTATTATAATAATATATTTAAATAAATTGATAATATAATGTAATAACTTTAAAATATAATTAAATAACATAATAATAACAATAATAATATCTTGAAATGTAATGTAATAACGCAATAATATCCACATTTTACCTAAAAGTAGTTTCCATAGTTCATTTTCGTAAAATCTTGTTTTAAAAAAACAAAAGATAATAAATGATTGTTATTTTTAATAATTAAAGCCTATTTGGTGAAACTTAAATTACAAATGCTTATATATTAAAAATACTTTTGAAAAAAGTACATTTCTGAGTCAAGATTAAATGTGTTTTCTCTTTTATTTTAAAATTATATTAAAGTATAATTTAAACACCTTTGGCAAAATAAAGACGTCAACAGATTAAACATTAACGAGTTTATCAAATGAATAAACATGAAAAATGATTTAATAGAAGCTCCAGGGCGTGATCATGTGATCAGTGAAGGAGGAACTTCTGGAGTTTATTAAAGACTGAGTAGATGTTTTTACTTCAGGAGTTCAGGAGAAGTTAGACTCATCCATGAAGGAGGAAGAGAAGAGGAATATAAATATTAGGAGAAGAGGAGAAAGAGAAAGAGAAAGTGGAGAAGAAGGAGGAGAAGGAGAAGGAGGAAGAGGAGTAAAAGGAGGAGAAGAAGGAGGAGGAGAAGGAGGAAGAGGAGGGAGAGGATTAGAAGGAGGAGGAGAAAGAGAAAGTGGAGAAGAAGGAGGAGGAGAAGGAGGAGGAGGAGAAGGAGGCTCGCTGTGGCCTCCAGCCTCGCTGTGACAAAGCCCGTCAATGGTCACTGGGACTCTCCTCGCTGCTCCTCCTCTGGTGACGCGTCATCATCTCAGGCCTCATGAATAGCAAAGAAGCTTTTGTGTGTCATGTGTATAAATACCAGCGAGCAGGAGGTTCACCAGCAGAGAGGAGAGGAGGAGGAAGGAGCGAGAGAAGGAGCGAGAGAAGGAGAGAGAGAGAGACACCTCCACATAAAATGCATTCTGACTCCAGCGCGAGCAGCAGATCCTCCTCCCCGGACATGGACTCCCTGTTCCTGCGAGAACACCTGCACCAGGTGGGCTCCTCCGTGTCCTCCACCAGCAGCGACCCGCGCCACAAGATCAGCGACCTCCTGCGGTGCCCGGACCCCCGATCCCTGGAGGGCAAGCTGAAGCTGAAGAAGCAGGTGACGGAGGAGGAGATGTTCCAGCTGCGCCTCAAGATCAACGGCCGCGAGCGCAAGCGCATGCACGACCTCAACCTGGCCATGGACGGCCTGCGCGAGGTCATGCCGTACGCGCACGGACCCTCGGTCCGGAAGCTGTCCAAGATCGCGACCCTGCTGCTGGCGCGGAACTACATCCTGATGCTGACCTCCTCCCTGGACGAGATGAAGCGGCTCGTGGGCGAGATCTACGGGGGCCAACACTCCGCCTTCCACTGCGGCTCGGTCCCGGGGCCTCACGCCGCAGGGCCCGCGCCCGGCGCGCACCACCCGCTCCTCGGGAGCGCGCTCAGCTCCTCCACCACCTCCACCTTGTCGGGCGCGCTCCCGGGGCTGTCGTCCCTCAGGGGCCCCCACGGCCTGATGAAGGGGGCCCCGCCCGCGCCGCCGCTGCCGCTGGGCCCCGGGTTCCAGCACTGGGCCGGGCTCCCGTGCCCGTGCACCATCTGCCAGGTGCCGCCGCCGCACCTGACGAGACTGTCGGAGGTGAAGGACTCGCTGAAGTGAGATGTTGGTGCTTCTCACGTTTCCTTGTAACAAGGACTTTGAAGCATCTCTGCATGAACCTCTTCATTTGTGACGTGAACACAAGAATGATTTGCGTGCCTTGTAACAAGGACCTCTAGCCTGTTTTTTAATTGTTGTGTAAACATCTTGCATGAACCTTCATGATCGACCCTCAGCATGTTGTGAACAGAGACCCCCGTGTTTTATTTTTGTACATTGTTGACAAATATTTATTATCGCCCAGAGATCCTGGATGGAATTTCAATAAAAATGAAAATTATAAATCAAACATTTCTCCTTCTTCTTGTTTTGATCCGCATTTATGTCTCAGCGCAGGCCCGCCGAGTTTAAATTAAATAAACATAAACTATTAGAGAAAATTAAATCACGACCGAGTTCGTTTGACACGAAATAAATTGTTGTGATTTAATTAAACTCGCGATTGTTTTTAATAAAATTCTCATTTACGCGCAACAGAAAAACACACACGAGGCCCTTGTTGTGTTATTTAGCATTTTAGTTTGAGTAAGAATCGTAAAAATAAACGCCTTTTCTTATTGCGTCACAAACTTATGTAAATAAACTTTATTAATCGTGTGAATTTATTTGATTTTTTTGTTGATAATTAATCAACTTTATTTATAAAGCACTTGTAAAAACAACAGTCGATACAAAGTGACATAAAAGTGCAAAGAAGGCTCAGTGAAAACACACACAGATAAAACTATATCAAATAAAACAAGTAAAAAGCACTAAAAACAGATCCGTTATTATCGTGCTGTGTTTAAAGCCAGAGAATAAAAGTGTGTTTCAAGATTTAAAATTGTTGAGACGTTTATTTTTCTAAATGTGAATCTGACTCGATGAAAACATACATTAAAAGAGGAAAAGTAAACAATAAGAAATAAAGATGGTTGAACTTCCATGAAAGACGAACCTGGATTTGAACCAATGACTTGATACAAATGTTTCCGGGAAATAATGCACGATCAGCAATAAATGTTTTTCTGGGCCGACATTAAATAAATCTCTCCGGTACTCGCTGTTTTTCTGGAGGAAAATCTTTTATATCAGGACAAAAAAGACGTTAAATTTATGTATTAAATTAAATGATTTCTAATGAAGGTTCCTTTATTTTAAATTGAAAACTTTATTTTAGGAGACACATGTTCTTCTATACAAAAGGCCTCAAACAATAAAACTGTTTTTTTTTTTTTACCTCAACAGTCTTTTTTCTCACCGCGTTAAAGCTGCAGTTTTGGAGGCAAAAGACGTTTCAGTAAAAGCAGCGGGTGGTCATAATGTTTTGGCTCGTCAGGCGACCCTTTTATTTCCAGGAGCGACGCATCAGATTAACATGAGCAGCACGAGCTCACAGCATGTGGTCCTCTGCTGCAACACAAGTGCATTTGTTCTATTCATTTGCTCTTGATTTCCCCAAAAATCTATCGTTTGCAACAATAAAAATATAAACTTTTCGCAACAATTAAACAAAATCAAATCCTTTCGCTCTTTAAATGAACTCTTGATGTATTCATATTGATATATAACAATATATATATAACAATAACTTCAAAGAGTTAAAATGATGAGAAACAAGAGGAAAAATGAGATAGAAATGTTTATTTTAAACGTCCTCGTTGAATAGTTAATAATGGAATGAAAAACACTCAAAGGCCACAAATGTAACAAAACAAAAGACAATCTTCGCTCAAAGACCTTTAAAAAAATCTAAAATAGTTTATTTTATGTCAACTTTTAAACGATGTTGTTAATTTATTTTTATTATTTTATTTAATTCAATAAATGGTTTATTGAAGGGTAGATTTTTCTTTTGTAAATATTTAAAATCTTTTTTTAAACAAATGGTTAAAAAGTATACTATTTTAGTTACAAGTTTACAGTTTGATTTTCTAATTTCAATCATGCAAAATAAATAAACTAAATTCATAGTCTTAGAAATACACTAAATAAATGTTGTTATAATAGAGTCTCCAGACAAAACCAACGGAGCTCAGAGCTACTGATCAAACTTTCAACCAATCATTCGACGACATCAAACAATCAAGTAGATCTGTTAGTAATGTCTGCGAATATATAACATTTTATATTGAATTTAAAAGACTTTAAACAAGAAATTATTGAATTCATTAAATGTATTCTAGAAAATGTAAAAAAAGAAAATCAAACTCTGTGTCAATTTAAACCTTTCATTATGGAAATGATTTATTTTAACGATTAAAAAAGAATGAAATGCTTAAAAATGTAAAGTAAATGTTAATGTTTAAAAAAGTATCAACATTTTGAAACGTTAAATTCATTCATTCCTACGATAACATGATGATCTTCTAAGAACAAAACCAAGACAAAGACGTCAAACAAAAAACATTTTAATTCCATCATTGAAGTGACACGAAAACACACAAACACAAACACACACACACACACATACACACACACACATCACACACACACACACACACAGACACACACACACACAGACACACAGACACACAGACACACACACACAAACACACAAACACACACACACAGACACACAGACACACAGACACACACACAAACACACAAACACACACACACAGACACACAGACACACAGACACACAGACACACACACACAGACACACACACACACAGACACACAGACACACACACACAAACACATACACACACACACACACACACACAAACACACAAACACAAACACACACACACACACACACACACACACAGACACACAAACACAAACACACACACACACACACACAAACACACAAACACAAACACACAAACACAGACGTGATCTTGAGGGACACGTCGGTCTGGACGTCCCTCGGGTCTCGACACCATGTTTGTGCGGATCAAGCAGTTAATGGTCCTCCAGGGACCAGGACCAGGAACCGCAGGATTACGCGACACACGAGCAGATTATCTCCCTGGACTCATGCAAATGAGTGGATTTAGAAATGTGGCGAGAAGTTTGTGGCAGAAGTTGTCAAAGAGTTTCCTGTGATTTGTTTGCGAGGCAGATGGGATGTAAATGAAGCTTCTTTAAAGCCGCTCGCCGAGGACGCCGGCGTCAGTTAATCGTGGTGAGTTTGGGGTAATTACTTCAGCTTTATTATTCCGGGCTTTCAAAGGACTCGGCCTCTTCAATGGACCCAGAAATACTTGTTAATTCTGGCTAATTATCTGGAGCGAGAGCCGCGGCGACTGCTGCTCGAGGACATCATTTGTACGTAACATGCAAATGAGTGACAGGAAGTGAACTGCATGTTAATGTTGCTAACGCCGATGCTATCCGTCTTCAAACCTGCAGCAGGAGGTGACGATGGATCAGTGCTACATGTGATCATCCATCACCGCGACAGGCCTTAACGATCTCTAATTATGTTAATCCAACATTCGTCTCTTTGATGAAGACACACAAGGAAACAGATCCAGACATTCATCCGTTTGAAGTGTTTCTGTTTATCTGATGGAAGATCCTTCGTTTCTCTTCTCGCTCAGAGTCTGTCGCTGCTGTGACGCGTCACGACTGTCTGTGGGTCACGGGTTCAACTCCCTCGTCCCCCTGCTGCGAGCTTTCCAGGGTGTCCCCTGACTCTCACCCTTTTGTAAGTAAGCGCTTTGCGAGACCAGGGTGAAGCCTTTAACAATCAAAACAATACTCAAAACAGTACATTTCAAAGATCAAGATATACTGAGAACAACACAGGAGTTCGAGAAATTCAAGGAAAGGCCCCTGAACAAATAGAAACGTCTTAAATTTTTCTTAAGGGTCAGTAGATCATCAAGGCAAGAGAGAAGTCGTCCAAGCAGGGCAACGTCGGAAAAGATTTCTCTCCCCTGGTTCGTGGAACCATCAGTAGATTCTGATCCACAGACCTCAGAGCCCGAGCTGGGGTGTAAGTCTGGATCAGATCACTGATGGAAGGTCTGACCATGAATAGATCTGAAAGTAAGAACCAGAATTTTAAAATGATCCTGAAAAAATGGAAGCCATAAGAGTTTTAAGGATCGGAGAAATGTGAGTTCTTCTACTAGAGCGGGTCATCCAAAGTACCCGGAGTAAACCCAGGGAACACGGGGCGAACAAACTCCACACAGAAAGGTCATAAATTGGCTCCATCATGACCTGGAAGTGAACCAACGACCTTCTTGCTGTGATCGAACCACTGCACCACCGTGAACCCTGTACGTCATATTTATTTATTTCTACATACGGGTCAAGAATCTCAGAAGGTCACGGGTTCAAATCCCTGATCTCCCTGCGACTGTGGGGGGCCGAGCTTTCCAGGGTGTCCCCTCTCTCTCTCTCTCGAGACCTACTGGTTCATAGTTGACTTTCATGTTGTTTCGCGCAGTTTTCCAATGATGTGAAAATTAACCATAAATGAAAATTATTCAGAAATGTGTTCACTTTTATTTGGTCTAAAAATGTAACAAACCTAAAACAATCTTTGCTCAAAGGCGTCTGAACGTCCACCGGTTTGAAAATAAGATAAGAAAACATTTGGTCTGTATTTTAAGTTTGTTTTGTTTGTTTGTTTGTTTGTTTGTATCAGAAGCTAAAACAATGATATCAGAATCAGACGTTTATTGTCAGTTATTGTTTGCTTCTAGAAATGAGTTGTTCTTCGGGTAAATATTGTGATTTAGATGTTAAGTTAAGTTAAGGAACGTTTAATAATTAAAAAGGTTTAATGCTACGATGAATGAATACAATCAAAATGAAAGATTACCAACAATTGTTAAAAAACTATTTTTAATAATTAGAGTTTCATGGATACTTTGTTGATTTTCCTTTTTCTGGTTAACAAAGTAGATGTTGCTGCTGAGCTAATGGCTACGTTAAAGTCTAACACTATGGAACTCAATGTGCAGCAGGAATAAAATTGATCACATTTTTATATCGTTTATTGTATTTTTATATATTATAGTCTGTATTGTTGAGTAAATAACGTTACAGATTGAAAACAACAAAGATTGCGTCACAATGTTTACATTTTGTGTTTTAAACAGACGTTTAATATCTGGATTTAATTCCTTTAAACCTGTTATTTATCACGATTCTATTGAAACACAACGATTAGAAGATGATTTTCATCATGAAATCATTTTTAAAAATGATTCTATAATGGGATGGAAAACGTTCTTCAGTTTCTTCCTCGTACAGAACGAATCACATTCATGACGTTTATAGAAGGTGTTTCTGAACATCGTGACGTCGCTGGAGGATCAGGAACTGAAGCCTGAGGCAGAAAATAAATGTTGCTGGAACAAGATCTGGAACAAAAGCACTTGAGGGTAAGTTATGGAGGAGCTGACAGGCTGATTATGACCGCCTGCTCGTCTTCTGTGTGCGACCGCATCCAGGGAAGCAGGTGCGGAGGACGAGCACCTCGCCGGGCCCTCGGGGCGGGGAGGCCCCGGGGCCCCCGTCCACCTCAGCTGATTGCACTGATGTTTGGAGCCAAACGCAAATTCATCGCAGCTCATTTGCATGTTAATCACTGTAGTGACGCCACTCTTTGTCCAGGCAGAGCGAGTCGAACAGACACGAGGTTTTTGTTTCCGGACGAACTCTGAGGGCCACGTTAGCAAGATGTCCAGCAGATCCACGTTAGCAAGATGTCCAGCAGATCCACGTTAGCAAGATGTCCAGCAGATCCACGTTAGCAAGATGTCCAGCAGATCCACGTTAGCAAGATGTCCAGCAGATCCACGTTAGCAAGATGTCCAGCAGATCCACGTTAGCAAGATGTCCAGCAAGATTCCGCACGTTAGCAAGATGTCCAGCAGATCCACGTTAGCAAGATGTCCAGCAGTCCCACCGTTAGCAAGATGTCCAGCAGATCCACGTTAGCAAGATGTCCAGCAGATCCACGTTAGCAAGATGTCCAGCAGATCCACGTTAGCAAGATGTCCAGCAGATCCACGTTAGCAAGATGTCCAGCAGTCCACGTTAACAAGATGTCCAGCAGACCGCGTTACAAGATGTCCAGCAGATCCACGTTAGCAAATGTCCAGCAGACCCCGCTAACAAGATGTCCAGAGATCCACGTTAGCAAGATGTCCAGCAGATCCACGTTAGCAAGATGTCCAGCAGATCCACGTTAGCAAGATGTCCAGAGCCACGTAGCAGATTCCACGATCCCTGTTACGCAAGATGTCCAGCAGATCCACGTTAGCAAGATGTCCAGCAGATCCACGTTAGCAAGATGTCCAGCAGATCCACGTTAACAAGATGTCCAGCAGATCCACGTTAACAAGATGTCCAGCAGATCCACGTTAGCAAGATGTCCAGCAGATCCACGTTAACAAGATGTCCAGCAGATCCACCAGCAGATCCACGTTAGCAAGATGTCCAGCAGATCCACGTTAGCAAGATGTCCAGCAGATCCACGTTAGCAAGATGTCCAGCAGATCCACGTTAGCAAGATGTCCAGCAGATCCCAAGATCCAGCAAGATGTCCAGCAGATCCCACGTTAGCAAGATGTCCAGCAGACCCTCCCCACAAGATGTCAGCAACCACGTTAACAAGATGTCCAGCAGATCCCTGTTAGCAAGATGTCCAGCAGATCCAAGCTCGTCAGCAGAAGTCAACCCTGGACAGAAGTGAGAATATTCCAGTTTATTCCAGCGTCTAAATGACATCTTTTTACACGACAGCTGAACTTTCATTTTACACACAATCATTGTTGACAGCAAATAATTCTTGATACTATTTTAATCACATTTCTTTACTTCGTCTCGTTAAAGTCCAGATAAGATGCCGTTCTTTCCCGACACATCTGCTACATTAAAATAAGTAGAAGTTTCTTCATTGACTTTTATTATTATGATCTTTTTAACAACATTTATTCATAACACGCTAGAAAAAAACTGTTCAAAATTTGAAGAAGAAGTTGTTTGTCTTTGTCGTTCATGAATAATTAAATATGATGACATGAAACGATACAGTGCAGTTCAGTTAGTTATGATACGTGACGTACACAGATATGAATGAGATACACAACGTTACTGGGCAGTAATATAATGAACCATGTCATATGGTAGACACAACATAATACGATACGATACGATACGATACGATAAGCGACACGACACGATACGATACGCCACGCCACGATACGATACGATACGACACGACACGACACGACACGACACGCCACGACACGACACGACACGACACGACACGACACGACACGACACGACACGACACGACACGGCACGGCACGCCACGACCACGACACGCACACCGACACGACACGACCACCGACGCAACGGCCTCCCCCACGACACGACACGGCACGCCACGGCCACCACGACACGACACGACACGACACGACACGACACGACACGATACGCCACGACACGATTCACGACACGACGTTACGATACTGACACGATACGATAAGCCACGATACGATACGATACGATACGATACGATACGATACGATAAGCCACGATACGATACGATACGATACGATACGATACGATACGATACGATACGATACGATAAGCCACGATACGATACGATACGATAAGCCACGATACGATACGATACGATACGACACGATACGATACGATACAATACAGTGCGATAGGATAGGATAGGATACAACACGGCACGACAAGACACAATGCAATACGATACGATACGATACAGTGCAATACGATATGACACGACTTTGATACAGTGCGGTGCGATGCAATACGAGACGTTATGATATGATACAGTGCGACACAATACAATGCAATACAATCCGATACAGTGTGATACGATACGACACGACACGATACAGTGTGATATGATACGATACAGTGTGATATGATACGATACAGTGCGATACGATACGACACGACACGATACAGTGTGGTGCAATAGGGTATGATACAGTGCGATATGCTATGACACAACACGATACAGTGCGATGCGATGCAATACGATACGATACAGTACGATACAGTGCGATATGATACAGTGCAATACAATGAGATGATATGTTACATATGAGATGATATATGTATATGTATATGTATGTATATGTAAATGTATATGTATATGTATATGTATATGTATATGTATATGTATATGTATATGTATATATATATATATATATATATATATATATATATATATATGTATATATATATTTATGTTTATATATATATATGTATATTTACATATATATAGACGTATCGTATCGTATATACAGAGGATGAAGATGGTTTTACTTTTTAATATTTAGATGTGAGTGAAGCATGTGTTGATTGATATGCAAATACACAACTGTCGCTTTATTGATGACATGTGACAAAAGACATGTCAGCGAGATGATTGACAGGTAGAGAGTGGGTTGCTCTTTAAATACTAATTGATTTTTGACTGATCAATAATTACAATCAATCAGATTTTCATCACACAACGTTTACACACACATGCTAAAAATGTGTCAGCATTTCATGTCATGGAGCCATTTGTTTTAGTGTGTGTGTCTGTGTGTGTAGGTTTGTGTGAGTGTTTGTGTGTATGTGTGTGTAGGTTTGTGTGAGTGCTTGTGTGTATGTGAGTGTATATGTATGTGTGTGTGTGTGTATGTATGTGTGTGTGTGTGTTTGGTGCTCCTGCAGTGAAAGACAGATGGTGTTCAGTGTTTGCTCATAAATGTTCTCTGCGAGTGTGTGTGTGTGTGTGTGTGTGTGTGTGTGTGTGTGTGTGTGTGTGTGTGTGTGTGTGTGTGTGTGTGTGTGTGTGTGTGTGTGCGTTAAATGTCCTGTCGTTCACTGAGACTCCCTGTGATCGTCCTGCTCGTCTTCGTCACCAACTGTCCTTGATTCTCCAGTTAAATCATCGACTCAGGAAACAAGTTGTGAAAATCATATAAAACAATCTCATATCTTACATATCATCTCATATGTAACATATGAGATGATATGTAAGATATGTCCTATGTTACATATCATCTCATATGTTAAATATCATCTCATATGTTACATATCATCTCATTTGTAAAATATCATCTCATATTTAAAATATCATCTCATATGTGACATGACATCATAGTTTGTTTCTAATTTAAATTAATAATTACTTAGTTATTAAATTTCTCTCAACTCCTGTTCTGTATATGTGTCTATGTGTGTGTGTCCATGTGTGTGTGTGTCTGGCAGAGTGTTGTGTAACAGGCTCCTCAGGAGGTCAGTTCAGGCAACAAAGTGCAACATGCTTGTGAGGAAAGTGAGTGAAGACGAGAACAAACACCAACAAAGACATCAAACCTTGGAGGAAAAAACAAACACGTTTGGCATCAGTGAGGCGACGACTCACTGAACCTGAACCAAGTTTGTTTTGGCAACTGAAGGTTGAAGAAACACAGAGAACATGCTTCACAGCAGTGGCTGCTGCACAACAGACTAGGTGGCGCTATTTTACAATTTCTTTAGCTCTGAGAGAGTCAGTCGGAAATAAAGTCCTTAAACTTTATATTATTACTTTATATGTTTGAGCTAATGATGGATTATAATGTTTATTATGTTTCTTGTTAAGATACAAATGAAAACATATTTTAATTCAACTTTAACATCCAACAAAAAGAATAAACTAATACTATACTATTTAAAAACGAAGTAAATATATTAACATACTGCTCCAGAACATCAGAGACACTTTCTTCACACTCATCACAAACACAAACACAAACACACACTCAAGTCAGGAGGTCAGAATAAAACTATGATCCAATGATGTAGAAATATTTCATATTAATCTGTTTTATTTATTTATTATTTATTTTATGTTATTCTTTTTGTTTGTTTGTTCAATTTTAAAAGTTTTGTTATTGAAAAATAATAATGTATTTTTGATCGAAGCATCATTGAACAGTGAAGGTTCATCAGTGAAGGTAAGTAAGTAAGTACTTTGTATTTATATAGAACTTTTCCAGACCAGGGTCACAAAGAACTTAAACAATCAAAACAATATTCAATAAAAGTACATATTCTTTAAAGATCAAGATAATACTGAGAACAACACAGGAGTTCCAGAAAATCAAGGAAAAGCTCAAATAAAAGTGTCTTGATATGTTTCTTGAAGGAGTCAGTAGATCATCAAACACAGATGTTTCTTGAAGGAGTCAGTAGATCATCAAACACAGATGTTTCTTGAAGGAGTCAGTAGATCATCAAACACAGATGTTTCTTGAAGGAGTCAGTAGATCATCAAACACACATGTTTCTTGAAGGAGTCAGTAGATCATCAAACACAGATGTTCTTGAAGGAGTCAGTAGATCATCAAACACAGATGTTTCTTGAAGGAGTCAGTAGATCATCAAACACAGATGTTTCTTGAAGGAGTCAGTAGATCATCAAACACACATGTTTCTTGAAGGAGTCAGTAGATCATCAAACACAGATGTTTCTTGAAGGAGTCAGTAGATCATCAAACACACATGTTTCTTGAAGGAGTCAGTAGATCATCAAACACAGATGTTTCTTGAAGGAGTCAGTAGATCATCAAACACAGATGTTTCTTGAAGGAGTCAGTAGATCATCAAACACAGATGTTTCTTGAAGGAGTCAGTAGATCATCAAACACAGATGTTTCTTGAAGGAGTCAGTAGATCATCAAACACAGATGTTTCTTGAAGGAGTCAGTAGATCATCAAACACAGAGATGGTTCCAAAGCTTAGGAGCAACAGTCTGGAAGGATTTCTCTCCTCTGGTCCTGAAGTTCAGGAACCATCAGTAGATTCTGATCCACAGACCTCAGAGCCCGAGCTGGGGTGTAAGTCTGGATCAGATCACTGATGGAAGGTCTGACCATGAATAGATCTGAAAGTAAGAACCAGAATTTTAAAATGATCCTGAAAGAAACTGGCAGCCAGTGAAGAGTTTGAAGGAGAAATGTGAGTTCTTCTACTAGAGCAGCCAGTGAAGAGTTTGAAGGAGAAATGTGAGTTCTTCTACTAGAGCAGCCAGTGAAGAGTTTGAAGAAGAAATGTGAGTTCTTCTACTAGAGCAGCCAGTGAAGAGTTTGAAGGAGAAATGTGAGTTCTTCTACTAGAGCGGCTCAGAATTCTGGCTGCAGAGTTTAGTATGAACTGCAGGCGAGAAGATCCTTCTGGTTTAGACATGAAAACAAACTGTTACAATAGTCCTGTGTGTCCATGTTGTAACCTCTCGCTGTTATCATGGTATTATCATGTTATTATCATGTTATCATCGTGTTATTATCGTGTTATGATCATGTTATTATTGTGTAATTATAGTCGTTATAACAGGAACAAACTACACACAGGATTGTGAGACTTTAATGAAGTTTTTCTTCAACATCTAAATCTTCTTCAATCTGCTCAAAGACTCAAGGAGAACAAAGTCTTGTCGGTGGATCTGGACTCGAAGGATGTTATTGATCGTATTCTCTGATCAACTTTCTTTCAGGTGGTTTTGAGTGAAAGTGAAAATGTTTTAATGTCGTCTTAGTCGCTGAAGATGTTTCAGATCAAATATAAAACAAAATTAACAAATAAAATCTTTTTTGATGTAATGATGCTTCTATAAAAACTATTAAACTAATGTAGAAATATGTCAAAACCACCAACAACATTATTTTGTATGTTTTTATTAGTGATAACAATAGTTAATCTTCTCTCTTTTTCTTCTGAGTAGATTTTTTTTAAAAGTACTTTTACATCCTTGGAACGTTTCTGTGAGATTTGAAAGTATCTGAATAATTTGTGTAAATCGGTTTGGAAAAAATAGAATAAAAAGATGAAATAAATCCACAGAAAAGTACAAATATTTTCTAAACAAACCAAGAAATAAAATCTTCTTCAAGTGAATCTGATTTAATTCAGTAAACTTTCACGTTTGTTCAAATAAATCATAAGAGAATATAAAAATATTTATTTGAAATCATCATTTAGATCAAATTGTCATGTTTTGTCCATAGTTTGGTTTTTATTTTTGAGAAGATATTTTAACAAAAGATTGAAAAATATGTTTTTGTTTCATTATTTGGTTTTATTATCACTTTTATTTACATTTATTCAACTTGTTAACACTTGTGTTGTTTAGTTTGTGTGTTTGTCATCGAATCAGTTTGTCACCAAAGATCAAGTGAATCTGTGCACGTGAGAGTCGTGCACGTGAGAGTCGTGCACGTGAGAGTCGTGCACGTGAGAGTCGTGCACGTGAGGGTCGTGCACGTGAGGGTCGTGCACGTGAGAGTCGTGCACGTGAGGGTCGTGCACGTGAGAGTCGTGCACGTGAGAGTCGTGCACGTGAGAGTCGTGCACGTGAGAGTCGTGCATGTGAGGGTCATGCACGTGAGAGTCGTGCACGTGAGAGTCGTGCACGTGAGAGTCGTGCACGTGAGAGTCGTGCACGTGACGACGTGGCTCCAGGAACAGGAAGTGATGCTGTGACAGATGTGAGGCACACGCATGTTGTGGGTCTGAAGTAGGAAAGTGTGTGTGAGTGACAGGAGGTCTGACGACCATTGATATGGATCCGGACCCAGCAGAGAGTCCCGGCTCGGTTAATGGGCTCTAACGGGATGACCGGCCCCCGCCGACCCCCCAGCACTGAGGCAGATGGACGCAGGAAACACTTGATTGACAGACGGAGAGCTGGTGAAGAGACAAGGGAGGAGCTGGAAAGCAAAAGTCGACTTCATCCCCCGACAGACTTTTCTACCCTTTTGAGTTTCTTTAAAGTTTATAAATCAGTGTTTATTGAATATTTTAACACTTTTAACTTTGTTCATTGTTTTGTAACATTTTTGTTTCTTTGAAATAATTCAAGTCGACAAGTTTTTAAAGATTGAATTTACATTGAATTAAAAAAGTGTAATATTTTCAAAAAGAACATATGATCTTTTTGCACATAGAGTTTAATATTTTAATTAAAATAATTCAAAAATATGAATAAAAAAAGGCTATATTTTTAAATTCAAAGCCTTTTAAATTCAATATAAAAATGTACCAAAAGTCAAACCTTCGGCGAATCATGTGACGCCGACGTGATCACCTGACATCCGAGGATCACATGATCAAATCGGTTGGTTTGTGACTCTATTGAAGCAACATTTATATATTGAATATATTGAATTTAAAAGACTATAAATGGAAAAAATGTTGATTTAAAAATGTTTTTTTTAATAATTGCAATAAGAAAATCAAACTCTATGTGTTATTTATTGGTTTTGAAAATATTCGATATTTCAAATTCACGAATTAAATCTTTCAAAAACACATATTGATCAAATTCAATTATTTATTGTGTGAAGATTTAACCTCGTTCTTCACGTGTCGACGATCGTTCACGAAGATGAGATAAAGAAACAACAAAAATATATACGTTTGTAAGAACGGAGGAGGTCAAAGGTCGTCCAGGAATTCTCGGTCGACTGAAGTGATTCAGGAAATAGTTTATTTGGGAAGTTTACAAACAGAGGCGCCTTCCCATGATGCTTTGCTTGATCAGATAATGTTCATTTACTTTCAAGTTTGAATGGAAATGATGTTTTTTTAATGTTGTCGGTCAGAGGAAATAAAATAATAACAATAACAATGAGTAAAGAGTCGAAGAATCAGACGCGATAAATCAATAAAGTTTCATTTACAAAATATTCAAACAACAACAAAAATAAAAAAAAATGTAAAAGACTTTCCTGGATTTTTTTTATCCTAACTTGACGCTTCAGTTCTGATCCATCTGGTTCTGACTTAACATTGAAGGAATCTTCTGGAGAAATACACACACACACACACACACACACACACACACACACGATTTAAATAAACAATGTATTAATCCAGACATCACAGTCGAACACAGAGATCACAGTTGATCTGTGTCTCTAAAGTCTCGCGGGAGTCATTACGTCCAAAACATGAACATCTGCCAGACATTACCGCGCCAGAGTTGTTGTGATCCGCACATATGATGACGTGTGTGTGTGTGTGTGTGTGTGTGTGTGTGTGTGTGTGTGTGTGTGTGTGTGTGTGTGTGTGTGTGTGTGTGTTTATTGTTTTGTGTGTGTGTTGTGTGTGTGTGTGTGTGTGTGTGTGTGTGTGTGTGTGTGTGTGTGTGTGTGAGTGTGTGTGTGTGTGTGTGTGTGTGTGTGAGTGTGTCGGAGCTGCTGTCACTTCTGCCTTCACACCCCTGATGATGCCTGTTTATAATGAGGTTCTTGTTCTGGTGCTGCTTCACACCCGACTCTGAGCCAGGAGGACTCAGGTCTCTGGACCTCTGGCCGCTGCAGAGACGCATCTCTACTGAAGTCACTCTTCAGAGATAATCATCATCGTTACCTTCGTAGGAAAACATGTTTCCAGCTCCTGCGTTCTCTGAGCTCAGGCTCGGGTCGCGGGGGCAGCAGCTTCAGTAAAGATGCCAAGACTCTCCTCACATCGTCTCTTTCTGGAGAAATAGTTTTGACATTTTTACTTTAGACAGATTTCATTCTTTTCAGTTGACATTATTTTGATCTTCTTTTTGTATATTTAGAAACATACAAATCATTTTCAACTATAATCCAACAATTTTCAACTATAATCAAACAATTTTCAACTATAATCAAACAATTTTCAACTATAATCAAACAATTTTCAACTATAATCAAACAATTTTCAACTATAATCAAACAATTTTCAACTATAATCAAACAATTTAAACTATAATCAAACAATTTAAACTATAATCAAACAATTTTCAACTATAATCAAACAATTTTCAACTATAATCAAACAATTTTCAACTATAATCAAACAATTTTCAACTATAATCAAACAATTTAAACTATAATCAAACAATTTAAACTATAATCAAACAATTTTCAACTATAATCAAACAATTTTCAACTATAATCAAACAATTTTCAACTATAATCAAACAATTTAAACTATAATCAAACAATTTAAACTATAATCAAACAATTTTCAACTAGAATCAAACAATTTTCAACTAGAATCAAACAATTTTCAACTATAATCAAACAATTTTCAACTATAATTAAACAATTTTCAACTATAATCAAACAATTTTCAACTATAATCAAACAATTTTCAACTATAATCCAACAATTTTCAACTATAATCAAACAATTTTCAACTATAATCAAACAATTTTCAACTATAATCAACAATTTTCAACTATAATCCAACAATTTTCAACTATAATCCAACAATTTTCAACTATAATCCAACAATTTTCAACTATAATCAAACAATTTTCAACTTTAATCAAACAATTTTCAACTATAATCAAACCATTTCAACTATAATCAAACAATTTTCAACTATAATCCAACAATTTTCAACTATAATCCAACAATTTTCAACTATAATCAAACAATTTTCAACTATGATCCAACAATTTTCAACTATAATCAAACAATTTTCAGCTATAATCAAACAATTTTCAACTATAATCAAACCATTTCAACTATAATCCAACAATTTTCAACTATAATCAAACAATTTTCAACTATAATCCAACAATTTTCAACTATAATCAAACAATTTTCAACTATAATCAAACAATTTAAACTATAATCAAACAATTTTCAACTATAATCAAACAATTTTCAACTATAAAAAGATCATTTTTGTATCTATTGTAACCTACAACACAACGACAACACAAGATTGTGTGAGTGTAAAAAACACACTCAGGAGGTCCATGAAGAACGTGTCTCTGCATCACTTACTCGCGCTCGTGTTCCAACAATCTGTCCGACTGTTGTTAACGTGGATGTTGATCAGAACCACCAACTGTGTCGGAGTCGTCCTGGCAGAACCGTCGACTCCACTGCCAGCTGAACCCGAGCCAGAGCGAGAGGCTGGAGGTCATGGAACACAGAACACGGGGAGAGTCTGGACCATCATGGGCTCGTGGATGGTTGAAGCTGCAGGACCTGATGATGGAGCTTCTGGTGCCAACACCAGGTCAGAGCAGATCCAGAGAGAGATGATGAGATGATGCCAAACCACGTCTGCAGTGAGAACCTTCACTGATGAACCTTCAGGATCATTTTAAAATTCTGGTTCTTTCTTTCAGATCTATTCATGGTCAGACCTTCCATCAGTGATCTGATCCAGACTTACACCCCAGCTCGGGCTCTGAGGTCTGTGGATCAGAATCTACTGATGGTTCCTGAACTTCAGGACCAGAGGAGAGAAATCCTTCCAGACTGTTGCTCCTAAGCTTTGGAACCATCTCTGTGTTTGATGATCTACTGACTCCTTCAAGAAACATCTGTGTTTGATGATCTACTGACTCCTTCAAGAAACATCTGTGTTTGATGATCTACTGACTCCTTCAAGAAACATCTGTGTTTGATGATCTACTGACTCCTTCAAGAAACATCTGTGTTTGATGATCTACTGACTCCTTCAAGAAACATGTGTGTTTGATGATCTACTGACTCCTTCAAGAAACATATGTGTTTGATGATCTACTGACTCCTTCAAGAAACATCTGTGTTTGATGATCTACTGACTCCTTCAAGAAACATCTGTGTTTGATGATCTACTGACTCCTTCAAGGAACATCTGTGTTTGATGATCTACTGACTCCTTCAAGAAACATCTGTGTTTGATGATCTACTGACTCCTTCAAGAAACATCTGTGTTTGATGATCTACTGACTCCTTCAAGGAACATCTGTGTTTGATGATCTACTGACTCCTTCAAGAAACATCTGTGTTTGATGATCTACTGACTCCTTCAAGGAACATCTGTGTTTGATGATCTACTGACTCCTTCAAGAAACATGTGTGTTTGATGATCTACTGACTCCTTCAAGAAACATGTGTGTTTGATGATCTACTGACTCCTTCAAGAAACATCTGTGTTTGATGATCTACTGACTCCTTCAAGAAACATCTGTGTTTGATGATCTACTGACTCCTTCAAGAAACATCTGTGTTTGATGATCTACTGACTCCTTTAAGAAACATGTGTGTTTGATGATCTACTGACTCCTTCAAGAAACATCTGTGTTTGATGATCTACTGACTCCTTCAAGAAACATCTGTGTTTGATGATCTACTGACTCCTTCAAGAAACATCTGTGTTTGATGATCTACTGACTCCTTTAAGAAACATGTGTGTTTGATGATCTACTGACTCCTTCAAGAAACATCTGTGTTTGATGATCTACTGACTCCTTCAAGAAACATCTGTGTTTGATGATCTACTAACTCCTTCAAGAAACATCTGTGTTTGATGATCTACTGACTCCTTCAAGAAACATGTGTGTTTGATGATCTACTGACTCCTTCAAGAAACATGTGTGTTTGATGATCTACTGACTCCTTCAAGAAACATCTGTGTTTGATGATCTACTGACTCCTTCAAGAAACATCTGTGTTTGATGATCTACTGACTCCTTCAAGAAACATCTGTGTTTGATGATCTACTGACTCCTTCAAGAAACATCTGTGTTTGATGATCTACTGACTCCTTCAAGAAACATCTGTGTTTGATGATCTACTGACTCCTTCAAGAAACATCTGTGTTTGATGATCTACTGACTCCTTCAAGAAACATGTGTGTTTGATGATCTACTGACTCCTTCAAGAAACATGTGTGTTTGATGATCTACTGACTCCTTCAAGAAACATGTGTGTTTGATGATCTACTGACTCCTTCAAGAAACATCTGTGTTTGATGATCTACTGACTCCTTCAAGAAACATCTGTGTTTGATGATCTACTGACTCCTTCAAGAAACATCTGTGTTTGATGATCTACTAACTCCTTCAAGAAACATCTGTGTTTGATGATCTACTGACTCCTTCAAGAAACATGTGTGTTTGATGATCTACTGACTCCTTCAAGAAACATGTGTGTTTGATGATCTACTGACTCCTTCAAGAAACATCTGTGTTTGATGATCTACTGACTCCTTCAAGAAACATCTGTGTTTGATGATCTACTGACTCCTTCAAGAAACATGTGTGTTTGATGATCTACTGACTCCTTCAAGAAACATCTGTGTTTGATGATCTACTGACTCCTTCAAGAAACATCTGTGTTTGATGATCTACTGACTCCTTCAAGAAACATCTCAAGACACTTTTATTTGAGCTTTTCCTTGATTTTCTGGAACTCCTATGTTGTTCTCAGTATTATCTTGATCTTTTAAAGTATATACTTTATTGAATATTGTTTTGATTGTTTAAGCGCTTTGTGACCCTGGTCTGGAAAGAATCTCTACAAGTAGACATTATTGTTATTATTCCTCGTGTTGTTGGATTGTTTAATTGTGAGTTTGTGGGCAGGAGTGAAAAAATGATTCTATTCTATGTTGATCTTTGTTATTTTTCTTTGATCTTTGTTCTTTATCTTTAGACTTAAGATTGTGTCATCTTGAACTTTCTTTTTATTGCACTTTGTTCTTCTGTCGTCTGAGTTGCTGTGAGCTGGGAAAACTGGATCCTCCAGAGGATCAATGAAGCTGATCAGGTTGATCAGGATCAGATCAGTGTTTCTCCTGCTGATGGTGGTCGCAGTAGGAAGTGTTAAACACACATGTGTGTCCATCTGTCTTGATGTGTGTTTCCTCATTAGCAGCTTATTAACAGACCTGGAGCAGAGCTGCTCGGGGGGGGGCTGCGGGCCTTTGTCTGCGGGGCCTGGTGGACCGGCCTCCTGTCCCGGTCTGCCCGGGAGGTTCTGTGTTATGCATGTGGAGGATGAGGAGAGGGACGGACAGGTCATGTGACCAGAGGTCGTCCATCAAACGGCTGTCAATCACGGCCCCCCCGCTGACGGCAGAGATTAACTGAAGAAACATTTGACACTTTATCAGTGAAAACAACAACAAAGATCAGGATCTTAAATGAATCTGATGTTGAAACTATTGAATCATGACATTAAATCGTTTCTATCAGTTTTTATTTGTTCATTTCATTCAATTATATCGAAAATTTGTTACGAGAAAATATTTGAATTATCAAATTGAAATATCACATGATCGTCACATGATTGGCTGAAAGTCTGATCAGTAGCTCGTGCTCGTCTAGTTCTGTCTGGTGACTCTATTATATCTATTATATCTATTATATCTATTATATCTATTATACCAACATTTATATTCAACTTCAGAGACTACAAATTCAAAGAAATATGAAATTAGAAATTTATTTTAGAATTATTCGAATTCAAAATTAAACTCTGTCTAAAAAATGTATTAATTTTAAGTACATTTTTTGATTAAATGATTGAATTCAAATATTACAAAAATAATAGTAATTCAATACAAAATGAAGTTTTTAACCTTTGAATTCATTGAACATTGTCTTGACACTGAAATATTAAACTCTCCTGATGTTTATTGACGCCTGAACTCGTACAAACATCGTAGAAACGTTCATAGTTGCTCAAGTTTAAGGATCAAAAACTGTGAATATTTAACGAAAATCGTCTTATTTTGTCCAACTTTCATTTGTTTAAATCAGTGTATTTATCAAACTTGTTTCATTGAAGAACTCGTGAAGACACGCGTGTTACCAAGTAAACGTCGACACCTGCTGAAGGTCAGCGGGGTCACGGACGCAGCAGGTGGACACGTGCGTTCCAACATGGCCGCCGTCCAGCGCCGGCGCTAACAAGGTAAACAGTAATTCGCCACAAGTCAACGGCGCAATTAGACGCTATTTACAGTCGTGCCGACGAACAGACGACACAAGCTGCCGGTTCTGGAGACGCTGGAGAGAGTTTGTGAGGCAGCTGGTGGTCCAACCAGCAGCAGATGCTTTCCTGAAGTGACTCAGAGATGGTTATCATTTAATAATAATAATAATAATACATTTACTGCAACAACACATTTATCGTTGATCTGAGGCTTCATTCAGTTACAGGACGTTATGAACTTTATGATTTTATTTATGCATCAATGATGCAAAAACAATCAAATGAAGTTTGAAACACATTTGAAGCAAATTTACAGAAAAACAAACAAATTCTGAAATAAATTCCTCATGAAACAACTTTAACACATTTAAACTAGTTTTGAACAAATTCTTTAAACTCTTTAACTAGTTCACAACTTGTTTAACCACCATTGTATAAACTCTTGAAACTAATGAGTTATGAACACATTTTAAACTTTTTAAATAGTTTAAAAACGTTTGAAACAAATGAACAGATTCTTAAACAATTTTATAAACTCTTCATTTTGACTTTGAACCAGTTTATTTTACAAATGTGCAACAATCTGAGACTTAGACGTTGGAAACATTGTTATGAACAAACTCTCAAAGTCAGTCACAAACTTACAAACCTTTGACAAACTTTACAAATGTAGAATAAATGGAGGCAATAAAAGAGCACATTTACTCTTGAACCAGTTTAATCATTTAATCAAATGTAAAACAAATGAACAAACGAGGAAATACGTTTACAAAGATGTGAAGTTTACAAAGGTCTGAGACAAGTCATCAACAAAAACAAAACTCTTTAATTAACTATTTTAAGTCTTGAAACAAAAACATAACAAACAGCAGATATTTTGTAAATGTGTTCGTTGAGTCAAATAAAGGTTTTTATTCTCAAACTGACAACATCATGGTTTGATCACATAAATGTCGACTCACGTCAATAACATTCACAAAAGGTCATTTTTTCACGACGTCAACTTCATCTTCAACAAAGTATCATCTGAGGGACGCTTCCACTTCTTCCACAACAAAGTTCCTCCCCCGCTCCATTCTTCTTCGGGCTCCTCCCAGCATGCTTTGCGGCGTTGGAGGCGCCGGCCGCATCCTGTCCCGAAGCCTCCCGCCGGCGCGCTGAAGAGCGTGAAATCCTCATGATTAATAATTAGAATTATTGGCGAACGTGGCAGCTGCTCTGTGGCAGCGAGCGCCTCTGATTTATGCTTCTGTAAACGCAAACAGTCATTGTCCATATTCCGGGCAGAAAGGAAGCGAGCGGGGGGGCAGCGCCGCGCTCTGGACGCCTGCCTCACGAATATGATTTCATCTTCGGACGTCCACGGGCCTGTCCGGCGGGCTTTGTCCCGGGCCCGCCTCCCCGGGTCCGGCCATTTGTCTCCTGTCCTGCTCACACTCTTCACCTAGTCTCAGCGCCGGGTTTGATCTCAGCGGGCTTCAAAGGACCCGAGCCCGGCTGGGTTTCCTGCATTGTTGCCGGACCCTTGATGTCGCCAGCATTTGATCAGCAGAGTTGCTTCTGTACGACTGACGGAGAAACTTCATGTCGGGTCCAGAACCGACTGAACTTTTCATATTTGACACCAACAGAGTTTTTTTATCTCCTCGCTGACGGTTTCACGTGTTTTCATTCAACAGAACCTGAAGAACTGAACGGTTCGGTTCAGTTGAAATAGTGACTTCATGAGCACTCCGACGGTGCATACCTCCTCCAGGGAGCTCTTTTCAATGAACACAACGTACATGAATAAAACAACGCTGTAGAAGTCGAACCTGAACTAGTGGAATGTTCCCTCAGAGTTCGACCCTTGGAACGATTCAGACGTTTAAAGTTTACCTGAGTTGAAAAACTCTCCTGACATGTTGTAAATGTTAAAGTTAACATGCAGTCGTTCATTCATCAGGACGTCGATCCGTTTTCAAGTTATTACTTAATAAAGTTCTCGTCTGAAATCAAACGAGATCACGGTTTAAATGAAACATGGTGACATCACTCTGGTGCAGGTGTCTCTAGAAGATCTACATCAGTGAAGAACATGTTAATAAATATATATTTATGTAAACATGGTGACATCACTCTGGTGCAGGTGTCTCTAGAAGATCTACATCAGTGAAGAACATGTTAATAAAATAAATATATATTTATGTAAACATGGTGACATCACTCTGGTGCAGGAGTCTCTAGAAGATCTACATCAGTGAAGAACATGTTAATAAATAAATATATATTTATGTAAACATGGTGACATCACTCTGGTGCAGGTGTCTCTAGAAGATCTACATCAGTGAAGAACATGTTAATAAATAAATATATATTTATGTAAACATGGTGACATCACTCTGGTGCAGGTGTCTCTAGAAGATCTACATCAGTGAAGAACATGTTAATAAATATATATTTATGTAAACATGGTGACATCACTCTGGTGCAGGTGTCTCTAGAAGATCTACATCAGTGAAGAACATGTTAATAAATAAATATATATTTATGTAAACATGGTGACATCACTCTGGTGCAGGTGTCTCTAGAAGATCTACATCAGTGAAGAACATGTTAATAAATATATATTTATGTAAACATGGTGACATCACTCTGGTGCAGGTGTCTCTAGAAGATCTACATCAGTGAAGAACATGTTAATAAATATATATTTATGTAAACATGGTGACATCACTCTGGTGCAGGTGTCTCTAGAAGATCTACATCAGTGAAGAACATGTTAATAAATATATATTTATGTAAACATGGTGACATCACTCTGGTGCAGGAGTCTCTAGAAGATCTACATCAGTGAAGAACATGTTAATAAATAAATATATATTTATGTAAACATGGTGACATCACTCTGGTGCAGGTGTCTCTAGAAGATCTACATCAGTGAAGAACATGTTAATAAATAAATATATATTTATGTAAACATGGTGACATCACTCTGGTGCAGGTGTCTCTAGAAGATCTACATCAGTGAAGAACATGTTAATAAACTAAATATATATTTATGTAAACATGGTGACATCACTCTGGTGCAGGTGTCTCTAGAAGATCTACATCAGTGAAGAACATGAAAACTACATCAGTGAATAACAAACATAAATAAATATATATTTATGTAAACATGGTGACATCACTCTGGTGCAGGTGTCTCTAGAAGATCTACATCAGTGAAGAACATGTTAATAAACTAAATATATATTTATGTAAACATGGTGACATCACTCTGGTGCAGGTGTCTCTAGAAGATCTACATCAGTGAAGAACATGTTAATAAACTAAATATATATTTATGTAAACATGGTGACATCACTCTGGTGCAGGTGTCTCTAGAAGATCTACATCAGTGAAGAACATGTTAATAAACTAAATATATATTTATGTAAACATGGTGACATCACTCTGGCGCAGGTGTCTCTAGAAGATCTACATCAGTGAAGAACATGTTAATAAACTAAATATATATTTATGTAAACATGGTGACATCACTCTGGCGCAGGTGTCTCTAGAAGATCTACATCAGTGAAGAACATGTTAATAAATAAATATATATTTATGTAAACATGGTGACATCACTCTGGTGCAGGTGTCTCTAGAAGATCTACATCAGTGAAGAACATGTTAATAAACTAAATATATATTTATGTAAACATGGTGACATCACTCTGGTGCAGGTGTCTCTAGAAGATCTACATCAGTGAAGAACATGTTAATAAACTAAATATATATTTATGTAAACATGGTGACATCACTCTGGCGCAGGTGTCTCTAGAAGATCTACATCAGTGAAGAACATGTTAATAAACTAAATATATATTTATGTAAACATGGTGACATCACTCTGGCGCAGGTGTCTCTAGAAGATCTACATCAGTGAAGAACATGTTAATAAATAAATATATATTTATGTAAACATGGTGACATCACTCTGGCGCAGGTGTCTCTAGAAGATCTACATCAGTGAAGAACATGTTAATAAATAAATATATATTTATGTAAACATGGTGACATCACTCTGGTGCAGGTGTCTCTAGAAGATCTACATCAGTGAAGAACATGTTAATAAACTAATATATATTTATGTAAACATGGTGACATCACTCTGGTGCAGGTGTCTCTAGAAGATCTACATCAGTGAAGAACATGTTAATAAATAAATATATATTTATGTAAACATGGTGACATCACTCTGGTGCAGGTGTCTCTAGAAGATCTACATCAGTGAAGAACATGTTAATAAATAAATATATATTTATGTAAACATGGTGACATCACTCTGTGCAGGTGTCTCTAGAAGATCTACATCAGTGAAGAACATGTTAATAAATATATATTTATGTAAACATGGTGACATCACTCTGGTGCAGGTGTCTCTAGAAGATCTACATCAGTGAAGAACATGTTAATAAATAAATATATATTTATGTAAACATGGTGACATCACTCTGGTGCAGGTGTCTCTAGAAGATCTACATCAGTGAAGAACATGTTAATAAATATATATTTATGTAAACATGGTGACATCACTCTGGCGCAGGTGTCTCTAGAAGATCTACATCAGTGAAGAACATGTTAATAAACTAAATATATATTTATGTAAACATGGTGACATCACTCTGGCGCAGGTGTCTCTAGAAGATCTACATCAGTGAAGAACATGTTAATAAACTAAATATATATTTATGTAAACATGGTGACATCACTCTGGCGCAGGTGTCTCTAGAAGATCTACATCAGTGAAGAACATGTTAATAATAAATATATATTTATGTAAACATGGTGACATCACTCTGGTGCAGGTGTCTCTAGAAGATCTACATCAGTGAAGAACATGTTAATAAATATATATTTATGTAAACATGGTGACATCACTCTGGCAGGTGTCTCTAGAAGATCTACATCAGTGAAGAACATGTTAATAAATATATATTTATGTAAACATGATGACATCACTCTGGCGCAGGTGTCTCTAGAAGATCTACATCAGTGAAGAACATGTTAATAAATATATATTTATGTAAACATGGTGACATCACTCTGGTGCAGGTGTCTCTAGAAGATCTACATCAGTGAAGAACATGTTAATAAATAAATATATATTTATGTAAACATGGTGACATCACTCTGGTGCAGGTGTCTCTAGAAGATCTACATCAGTGAAGAACATGTTAATAAATAAATATATATTTATGTAAACATGGTGACATCACTCTGGTGCAGGTGTCTCTAGAAGATCTACATCAGTGAAGAACATGTTAATAAATAAATATATATTTATGTAAACATGGTGACATCACTCTGGTGCAGGTGTCTCTAGAAGATCTACATCAGTGAAGAACATGTTAATAAATAAATATATATTTATGTAAACATGGTGACATCACTCTGGTGCAGGTGTCTCTAGAAGATCTACATCAGTGAAGAACATGTTAATAAACTAAATATATATTTATGTAAACATGGTGACATCACTCTGGCGCAGGTGTCTCTAGAAGATCTACATCAGTGAAGAACATGTTAATAAATAAATATATATTTATGTAAACATGGTGACATCACTCTGGCGCAGGTGTCTCTAGAAGATCTACATCAGTGAAGAACATGTTAATAAATAAATATATATTTATGTAAACATGGTGACATCACTCTGGCGCAGGTGTCTCTAGAAGATCTACATCAGTGAAGAACATGTTAATAACAAATATATATTTATGTAAACATGGTGACATCACTCTGGTGCAGGTGTCTCTAGAAGATCTACATCAGTGAAGAACATGTTAATAAACTAAATATATATTTATGTAAACATGGTGACATCACTCTGGTGCAGGTGTCTCTAGAAGATCTACATCAGTGAAGAACATGTTAATAAATATATATTTATGTAAACATGGTGACATCACTCTGGTGCAGGTGTCTCTAGAAGATCTACATCAGTGAAGAACATGTTAATAAATAAATATATATTTATGTAAACATGGTGACATCACTCTGGTGCAGGTGTCTCTAGAAGATCTACATCAGTGAAGAACATGTTAATAAATAAATATATATTTATGTAAACATGGTGACATCACTCTGGCGCAGGTGTCTCTAGAAGATCTACATCAGTGAAGAACATGTTAATAAACTAAATATATATTTATGTAAACATGGTGACATCACTCTGGTGCAGGTGTCTCTAGAAGATCTACATCAGTGAAGAACATGTTAATAAATAAATATATATTTATGTAAACATGGTGACATCACTCTGGTGCAGGTGTCTCTAGAAGATCTACATCAGTGAAGAACATGTTAATAAATAAATATATATTTATGTAAACATGGTGACATCACTCTGGTGCAGGTGTCTCTAGAAGATCTACATCAGTGAAGAACATGTTAATAAACTAAATATATATTTATGTAAACATGGTGACATCACTCTGGTGCAGGTGTCTCTAGAAGATCTACATCAGTGAAGAACATGTTAATAAACTAAATATATATTTATGTAAACATGGTGACATCACTCTGGCGCAGGTGTCTCTAGAAGATCTACATCAGTGAAGAACATGTTAATAAATAAATATATATTTATGTAAACATGGTGACATCACTCTGGCGCAGGTGTCTCTAGAAGATCTACATCAGTGAAGAACATGTTAATAAATATATATTTATGTAAACATGGTGACATCACTCTGGTGCAGGTGTCTCTAGAAGATCTACATCAGTGAAGAACATGTTAATAAATATATATTTATGTAAACATGGTGACATCACTCTGGTGCAGGTGTCTCTAGAAGATCTACATCAGTGAAGAACATGTTAATAAACTAAATATATATTTATGTAAACATGGTGACATCACTCTGGTGCAGGTGTCTCTAGAAGATCTACATCAGTGAAGAACATGTTAATAAACTAAATATATATTTATGTAAACATGGTGACATCACTCTGGTGCAGGTGTCTCTAGAAGATCTACATCAGTGAAGAACATGTTAATAAACTAAATATATATTTATGTAAACATGGTGACATCACTCTGGTGCAGGTGTCTCTAGAAGATCTACATCAGTGAAGAACATGTTAATAAACTAAATATATATTTATGTAAACATGGTGACATCACTCTGGTGCAGGTGTCTCTAGAAGATCTACATCAGTGAAGAACATGTTAATAAATATATATTTATGTAAACATGGTGACATCACTCTGGCGCAGGTGTCTCTAGAAGATCTACATCAGTGAAGAACATGTTAATAAACTAAATATATATTTATGTAAACATGGTGACATCACTCTGGTGCAGGTGTCTCTAGAAGATCTACATCAGTGAAGAACATGTTAATAAACTAAATATATATTTATGTAAACATGGTGACATCACTCTGGCGCAGGTGTCTCTAGAAGATCTACATCAGTGAAGAACATGTTAATAAATAAATATATATTTATGTAAACATGGTGACATCACTCTGGTGCAGGTGTCTCTAGAAGATCTACATCAGTGAAGAACATGTTAATAAACTAAATATATATTTATGTAAACATGGTGACATCACTCTGGTGCAGGTGTCTCTAGAAGATCTACATCAGTGAAGAACATGTTAATAAACTAAATATATATTTATGTAAACATGGTGACATCACTCTGGCGCAGGTGTCTCTAGAAGATCTACATCAGTGAAGAACATGTTAATAAACTAAATATATATTTATGTAAACATGGTGACATCACTCTGCTGGGCAGGTGTCTCTAGAAGATCTACATCAGTGAAGAACATGTTAATAAATATATATTTATGTAAACATGGTGACATCACTTGTGGCAGGTGTCTCTAGAAGATCTACATCAGTGAAGAACATGTTAATAAACTAAATATATATTTATGTAAACATGGTGACATCACTCTGGTGCAGGTGTCTCTAGAAGATCTACATCAGTGAAGAACATGTTAATAAACTAAATATATATTTATGTAAACATGGTGACATCACTCTGGTGCAGGTGTCTCTAGAAGATCTACATCAGTGAAGAACATGTTAATAAATAAATATATATTTATGTAAACATGGTGACATCACTCTGGCGCAGGTGTCTCTAGAAGATCTACATCAGTGAAGAACATGTTAATAAACTAAATATATATTTATGTAAACATGGTGACATCACTCTGGCGCAGGTGTCTCTAGAAGATCTACATCAGTGAAGAACATGTTAATAAATAAATATATATTTATGTAAACATGGTGACATCACTCTGGCGCAGGTGTCTCTAGAAGATCTACATCAGTGAAGAACATGTTAATAAATAAATATATATTTATGTAAACATGGTGACATCACTCTGGTGCAGGTGTCTCTAGAAGATCTACATCAGTGAAGAACATGTTAATAAATAAATATATATTTATGTAAACATGGTGACATCACTCTGGCGCAGGTGTCTCTAGAAGATCTACATCAGTGAAGAACATGTTAATAAATATATATTTATGTAAACATGGTGACATCACTCTGGTGCAGGTGTCTCTAGAAGATCTACATCAGTGAAGAACATGTTAATAAATAAATATATATTTATGTAAACATGGTGACATCACTCTGGTGCAGGTGTCTCTAGAAGATCTACATCAGTGAAGAACATGTTAATAAATAAATATATATTTATGTAAACATGGTGACATCACTCTGGCGCAGGTGTCTCTAGAAGATCTACATCAGTGAAGAACATGTTAATAAATAAATATATATTTATGTAAACATGGTGACATCACTCTGGTGCAGGTGTCTCTAGAAGATCTACATCAGTGAAGAACATGTTAATAAATAAATATATATTTATGTAAACATGGTGACATCACTCTGGCGCAGGTGTCTCTAGAAGATCTACATCAGTGAAGAACATGTTAATAAACTAAATATATATTTATGTAAACATGGTGACATCACTCTGGTGCAGGTGTCTCTAGAAGATCTACATCAGTGAAGAACATGTTAATAAATATATATTTATGTAAACATGGTGACATCACTCTGGCGCAGGTGTCTCTAGAAGATCTACATCAGTGAAGAACATGTTAATAAACTAAATATATATTTATGTAAACATGGTGACATCACTCTGGTGCAGGTGTCTCTAGAAGATCTACATCAGTGAAGAACATGTTAATAAACTAAATATATATTTATGTAAACATGGTGACATCACTCTGGTGCAGGTGTCTCTAGAAGATCTACATCAGTGAAGAACATGTTAATAAATATATATTTATGTAAACATGGTGACATCACTCTGGTGCAGGTGTCTCTAGAAGATCTACATCAGTGAAGAACATGTTAATAAATAAATATATATTTATGTAAACATGGTGACATCACTCTGGCGCAGGTGTCTCTAGAAGATCTACATCAGTGAAGAACATGTTAATAAATAAATATATATTTATGTAAACATGGTGACATCACTCTGGCGCAGGTGTCTCTAGAAGATCTACATCAGTGAAGAACATGTTAATAATAAATATATATTTATGTAAACATGGTGACATCACTCTGGTGCAGGTGTCTCTAGAAGATCTACATCAGTGAAGAACATGTTAATAAATATATATTTATGTAAACATGGTGACATCACTCTGGTGCAGGTGTCTCTAGAAGATCTACATCAGTGAAGAACATGTTAATAAATAAATATATATTTATGTAAACATGGTGACATCACTCTGGCGCAGGTGTCTCTAGAAGATCTACATCAGTGAAGAACATGTTAATAAATAAATATATATTTATGTAAACATGGTGACATCACTCTGGCGCAGGTGTCTCTAGAAGATCTACATCAGTGAAGAACATGTTAATAAATAAATATATATTTATGTAAACATGGTGACATCACTCTGGTGCAGGTGTCTCTAGAAGATCTACATCAGTGAAGAACATGTTAATAAATATATATTTATGTAAACATGGTGACATCACTCTGGCGCAGGTGTCTCTAGAAGATCTACATCAGTGAAGAACATGTTAATAAATAAATATATATTTATGTAAACATGGTGACATCACTCTGGTGCAGGTGTCTCTAGAAGATCTACATCAGTGAAGAACATGTTAATAAATAAATATATATTTATGTAAACATGGTGACATCACTCTGGCGCAGGTGTCTCTAGAAGATCTACATCAGTGAAGAACATGTTAAATAAATATATATTTATGTAAACATGGTGACATCACTCTGGTGCAGGTGTCTCTAGAAGATCTACATCAGTGAAGAACATGTTAATAAACTAAATATATATTTATGTAAACATGGTGACATCACTCTGGCGCAGGTGTCTCTAGAAGATCTACATCAGTGAAGAACATGTTAATAAATAAATATATATTTATGTAAACATGGTGACATCACTCTGGTGCAGGTGTCTCTAGAAGATCTACATCAGTGAAGAACATGTTAATAAATAAATATATATTTATGTAAACATGGTGACATCACTCTGGTGCAGGTGTCTCTAGAAGATCTACATCAGTGAAGAACATGTTAATAAATAAATATATATTTATGTAAACATGGTGACATCACTCTGGTGCAGGTGTCTCTAGAAGATCTACATCAGTGAAGAACATGTTAATAAACTAAATATATATTTATGTAAACATGGTGACATCACTCTGGTGCAGGTGTCTCTAGAAGATCTACATCAGTGAAGAACATGTTAATAAATAAATATATATTTATGTAAACATGGTGACATCACTCTGGTGCAGGTGTCTCTAGAAGATCTACATCAGTGAAGAACATGTTAATACAAATATATATTTATGTAAACATGGTGACATCACTCTGGTGCAGGTGTCTCTAGAAGATCTACATCAGTGAAGAACATGTTAATAAATATATATTTATGTAAACATGGTGACATCACTCTGGTGCAGGTGTCTCTAGAAGATCTACATCAGTGAAGAACATGTTAATAAACTAAATATATATTTATGTAAACATGGTGACATCACTCTGGTGCAGGTGTCTCTAGAAGATCTACATCAGTGAAGAACATGTTAATAAATATATATTTATGTAAACATGGTGACATCACTCTGGTGCAGGAGTCTCTAGAAGATCTACATCAGTGAAGAACATGTTAATAAACTAAATATATATTTATGTAAACATGGTGACATCACTCTGGTGCAGGTGTCTCTAGAAGATCTACATCAGTGAAGAACATGTTAATAAAATAAATATATTTTTATGTAAACATGGTAAGAGTTACTTCTATCTTTAGGTCTTTTTTCTAACGTGTACATTAAGCAACATTATTTTTATTATTCGTTTTTACAAAACGGGAGTTTTAGGGGTGAGTTTGAAATTTACGAGAGTCCTTGAATGCAACTCTTGTTTTTGTGACCAATCAGAACAGAGTGGGCGTGGCTGCTCGATAAGACTTCTTCTCAGCCAAAACAGCGCATTTTAAGTGGGCGGGGCTTAAGCGTATTTTCTAATGTAAATATCTTTATTAAATGAGAGTTTGGTGTAAAAAGAAACTGATGAGTATATTATAGTATAATAGAGTATAATAGAGTATAGTAGAGTACAATAGAGTACAATAGAGTACAATAGAGTACAATAGAGTACAATAGAACACAATAGAGTATACTCGAGTACAATAGAGTACAATAGAGTACAATAGAGTACAATAGAGTACAATAGAGTATAATAGAGTACAATAGAGTACAATGGAGTATAATAGAGTATAATAGAGTATAATAGAGTACAATATAGTATAATAGAGTATAATAGAGTACAATATAGTATAATAGAGTACAATAGAGTGTAATAGAGTACAATATAGTATAATAGAGTACAATAGAGTATAATAGAGTACAATATAGTATAATAGAGTACAATAGAGTATAATAGAGTATAATAGAGTACAATAGAGTATAATAGAGTATAATAGAGTATAATAGAGTACAATATAGTATAATAGAGTACAATAGAGTGTAATAGAGTACAATATAGTATAATAGAGTACAATAGAGTACAATGGAGTATAATAGAGTATAATAGAGTATAATAGAGTATAATAGAGTACAATATAGTATAATAGAGTATAATAGAGTACAATATAGTATAATAGAGTACAATAGAGTGTAATAGAGTACAATATAGTATAATAGAGTACAATAGAGTATAATAGAGTACAATATAGTATAATAGAGTACAATAGAGTATAATAGAGTATAATAGAGTACAATAGAGTATAATAGAGTATAATAGAGTATAATAGAGTACAATAGAGTATAATAGAGTACAATATAGTATAATAGAGTACAATAGAGTATAATAGAGTACAATAGAGTATAATAGAGTATAATAGAGTATAATAGAGTACAATAGAGTATAATAGAGTATAATAGAGTATAATAGAGTACAATAGAGTATAATAGAGTACAATATAGTATAATAGAGTACAATAGAGTATAATAGAGTACAATAGAGTATAATAGAGTATAATAGAGTATAATAGAGTATAATAGAGGTCCTAGAACAATTTAGATCCGCCCGAGAAAGATAAATAACGAAAATACAAGAGTTAAAAAGATACAATGAAACAGCAACAGATGAAATTTAATAAAAACCAAAAACCTCAATAAATAATTTGGTGAAGGTATGAGAATTAATTATTAAAAACTATTCAAATGTCAAACTTGTTGTTTGTTGTTTACTTTAAGGACAGAGTTGTTTATTCTCACCTTTCATTAAAAAAAAAAAAAAAAATCTTTAGAAACTCCTCAAATATTTGTTTATTGAAACATAGTTTTGAGATTTTATTTTTTCAAAAGACACAACGACGGCACTTCCTACGCGATGATGTCATTTCCTACGTGATGATGTCACTTCCTACGTGATGATGTCACTTCCTACGTGATGATGTCACTTCCTACGTGATGATGTCACTTCCTACGTGATGATGTCACTTCCTACGTGATGATGTCACTTCCTACGTGATGATGTCACTTCCTGCGTGATGATGTCACTTCCTGCGTGATGATGTCACTTCCTCGTGA
>JACEEU010000731.1:1241078-1248578 GCA_016630915.1 Callionymus lyra | reverse complement strand
ACTATCACTCAATTTCCCAAAGTCTTGTTTTTGTTTGTAAATAAAATAACTTTAACTTTAATATGCATCATGTTCACATCATCAAGAACTTTTACGGTGAAAATAAAATCACACAAAACACAGTAAAAGTCATTCAACTAGTTAGAAGTCGACGAGTCACTAGTTAACTTAGTTCAACAATATGAAGGAACTCAGAAGTACCCGGAGCTGCTTATCAATATGTTCTGATGATTTCAAGTCAGATGTTCTCTGATCATAATAATCTCTCGGGTCACGAGCGGCTCCGAGGCTGGAATGATTCCTGGATCACAAGGTTCCAATCAGCCGCCGGTGAACGGGTGATCAATCAGTCGATCAGAGGTTGAGGCGACAGAATGTTGGGCGACAGTAGAAGAAGAGGGTCAAGGACACGACTTGTCTTCAGCTGTCACTCGTATGATTAATGACTCTGGTCAGCTCGTGACCCCGTGACCCTGCGATCATGTTCAGCAGCACCTCAGGACGGATCACATGACCAGCGACACACAGTAACACTTTTCTTTGTATCAAATACTTCAATAAATATTACACTTTCACACGTTATACTCAATACTCTCACAATCATTCATACTTTTTATCAACACAAGAAAAACAACATAAAACCACTTAAAAAATAAAGATCTAAAATCCAAAAAAATCAATGATAAATAATAATAATTGCACATTTTATTTCAACCTTTGCCAGGAATAAAAAATACATGTAAACAATATATATATATATATATATATATATTTATATATTATATATATATATATATATATACAAATATATATATATATATATATACTATATATATATACTGTTTATATTTTTTTACTATATATATATATATATATATATATATATATATATATATATATATATATATATATATAAACACTTGAACACAACAAGTCAAAGATATTAATTAGAAAACATTGAAAAAAACAAATTAAAAAAAGTATTTTCTTAGAAAAATAAATCGATATAAAAATATAAAATAATTTCACATTTTTATTGAACAATTTTTCTAAGAGAAAATATAAAACCTTTTTCTGAACACAATTACTTACAATAAAAACTAAAGTCTTATCTTATAAAGATTAACAAAAACGTACTTAAATGTAAAATTTATTTTTTTAATTTTTGTAGCTTTTCATCCATTTTTCTTTAATATTTTATTCTTAAATTAAACTTTATTCTGTAAATAAATTTTTTTTTATTTTATTTAATTTACTAAAACTTTTGAATATATTTGGAACGAATGTTTGTCTTGTTTAATGTTTTATTGATTGATTGACACGTGTCGGCGAAGTCATGTGACTTTAGAAACATGTCAATCAAATCTTCTTCACCTGCTTGTCATCACTGACATGTGATCGAAGATCTTCTTCTTCTTCACCTGCTCGTCATCACTGACATGTGATCGAAGATCTTCTTCTTCTTCACCTGCTCGTCATCACTGACATGTGATCAAAGATCTTCTTCTTCTTCACCTGCTCGTCATCACTGACATGTGATCAAAGATCTTCTTCTTCTTCACCTGCTCGTCATCACTGACATGTGATCGAAGATCTTCTTCTTCTTACCTGCTCTCATCACTGACATGTGATCATAGATCTCAAAGATTCTTCTTCTTCACCTGCTCGTCATCACTGACATGTGATCAAAGATCTTCTTCTTCTTCACCTGCTCGTCATCACTGACATGTGATCAAAGATCTTCTTCTTCTTCACCTGCTCGTCATCACTGACATGTGATCAAAGATCTTCTTCTTCTTCACCTGCTCGTCATCACTGACATGTGATCAAAGATCTTCTTCTTCTTCACCTGCTCGTCATCACTGACATGTGATCAAAGATCTTCTTCTTCTTCACCTGCTCGTCATCACTGACATGTGATCAAAGATCTTCTTCTTCTTCACCTGCTCGTCATCACTGACATGTGATCAAAGATCTTCTTCTTCTTCACCTGCTCGTCATCACTGACATGTGATCAAAGATCTTCTTCTTCTTCACCTGCTCGTCATCACTGACATGTGATCAAAGATCTTCTTCTTCTTCACCTGTCGTCCATCACTGACATGTGATCAAAGATCTTCTTCTTCTTCACCTGCTCGTCATCACTGACATGTGATCAAAGATCTTCTTCTTCTTCACCTGCTCGTCATCACTGACATGTGATCAAAGATCTTCTTCTTCTTCACCTGCTCGTCATCACTGACATGTGATCAAAGATCTTCTTCTTCTTCACCTGCTCGTCATCACTGACATGTGATCAAAGATCTTCTTCTTCTTCACCTGCTCGTCATCACTGACATGTGATCAAAGATCTTCTTCTTCTTCACCTGCTCGTCATCACTGACATGTGATCAAAGATCTTCTTCTTCTTCACCTGCTCGTCATCACTGACATGTGATCAAAGATCTTCTTCTTCTTCACCTGCTCGTCATCACTGACATGTGATCAAAGATCTTCTTCTTCTTCACCTGCTCGTCATCACTGACATGTGATCAAAGATCTTCTTCTTCTTCACCTGCTCGTCATCACTGACATGTGATCAAAGATCTTCTTCTTCTTCACCTGCTCGTCATCACACTGACATGTGATCAAAGATCTTCTTCTTCACCTGTCACCTGCTCGTCATCACTTAACATGTGATCAAAGATCTTCTTCTTCTTCACCTGCTCGTCATCACTGACATGTGATCAAAGATCTTCTTCTTCTTCACCTGCTCGTCATCACTGACATGTGATCAAAGATCTTCTTCTTCTTCACCTGCTCGTCATCACTGACATGTGATCAAAGATCTTCTTCTTCACCTGCTGCTCGTCTAGCTCACTGACATGTGATCAAAGATCTTCTTCTTCTTCACCTGCTCGTCATCACTGACATGTGATCAAAGATCTTCTTCTTCTTCTCCTTCTCGTCATCACTGACATGTGATCAAAGATCTTCTTCTTCTTCACCTGCTCGTCATCACTGACATGTGATCAAAGATCTTCTTCTTCTTCACCTGCTCGTCATCACTGACATGTGATCAAAGATCTTCTTCTTCTTCACCTGCTCGTCATCACTGACATGTGATCAAAGATCTTCTTCTTCTTCACCTGCTCGTCATCACTGACATGTGATCAAAGATCTTCTTCTTCTTCACCTGCTCGTCATCACTGACATGTGATCAAATTGATCTTCTTCTTCTTCACCTGCTCGTCATCACTGACATGTGATCAAAGATCTTCTTCTTCTTCACCTGCTCGTCATCACTGACATGTGATCAAAGATCTTCTTCTTCTTCACCTGCTCGTCATCACTGACATGTGATCAAAGATCTTCTTCTTCTTCACTGCTCGTCATCACTGACATGTGATCAAAGATCTTCTTCTTCTTCACCTGCTCGTCATCACTGACATGTGATCAAAGATCTTCTTCTTCTTCACCTGCTCGTCATCACTGACATGTGATCAAAGATCTTCTTCTTCTTCACCTGCTCGTCATCACTGACATGTGATCAAAGATCTTCTTCTTCTTCACCTGCTCGTCATCACTGACATGTGATCAAAGATCTTCTTCTTCTTCACCTGCTCGTCATCACTGACATGTGATCAAAGATCTTCTTCTTCTTCACCTGCTCGTCATCATGACAGTGATCAAAGATCTTCTTCTTCTTCTTCTTTTTCTCCTTCATCACTGACATGTGATCAAAGATCTTCTTCTTCTTCACCTGCTCGTCATCACTGACATGTGATCAAAGATCTTCTTCTTCTTCACCTGCTCGTCATCACTGACATGTGATCAAAGATCTTCTTCTTCTTCACCTGCTCGTCATCACTGACATGTGATCAAAGATCTTCTTCTTCTTCACCTGCTCGTCATCACTGACATGTGATCAAAGATCTTCTTCTTCTTCACCTGCTCGTCATCACTGACATGTGATCAAAGATCTTCTTCTTCTCTCGATCAGACACTGACATGTGATCAAAGATCTTCTTCTTCTTCACCTGCTCGTCATCAATGACATGTGATCAAAGATCTTCTTCTTCTTCACCTGCTCGTCATCACTGACATGTGATCAAAGATCTTCTTCTTCTTCACCTGCTCGTCATCACTGACATGTGATCAAAGATCTTCTTCTTCTTCACCTGCTCGTCATCACTGACATGTGATCGATCAAGATCTTCTTCTTCACCTGCTCGTCATCACTGACATGTGATCAAAGATCTTCTTCTTCTTCACCTGCTCGTCATCACTGACATGTGATCAAAGATCTTCTTCTTCTTCACCTGCTCGTCATCACTGACATGTGATCAAAGATCTTCTTCTTCTTCACCTGCTCGGGTCATCACTGACATGTGATCAAAGATCTTCTTCTTCTTCACCTGCTCGTCATCACTGACATGTGATCAAAGATCTTCTTCTTCTTCACCTGCTCGTCATCACTGACATGTGATCAAAGATTTTCTTCTTCTTCTTCACCTGCTCGTCATCACTGACATGTGATCAAAGATCTTCTTCTTCTTCACCTGCTCGTCATCACTGACATGTGATCAAAGATCTTCTTCTTCTTCACCTGCTCGTCATCACTGACATGTGATCAAAGATCTTCTTCTTCTTCACCTGCTCGTCATCACTGACATGTGATCAAAGATTCTTCTTCTTCTTCACCTGCTCATCATCACTGACATGTGATCAAAGATCTTCTTCTTCACCTGCTCGTCATCACTGACATGTGATCAAAGATCTTCTTCTTCTTCACCTGCTCGTCATCACTGACATGTGATCAAAGATCTTCTTCTTCTTCACCTGCTCGTCATCACTGACATGTGATCAAAGATCTTCTTCTTCTTCACCTGCTCGTCATCACTGACATGTGATCAAAGATCTTCTTCTTCTTCACCTGCTCGTCATCACTGACATGTGATCAAAGATCTTCTTCTTCTTCACCTGCTCGTCATCACTGACATGTGATCAAAGATCTTCTTCTTCTCTCGATCAGACACTGACATGTGATCAAAGATCTTCTTCTTCTCTCGATCAGACACTGACATGCGATCAAAGATCTTCTTCTTTTTTTCTCCTGCGCGAGCGCCTGTTGCGGCGCCTGTTGCTGCTCCTCGTGCGACGCTGTGACTGATGCTCTCCACGTGACGGAGAAGAAAGTCTTTTGTGCGCCGAAGGTGTGTTTCCCTCCATTCACGCTCACATTCACGCTCACATTCACGCTCACAGTCCATTGGTGGGCTCGTCCTCGCCGCGCCCGGGGTCAGGCTTCGCTCCCAGAGGACTCTGGGTAATTATTAACCGAAGGAATTGTTGCTGATCCGGGACTGCTGGGTGTCAATCAGCAAAGGTCACGACTCGTCAGGACTGTGACGCGGAGAATGAGGAGAAAAGAAACATATTGATGACTTGAAATTCCTAAATAAATATAGAAAGTGAATCACCGACATGTCACGTGAAACAGTTCTTTAAATAAATGTATTTAACGTTTTTATTGATTATTACTGTGTTTTATTTTGAAAAAACATCTCTGATCATGTGACGTTTGTTTTAATCAATAAACTTGATAACGATGAAAATGAAATGAGATATTTGTCAAACAATGTCTGACGTTAACACTAACGACACCTCACTTATGATGCAACAAAACACTGAACTCCCATGATGCCTTTCTACACACTGATCTATTTAGCGACGCCTGATTGGTCGAAACAATACTGTATTTAAATTCCAGCAGCAAAGCATGATGGGAGACAGTTTTTCGAACGCATCCGCTACGAGAATCAATAACTAGCATCACATGAGCTCATTGAGTTGACGTCCGATTCCAGGCGTGAAGCAGCTCCAGTTGTTGCAGTACATTATGACATGTGTATGATGGACCCCCTGCTGGTGTCGTGGTCCTGGGAGCCGGGCCGGCGCCGGTGGGTGGGCCCACAGGAAGGTGACACACGGTTCACGACGGTTCCAACGTAACTTATGTGCTGGTCTGCGCCGCACAATACTGGCGCAGGAATGTCTCGGCGCTGAACTTCATGCTTGACCCTCGATTGGCGCGACGTCACAACATCACTTGTGTCGCCGGATTTATTGACGACAGACACAACAGACGCGTAAAACTTTATGATCATTTATTTGTGCTTCAGATTCAATGTTTGAGCTTCACCTCCTTCATCCAACGACATCCAACGTCTCAAACCCTGGAGGAGATGAAGAAATATACAACAAATATTAGTTTTTAATTCATAGCATTGACTTAAAAACTACTACGATGTACATTTGAAATACAAAATAGACAAAGTTAAATGAAAGTGTGAACTAAATATCTAATGTGTCTTATAATTCACTTGTCTTCCATTTTATCCATCCATCCATCCATCCAATCATCAACTCATTCATTTTATCCATCCAGCCATCATCCATCCATCCATCCATCCATCCATCCATCCATCCATCCATCCATCCATCCATCCATCCATCCATCCATCCATCCATCCATCCATCCATCCATCCATCCATCCATCCATCCATTCACCCATCCATCCATCCATCCATCCATCCATCCATCCATCCATCCACCCATCCATCCATCCATCCGCCCATCCATCCATCCATCCATCCATCCACCCATCCATCCATCCATCCATCCATCCATCCATTTATCCATCCATCCATCCATCCATCCATCCACCCATCCATCCATCCATTTATCCATCCATCCATCCATCCATCCATCCACCCATCCATCCATCCATCCGCCCATCCATTTATCCATCCATCCATCCATCCACCCATCCATCCATCCATTTATCCATCCATCCATCCATCCATCCATCCATCCATCCATCCATCCATCCATCCATCCATCCATCCATCCATCCATCCATCCATCCATCCATCCATCCATCCATCCATCCATCCATCCATCCATCCATCCATCCATCCATCATCCATCCATCCATCATCCATCCATCCATCCATCCATCCATCCATCCATCCATCCATCCATCCATCCATCCATCCATCCATCCATAAGGAGTGAGTGTGTGAAGGAGTGAGTGTGTGAAGGAGTGAGTGTGTGAAGGAGTGAGTGTGTGAAGGAGTGAGTGTGTGAAGGAGGACAGGATGGTGGAGCCTCAAAGACGGGGCCAGAGGTCCCCGGCCCCCGACCGAAGCCTTGTTCACATGAGAATCAATCTGGTGCCAGCGTTTGAAGTGAGCAGAGAAAAGCAGGAAGACAAAGCTGGACAGTTGGAAGATGTGGAGATGAATGAACACCAGTGGTTGTGGAGTAATTATACAGAGACTTGGGGAGTAATACTACAGGGACTTGTGGACTAATACTACAGAGACTTGTGGACTAATACTACAGAGACTTGTGGACTAATACTACAGAGACTTGTGGAGTAATAATACAGAGACTTGTGGAGTAATAATACAGAGACTTGTGAAGTAATACTACAGAGACTTGTGGAGTAATAC